>ML780204.1:88066-115118 GCA_009831015.1 Picea engelmannii
ATACCGTTATCCATCAAACAAACTTGGGTCCATTACCCAAACCTGGGGTCTCCAACTTCTCATGGCCATAACTCTCTAACCGTGAGGAATTATGTGACATTCCACATACCACCGGAAATGACATGACAAGAACTATCCATATAATATATTTTCCCTAACAAATTCACTTTCCTTCATCTCATTATTTCACAATTAAGCATGGGTTGTCTTACTCCACAAAGCGTCTTCCCATGAGGTCTTTCACCATAAGGGGACCACTTTGGAGTTCATCCATATTTACTTCTTATCAACCATGACAAAAAAATAATGAGTCATATTTACATCAAACACTATTGGGTCCATTACCCAAACCTTTTTGCTATGGGTCTTTCTTCAAGGGTTGACATCAATGACAACCAACCTTAATCAACAGGATCGACCTAGATTTCCCGAAGCCCTCTTTACATAAACCGATCGACGCCATGAATACTATAGTGCCACAAAGAAAAAAATTCAGGAAGATACTCTATAGTACCTGGGTAGTCGAGTAGTACGGCTAAGTGAATGGTATAGCCTCCTTAGTTGGTGCTATGAGATATTGGTTTGAGTACTACTGTTGGACCCCACACGTATATCAGAGAGCTATAGCACAGGGAAAAACCTTATCTGTAGAACCCTTGAATACCTAACCTTTGGGCACGAAAAAAAATATATTAAAATAGACAAGATCTATTACCGCACAACTATGACTCCTACATTCGAGTTGCCAAATCACTACACACTTCTTCCTGATTAAGAATTTGGGAATTTAATCACTACAGTATTCTTTAGAACAAAGTATAACTCCGCAGGTGTAAAAACAATTATCTCTTCGCCCTTATCACATTCGTAACTATAATTTTTAGCAACATTTTTTACCCCACCTGCCCCTTTTCGGTTCCCCCGTCATCATGGCCCATACCCGTAGCCAAGACTTGCAAGCTCACTTCAATATCTTGCAATCCAATTTCAGAGAGACCCAACAAGAAGTGACACAACTCAATGCCAATATTTCCATCATCAATAAAAACATGCATTCCTCCATCATCGCCTCAATCGAGGAACTCAAAGAAGACCTCAAACAAGACATTACTACCTAGCTTGAATCTGTCACTTCGATGATCTGCTCCAAGCTACATATCCCTGCAGATCCCCCTTTATCTGACCCACCTGTGCATACCAAAGTTGAAGATTCCTCTCATTCCCCTAATTTTCATGCCCATCACTTTCAGCATGACCTACACCTTCCACGTGTGGATGTGACCAAATTTTATGGCCCAGATCCCACTGGTTAGGTAACTCAAATGGAAAATTATTTATCTTTGTATGACATGACAGATAATTTGGCCAAACTTCGGTATGGTGTTATCCATCTAGGTCAAGAACGTTGGCAATGCTGGCAATTTAGAAAAACTGTCTGTCAAGGGTATGTTTCTTGGACACACTTTGTGGCAGAGCTTTATGAATGCTTTGACATTGACACCAACCATTTAGGCTGTTTGACAAAGTTGAAACAACTAGAACAGTGGAATACTTTATAGCTTCTTTTGAGCGACTGGATTTTCATACAGAGGGAATGTCTAATTATTTTTTTAGAGAATGTTTTATCAGTGGCCTCAATTATGAGATTCATTCCCATGTCCTCATGGATTGGCCTCAGAGTTGGGTGGAGACTAATAAAAGAGCTAAGGAAGAACAAGAGGTTGTCTCTTCTCAAAACCAGAAACCCCCTTTCATTCCTCGCACTAAACTAGTAAATCCCACGCCTCCTTCTACTCCACTAAAGAACCAAAAATTGACCAAAGTTGAAATGGATGAATTCCAACTCAAAGGTCTTTGTTATAATTGTGATGACAAATATTTTCTGGGACACAAGTGTAAGGAACAAAATCTTTTTATGGCCATCTCGGAGGATTTTTCAGAAGAGGAGGTTTAAGCTCCCCTTGTGTCTGTGTCACCTGAACCCTCTGACATAACCCCTCCCTCAGACCCTCTCGAAGTAGAACCAGTCATTTCCCTAAATGCTCTCACTGGCTTATCTTCTCCCCAAACCCTCAAGCTAATTGGTTACATCAAGCATAAGAAGGTCATCATTCTTGTTGATAGTGGAAGAACCCATACTTTTATTCATCGCTGCATTGGCCAAGAAACTCATTTCTATATCCATGTAGACAATAACTTCCATGTCATGATTTCCAATGGTGACTCCATGAAATGTGGATAGCATTGTGAAAATGTGCATCTCCAAATTGGTGAATACCACCTGAAATCTCATATGTTCTCTATTGACATGGGAGGTTGTGACATCGTTTTGGGTGTAGAGTGGATAAGGACTTTGGGTCCCATTCTGATGGATTTTAAGGAATTAACCATGCAATTCGACTAGGAGGGCCAACAATATAAGTTCCAAGGCATCGTCGTCAGTTCCCCTGATATCATTAGTTCCCATCGCATGGAAAAGCTGCTCAAAAAAGGTCATTCTGGTGTTATTGCCCAACTCCATGCCATACAAGCAACTAAGACACCCTTTGTGCTACAGGACCTCCAATCCATCCTCTGTAAACATCAAGTGGTATTTTCCACTCCCAGGGACTCCCTGCTTCCCATGGTGTTTATTATCATTCCATTCCCCTTTTCCCAGGAAGCCTTCCTAATGAAGGAGCATTGTAAGAAAACCAATAAAGCAAGTGCAAGAGCAGAGGACAACTACAAATGCACCAACACACATTTTCAGAATGTTTTGAATTTGAATGATAGAACATTTAATGTTATAGCTAGAAGGATGTATTTGCATTTATGTTTGAAATATTGTAAACATATCTTGAGCACTGCTCTCACCTGTCATATGTAGAGGCATTTAATTCTAATGAATGTAAAGTAGATATCTTTTAATTCTTATTAGATAACTTTTAAGGTAGGAGGGAAAACTCTAATAAAACTCCCTCGCATGTATTGAAAAAAGTAGAGATTGTAATTGTAAGTTGTAGAGAAAGAGCATAGGAGAACAGAGATTTCAGAAGGTCGCATAAGTAGATAGTTGTTTCTATAGAATCCATGTACATAAACACTTGGATTAATGTAAAAGAGGTTTGATCCAATTTCATGGTGTTGTGATGAATATTGCTTGCATCTATTGAATGGTATGTTTACAGTTTGTTTCTATTCTCTGTTATGCACTTGTTTCAATGTTGTGTGTATGTATGCTCTTGATTTCATGTTGAATATATGAAGTCTGTGAGAGGGGAAGTATAAGTTTCAATTATTTATCTTCCTGATAATTCCTACAAGGAGTGCAGTGGAGGTCCATAAGGGTTGTGTAGATAAGATTCTGAGTGTTACCCCAAAAAAGATCAGGAGAGATATCGTTGTTCTTATACCCACAAAAGTGAAGGTATAGCACAAATCCGAGTCAGGAGTGTGTAGGATAGTTGAAGTCTTGGATTTACCAACCAAGGAGGAAGGTTGAAGAACTGATGTTGAAAGGAATGCGCAGAGTTGGAGGTTTCATATAACCAAAGGTTATTGTGAATGTCGCAAGGAGTGTGCGCAAAGAGACTTCAGAAATCCTTGAGTTGTAGCACAGAGGAAGCTCAGGAAGGATAGAGAATGGAGAGAAGTTAAAGGAAGGATGATGTTTGAAACCACCTTGCAAAATTTAAGTTTAGAAGGAGAAGATGTTAAGTATTTTGGGAGGAGTCTTTGAGAAGTTTGAACGGACAGTTGAAATTCTCAGAGGGAGAATCACTGAATTTTCGTGGACTGTTGGATCTAGTAGATCGGTGGAAGGGTTAAGGCTAAGTGTATTTCATCACACATAAGCTTAGGAGGAGTAGTGGTCATTGGATCCATATCAACGAGAGTCATTGATCTCATGCTCGAATTTCATCGTTTCAGAGTTCAGGGCATGGAGGAAGTGGTGACTCGGAATCGAGATCAGGGCGTGGAGGAAGTGGTGACTCGGAATCGAGAGTTGCAAACTCCCAATTCGCGCAGTCCCGATAGAATCAGGACCGTCATATTTGCAGAAGATCAGAATCGTTGATTGTGGAAAGGAGCTATCGTGGTCTCAAATATTGGGCGAGGGGATTTGTTGCATTGTAAACCGTCGATACGCGAAATCCCAAGGTGCCGAAATATTTGGGCCTCGACTATGGGAGAAAGTCACAACAGGAAAAGTTAAAGGAGGAGTTAAAGATTCATTAGCCTTTTCGGGGTTTCAGGGATTGAACATATCAGAGGGAGATCCACATCAGGAATCACGAAACTCAAAATACCATTTCGGGGAAAAGGATCGTGGTCACATCAGTTGGTCACATGTTAAGATTTGACGCTTAGTGCTTGTTTGCACAGGCGTAACTCCTAAGAAGGACCTGTGGTTACAAGTGTGAAGATTCCAACTGGGAATCAAAGAGTCATTTCGACTCTAAAGGGGAGATTGGGAACGATCCCTAGACCAAGAGGTCATGTAGAACCTGCTGAGGTAGGGGTGTTGCGTCACTTCCTCCCAATATCCGTCCCTATCATCATCACTTTTCCCAAAAAAATGAAATTGAGAAAATGGTTCAAGAATTGCTTAACGCAGGCGTCATTCACACTAGTATGAGGCCCTACTCTTCTCCTATGGTCATGGTCCTGAATAAATAAGTTTCTTGGTGCATGTGTCTTGAATTTTGTGCCCTCAACAAACTCACCATTAAAGACAAATTTATAATTCTTGTCATTGATGACCTCTTGGATGAATTGAGTGGCGCCCAATTATTTACTAAACTTGATCTTCATTTTGGCTACCACCAGATCCGTATGAAAGAGGCAGACATTCCTAAGACTACCCTTAGAACTCATGAGGGCCACTATGAGTTTTTGGTCATGCCCTTTGGCTTGTGTAATGCCCCCTCCACCTTCCAAAGCCTCATGAATCATGTCTTCCATCCTTTTCTCCATCATTTTGTCTTAGTTTTCTTTGATGATATCCTCATCTATATCAAACCCTAGATAGACCATCTTTCTCATGTGGATCAAGCTCTCCATCTACTCTCTCAGCACCAATTTTTCCTGAAACAATCTAAATGTTCTTTTGGCGCCTCAGAAGTAGAGTACTTGGGTCATATTGTTTGCAAGGGTGGTGTCAGGGTGGATCCTAGAAAGATTGAAGCTATGCAAGACTGGCAGCATGCAAAGACTCTCAAAATATTGCATGGATTTTTGGGCTTAACAGGTTATTATCGCAAGTTTGTTAAGAATTATGGAAATATTGCAGCACCTCTCACTGCACTCCTTAAAAATAATTATTTCACTTTGAATCCAGTAGCTGCTCAGGATTTTCAAACCTTGAAGATCGCCATGTGCACCACTCTAGTCTTGGCCATTCTTGATTTAACAAAGACCTTTTTCCTGGAATGTGATGCTTCAGGGAAAGGAATTGGTGATGTCCTTATGCAAGAGGGTCAACTTCTAGCCTTTACCAACAAAGAATTGTCTGAACGAAATTTGGGAAAATAAATCTATGAAAAGGAAATGTTGGCTATTCTACATGCCATTGATATTTGGATCCATTATCTATTGGGGAAACGCTTCCAAATTAAGACAGATCATCAAAGCCTCAAGTATTTTATCTAACAACGCATTTCCTCCCCAGAGCAACAAAAATGGGTGGCTAAGCTCTTTGGATATGATTATGAGATCATTTACAAGAAAGGCAAAGACAATGTGGTTTCAGATGCACTTTCCCAAAAATATGAAGATGAAGGGTCCCTTTTTTCTCTCTCCTTCATTGTACTAGATTGGCTCCAAGCCGTTGGCCATGAATGGCTACAAGATCCCAAAATTTTGCATCTAATACAACAATTGCAGTCCAATTCTCCAATTTCCCCAGGGTATTCTTGGCTCGATGATGAGATTCAATACAAAGGTCATTTGTATTTAAGTAAAAAATCAAAACTTAAATCCACGGTACTTTTTGAGCTTCATGCTACACCCATAGCTGGGCACTCTGGGTTTACCAAAACCTATGACAGGGTCAAACGTTATTTTTTATGGGATGGTATGAAATAAGATGTTCATAATTTTGTGGTTGAATGTGATGTGTGTCAAGGCAACAAGGGTGAAATAGTCAAATCTCCTGTCACACTACAACCTCTTCTGATTCCACCTACTATTTGGCAGGATATATCTATGGATTTTATGATAGGGTTACCTAAATCGGGAAATAAATCAGTCGTGATGGTGGTATTTGATCACCTTTCCAAGTATGCTCATTTCTGTGCTCTTCAACACCCATTTTCAACATCCACTGTGGCTCAACTTTTCATGCCTCAGGTCTTGAATATTCATGGCATGTTGCATTCTATTGTTTCTGATCATGACCAAACTTTCACCATCAATTTTTGGCAAGATATTTTCAAGATACAAGGCACCCAATTGCATCTCAGTACACAACTTATCATCCCCAGACTGATGGTCAAACTAAAGTTGTCAACAAGTGTTTGGAAACATATTTGAGGTGTTTTTCTTCAGAAAATCAAAATCAGTGGTATCAATGGTTACCACTAGATGAATGGCGTTACAACACTTCATACCATATAGCTACTTGCATGACTCCTTTTGAAGCGGTATATGGAAAAAATCCACCTTCAGTTCTCTCATATTTCCCAGGTGTCTCCAAGGTCCAAGTAGTTGACGAAATTCTTACAGTTCTAGAGGCTATTCTCCGTACCCTCAAAGATAATTTGGTCATGGACTAGAACCGCATGAAGCAACAAGAATATTAAGGTCTCTCTGAATGTGAATTTGTAGAAGGGGATCAGGTGTTTCTTTGACTGCAACCTTACAAGAAAAATTCCCTCAAGGATGACATTGTCAGAAATTGGCGCCCAAATATTATGGTCGTTATACCATACTCAAACATGTGGGACAGGTGGCCTATCAGTTATATTTTCCTAGTCATTCTAGGCTACATCTTGTTTTTCATGTTTCATGCTTAAAGAAGGTGATCGGAACTAAATGCCAAAATCAAACCAACCTTCCCAAGTTGGACGAAGAAGGATCCATTTGGCTACAACCAAAATCAGTTTTGGACCAGCGTGAGCTTCGCCTATGTCAGTGAACCATCAAGGAAGTGTTAGTCTAGTGGAAATATACAAGCCCAACTGATGCCACTTGGGAACCAACTACCATTTTGCAATAGTTTTCACATCTCAAGCCTTGAGGACAAGGCTAATTTTAAGGGGGAGGACATGTTAGGGACCTGACCCCTCACGTAAGTGGAATAATATATTATGATGTAATAAAGGTCAATATTAATAAGGCCTAGAAATAAGGAAGAATAAGTCAAATGTGAGAAGACCTAATAGAAGCTTCCGCTTCTAGAAGGATCTTCCTCTAGATGGTTCTTTTGATAGACATGTTTAATATAAATAGGATTCGAGGGTATGAGAACAGTTTTATTGGATATTATTGTAATAGAGCCTTGCTCAAATGGAGGTTTCCCCCTCGAAGAGGCAAGTGAACATTGCTCTCAGAATCAAAGTGCTCTTCCTGGTGTTACTCTGATATCTTCTCAATATTATTTTGGTGTTTTTTTGGTTATATTGTTGTTTATTTTCCATTTCTAGCATTTTATTTATGTTTTGCATACTTTTTATATCTAGAATATTACAGAGATTAACCACCAAAATTCATGTGGGCCCCATTGGGGTAAGTTAGTACATCAACTTCCTAGGGTCATAACTTTTGCAGACGGTCTTTGTTTATGGAGCATGATAGCTCATTCGAAAGTTATTTATGAGGAGATAAATTTAAGGGGTCAGTCAAATCCTTTAAGTAAAATTTAGGTGCCTGATCGAGAAAAAGTGTCATTTAGGCCCTCAAAATGGCCCTAGAAGTTCATGAACCGAAAACCTGCTAAAAATAGTAAGTTGCAAAAAAACTGTTTTGAGCTAGTTGGACAAGGTGGCTGGTCACCAAGATCCTCTTGGATAAATACTCCCACCTTATGAGGCAATGGTATCCATTTCATTGAGTTCCTCCATCAAATGAGAAAATTTCTACTTCATTTAACCCCGCGTGAGCCACTTGCCTTGGTGCAGGAGTTGCCCTACTTTGACAACCCAATAAAGTTGGATCCTCTACTAGCGAGTTCCCTTGACCTATGTTTCCATGATATGATCAATGTATTATTGTTCCATGTATTCAAGGCTGAGCACTATGGGTTTCAATTTTTCTGCTATCTTCGTGGTGTACAATAATGGTGTAAAATAAGGACGAAGGGTCCACATTGAAAATTGGGTGTACTAAAAGGAAGGGGGGAAGGTTGGGCTCAAAATAATTGCCACCCACAACCTTGGTGATGGTGTAGGGTCCATAATAGAGTGGATGACTCTTTCGATGAGGCATTGTAAGGTGTTCTCTCTCCAAGTGAAACCAAACTTTGTCTCCCACCTGAAACCAGTGTGGCACCCAGTCTTGATCATGGAACTACTTGTACTTGGAATTGGACTTCTGTAAAATATCATGAACCTATTGGAAGATGTGATTGATCATCTCAATGAACTAGTTGTCTTTGTCGCCTCTAGTTGTATCATGTGACGAGTCTTCCTGGGTGGCCACAAGGGGTAGTGAAACATCCATGGGACCCAATGGTTGAAATCCTAACCCCACTTGAAAGGGGTTGTGGTTGGTTGAGCTATGTATGGATCTATTGTAGTTTTGTTGAACATAGGGAAGAATATCATCCTATATGCGGGGATTCTTGGAATTGTACATGCTTAGGATGTGCATGATCATTTGGTTGATGAACTTGGTTTGGCCATATGTTTGGTGGTGGAATGAAACGGACTTGGTGAACCTTTTTTCTAGTAGTGACTAGAGGCTTGACCAAAATCTACTGAGGAATTGACTGTCCCAATCTGAGATAATGGTTTGAGGGATCCCAAAGTGTACCCACACTCGTTCAAATAATATCTTAACATTTTCCTCCCTTGTGATGCTCTTCTTGCAGGTGGACAGAATCACCATCTTGGAAAAGTGATCAGCAACCAAAAAAACAAAATCATTTCTCCACTTGGTGGATGGAAGGATTGACATGTAGTCAATTGAGATGGATTTGCATGGCCTATCAGGATTAGGAAGAGGAGTGTACATGCCTTGTTTATTAATGATCGGTTTGGAAATAGTGCAAGAAGTGAAGGAACAAATATACTTGATGATATCCGATGGAAGTTTCAACTAGTAGAAATGTCGCTGCAACACTGCCACTGTCGTTTCCACACCAAATTTTCCTACCACCCGATTGTAGTGGGCTTCCAAAATAAAATTCCCTCTCTCACTTGATGGAACATATATATGGCCCATATGCCACAACAACTCATCCTAAAGATGGAAATTAATGACAACTATGTTTTCTCCCAACATCTGGTAGGTGTTGCTAAAGTTAGGATCTGTCTCATAGAGGTGGGGAAATCTAGAGGTCTCGTGGCCATAAGAATAAAGAACTGTGGTGAGTGTCATGACTGGAGGTCAGCTAAGGCAATCAATGGATCAGTTTGTACTTCATGTTTTATACTTGATGTTGAGGTGTAACTACCGCAAATATGTGGACCACTTTTGATGGCAGTCATTTTGCAATTTTCCTTATGTTTGAATGAACTGCAATGACTTATGATCAGTGTGGAAGACTATCTCCTTCCCGAGAATGTAATTCCTCCACTAGAGGTTGGCTTGCAAAATGGAGTACATTTATTTTTCGTAAGTAGGGTACTTACTAATGACATCATATAGTGGCTCACTGTTATAGGCCACAGGGTGGCCGTGTTGAGTGATGATTGTACCAACAACATATTCTAAAGCATATGTCTCAATCTCAAAGGGTTTTTGCACGTCAGGTAATGAAATCACTGGGGTGGAGCACAAGTGCTGCTTCAGATCATCAAACACTTTCTGTTGGGACAGGCCCCACAAATTTTTCCTTACCACCACCTATGGTTATTTGGTTAAGGGCCCATTCAATATGGGAGAATCCCAACATGAACCTTCGACAAAAATTGGCAAGGCCGAAGAAGCTCTAAATCTCAACAAGCATGGTTGGGGTTGGCCAGTCATGAATGACTTGGATCTTGGCTGGATCAACATGCACACCATGCGCATAAAAAATGTATCATAGGTAGTGGACCCTATCCATGCTGAAGGATCAATTTTTGAAGTTAGAATATAGCTTGTGCTACAATAGAGTGTGCAAAACCTGTTGAATATGGTGTAAGCGTTCTTACCAAGTCTTGTTGTAGATGAGGATGTCATCCAGATACACCACCACAAAATAATTAGTGAAAGGTTACAAGATATCATCCATCATCCTCATGAAAGTTGTTGGACAATTTCTCAAACCAAAGGGCATGACAATCCATTAAAAAATACCTTCTTTTGAATTGAAGGAAGTTTTCCATACATATGTCAGTTATATTGGGACTTGATGGTAGCCATACTTCATATCAATATCATTGAAGTGTTTGGCCCCATTGAGATGATAAAGGAGATCATAAATTTGGGGAATCGGCTACCAGTTCCTAACTGTGATTTTATTTAGGGCTCGATAATGAATGTAGAGTCGTCAAGTCCCATCTTTCTTCTGCAATGATATGATTGGTCTTACACAAGGTGATGAGTTGGTTTGTATGTGCCCCTTGTGGATAATTTCTTGGATCTACCACTTGATATCCTCATTTTCTAGTAGAGGGCAGTGATAGATTGTCGCATTAGGTAGCGATGCATTGGGGGTCATATCGATGGAATGCTTAACCTGACAATGAAGAGGTACCCCATTAGGTGATGAGAAGATGTATTTTTATTCTTCCATGACCTTATCCATTTTATTCTTCTACATGAAGATGTATTTTTATTCTTCCTGTTAAAATTAATAGCAATTTTTAGGCCTAGAATCATATACAACATTAAGTTTCCATAAATAAGGTTGTCCCAAAACAACATCACAAACTTCATGGGGAGAAAAATCACACAATACCTCATCTTTGAATGGATTGATGTCGTACGAAAAACAACATTGTTGGCTAACGTGAAAATCATTTCCTTAATGAATCCATCCAATGATGTAGGGATTCGGGTGTGGCATTGGCGATAGGGATATTTTCTTGATTACCTCTTCTGAGATGAGGTTTTTTTGGATACCTCTATCAACTATGAAGTGCACCAGAGTGCCTTTTACCAACATATATAAATCAAAGAGGTGCTCGCCTTCCTCTGGCTCATTATATTCATCGAGATGGATCTTGGTGGTAGAAACAGTGGCACTAGGTTCCACATCAATGATCCCTCTCCCATGTTTTGGTTCTGACTCAGATTCTTAACCGACATCTGAATCAGAGGCTTTTGCCTCAGCCACCAATGACTTCCTTGAATAGAAATCATCAGTGTTATTCCTGGGGCTCTTATGGAAGTCACACCACTTCCCTATATCTTTCTTCATATTCCCATTGTCCTTCTTTGCTTGTGTCTTGGACTGGTTTTCCTGAGGTTTCCCATATTTTCTCTACCCTTTTTTCTGTGGGTTGGGGATTCCCTTGCCTTGCTTCTGCTATGAGGGGTTCCCAGACCCAAACTATCGTGTCTTTTGATTCATCTTTTTCTTGATTTTGATGACATATTGATAGGTCACAACCAAATATGAGATATCCAAAAAATCCATTTCTATCTAGATGTATCTATGCAGACTATCGTTTTACTTGATCACCATATTTTTCTCAAAATATTTTATACCCAACTTGGTGTGCAAGGTATGGAAGATATTAGAGAACTTTAGCACTGTTTGGTCTCTTTCATGTCGTAGTGTGGTCCATATTGTATACAAGTCATCATAACTTACAACAAGGTAGTATTGTTCCTTAATAACATCCCTAAAGGAAACCCAAGTGGGTGAAACTACAAATAATGAGGATCCTTATATTTCCTTTTTCTCACATAAATTCTTCCACCAATCTTTGAAATGGGTGACGACCTTGAGAAGCGCAAATGTAATCTTTTCTCTATCAGAAAAGTTGTGGATAGAAAAATACCCTCATAGAAGGTTTAACCATTTATCTATGGCATTTTCATTTGTTTGAACTTCAAATATAGGAATATAAAAATTGATATGTACCTTGAATAGGGTGGTGCCTCCGCTTGAGGTGGATGTGTCGCTTGTCGACAGTCATCGAAGGATATGTGCAAAGTTTTCGATCATCTCGTTCCTCTTTCACTCAAGGGCTTCCTCGAGAAAAATTTTGAAAATATCTCCTATCCTGTCATATGTATTTTTTCCCACCATGGATGGTTTGTTTGGCATGTGAGAGCATTTTTCCTCAATATAAACAAGCTCGAGACCCAACTCTCTATACCATGACCGTGTCGGGGACATGTATTAAAAAAATGACAAGGAGAAGACCACTCTGATACCACTAATACAGATTTATGATTGGAATTAAATGAAACCACATATTTGTAGTATTTACACAGATACACAGTGAAAAATAACATAGATACAGTAAAACTTGACTTCTATTAAATAAGAAATATGTTGAAAACTATAAAATGCATATTGAAAACAAGCTTGGTAGAATGGTGGCAGCTTATCTATGAGAAGAGATGTGACATCTATGGTGATTAACAAGAAGAGGAGTACAATGAGGATCTGAATGCCTTTTTACAACATGAATTCCAAAACCCTATACATCCAAAAACCTAACCCTAGGAGATGAAGCGTTGAAAATCATGTGGGCTCCGTTGGGGTAATTTAGTACATCAACTTCCTGGGGTTGTAACTTTTGCATACGATCTTCGTTTAGGGTACGTGCTGTCTCGTTGGAAATGTATTAGTGAGGAGCTTCATTTAGGTGGATCAATCAAAGCCTTTTTTTTTTTCATTGAGGTTCTTTATCGCGAAAAAACATTGTTTAGGCCGTCAAAATGGCCCCGAAAGTTCAGGAAATGAAAAACTGCTAAAAATAGTAAGTTGCCAACAAATTGTTTTGAGCCAATTGGATAAGATGGGTGGTCACAAATATCATCATAGATCAAACCATTCCTTTACAACATCCCATCCCAAGTTGCACTGGAGTATATCACTTGTATATGAGTACTTTGAAGACTTCAGGGGCACTCTCCTTAGTTCATGTTGTCTTCTTAATATCTATATGTTGTGTCATAGATCCACATTGTATTTGATGATGGCTATGATTGTGTTCATAATGTATATCCACATTGTATTGTATCGTAGCTACATTATTACTGATGACATGGTTCTAGTGTGTATTCTTTCATGGCCATGGTCTAGCATTTGATATCATGGATCTGCAGTGTATTGTTTAGCAGACATGCTCATTCATAGTTTGAGTATGACTACCTAGGGAATGGTCTATTTATAATATCATATTTGGTGTTTGATTGTAGGACTTATTTGACTTCTCAACCTCCATTCTTCTTTCCTCATGCTGCCTCACATGGACGATATTTTATTGTAATGTGTTTCGACCATCCATTCATTTCCTGACCTCACAAACTAGGGGGAATTTTTTATAGCCTTAATTTCCACCATTCCAGGCCATAAGGGAGTTCATAAGATAATTTAATCCTAAAAAAATGTTTTTCCTAATTTTTAGCCACTTTTTTCCTCGTGGGTCTAAGAGGCTTCAACATGTGATGAGCCTCACAAATTGGAAGTAGTTCAACATGTGATGATCTGTAAAATCTCAATATTTGTGGAGTTACAAGGAGATAGGTGAGGGATGAGTTGTATCCTCATTTCAAGGGCCTAGGAACTCACAACATTTGAGTCTCTAGTGGCCTCTATAAAATCTATAAGATCTCCCAAGCCTCCTTCAGATAGCTATAGAACAAAGTAAATCCTTGGGAAAGAGGAAGGAGAATCAAGAGTATTTTCATGTTGTCCATTTGCAAAGGTGTTTGTCCTGTCCATCACAACTAGAAGTCAGAGATCCTAGACTCAAAAATGAGCTCAAGGGAGAAATAAGAAGAAAGGATTCAAGGGAGAATGCCATCATCACCAAGGTATGATTTGATGTAAATTTTCTATTATATTAATAGATCAATGTTTTACCCAAATGTTTGTGTTGATTATGAAATATGTTTGGATTTGATTTTATGAATGATAAATCAAATTAGATCTAAGGACCTGTATTGATTATTTGTAACACTATAGAAAGAATAATTTGTGTATTGTTTGTTGCTTGTGTGCATGAAGCAGGTGACAAGAGCTGGAGTTGGAACTTCATATCTACACCAACTAGGATACACAGGAACAACCTTTAGATCAAGTTTATGCTATTCTACCCTTCTTTGGTGTAAAATAGATTATTTTATCTAGATCTAGGTAACCATATAATTCTGAACCACTTGTTGTCTAGGATCATTAGGTAGGTCCTAGGGATATTTTGTTGTGTATTCAGTGAGATCCTTGTGATATTTTGTCCCATAACACAAGGAATCCAACATGTGAAAATATCATGAACCATATCAAAGTAAAGGTGTCCAATATATGTATACATCATAGAAAAAAATCAACATGTGCATGTATCATGAACCATATCAAAGAAAATGTACCCAATACAGGTATATATCATAACAATATGATGAACCATATCAAAGGAAATGTACCTAATAAAGGGATACATCATAAAAGAGAATCTACATGTGCATATATCATGAACCATATCGAAGGAAAGCTATATTCTTCTAGGATGAGAAAGAAATTTCTCATGATCACCCATCGATCTAGGTATTTTTTCACAAATTGAAGAAAATTATCAATGCTTGCAGCTAGAAGATTCTTAAACCAATTTTTAAATTTACCTTGCAATGATAGGGAAAACATATTGATACAGACATCATCTTCTTCCACAAACAGATCAAGAAAATCCTCAAGATTTTGAATATGTTTTTCAACAGTGATCTTTGCATTTTATCCATCAAACTTGGGCATATTATTGCTATAATTGGCAGGGAGATCATGGAGAATAGGAGGTAAAACGAGAGGCTTGTATCTGTCTGGGACTTTTACAAATATAGGAGGCAAAGCAGGGGACTTATAACCATCCGTAGGTTTAGCAAGAGTAGGATATAAAGCATGAGTCCTATGTCTCACTGGGATTTCTAAAGGTGTATATGGGATGTGCATAGGTGTATGAGTATGTACATGATCTACAACTTGGGGCTTAGTCTCCTAAGGCTCATCAATTTTCAAATGATCAATGTAAACTTTAGCAATGTACTCTTGACCAGGATTAGAATAAGATAGAACATAATTACGAATAAAACCAAAAATGTCTTGAATACAAGTTGAGCTTGAATACCTGATCCTTCCAGATTGCTTTGTCATGTCAGGTTCTTCCTCGAGTGGAGTCTTTGAGTTGGCATTTTCTAGAGCTGATTAGACTCGGCAGGTGAAAGATTTCATCCTTCTTGTGTCTGGTCACTGTCCACCATCAATGATCAAAATTGGAACTTGAAGTGAACTACTGGAGAAAGCTCCCCAGTATGGTTGCCACTATGTTTTTTATTATATTTCATTTTTATTTTTTATATTCTGTTTTGTTTTATTTATTGTGTTTTATTTAATATATGTATTTGTTATTTGTTTTATTTATGTTCTTTTTTATTTTGTTTTTGTTTTTGTTTTTTAATATTTGTTTTTATTGTTTATTATATTTTAATTTATGTTTATTATATTGTTTTATTTTTATTTTTTTTTATTTTTTAATTAATGTTAATTCTAATAAACTAACCTAACTATAATTTATTTAATTACTAACCTTATTAGTAATGATTAATTAGTCTTTATTATTACTTGTTATTAATTATCCTATGTTATAATCTAATTAATATTTCTTTATCCAAAGTCCGTTTATTCAAGGTTGAATGGTGGACAAAATGTAGCCAATGGGATAAATGGACAAGGGGGTGAGTGGCGCAGAGGTGGATGAAGGAGGCAACAGGGTGATGAAGTAACAGGCGAAATAGATGGAGGGGGAAAATGAATCAACCAAGATCAACAAGACAGATGTCTTCATCACAGGAGCGATGCCAAATAAGAAGCTGAAGAATAAAGTTACCTATGATTATAGGACCCCAAAACAATGTATACAGTCTATGATCCATGTGTTTTCTACTTCAATTTTGTTATAAAAATAATACATCATCATCAAATTTCAATGTCCTTATAATGAGTATAAATCGCCATCTGCAAAGTATAAAACAAGTTGATTTCCTTTAAATTTTCTTAGAACAAATATAAATCATCATTTGTAACATATAAATGAAGTATATTTGTTATGAATGTCCTTAGAATAATATAACTCATCACTTGCAAAGTTGAAAATGATTTTTTTATCAATGTTCTGATGAAAAGTATAAATTATTAAATGGTTTTCTATAAATGTCCTTAGAACCAATATAAATCAAGTAGATTTATTTTCAACGTCCTTAAAACAAGTGTAATTCACCATATACAAAGTTAAATATGATTTGTTATTAATGTCATTAGAACAAGTATGATTCTAAGTTTCCTTCTATGTACTACAAACAAAAATGGATATTGCAACATGATGAACATAGTAATGTTGAAATGTGATGCAATATGATGAACATATAATGTTGCAATGCGATGAAATATGATGATAATATAATGTTGCAATGTGATGAAATATAATGAACATATAATGTTGCATGAACATTTAATGTGTTGCATTGTGACAAACATGTTGCAATCTGATGCAAATGTTGCAACACATAATATGTTGTAATGTGACAAACATATAATTTTGAAATGTGACCAACTTATAATGTTACAATATGACACAAATATCATGTTGTCACAATGTGATGCAAATATCCTTTCATCACAATGTGACACAAATATCATGTCATCGCAATACGACGACCATAGCATTGTCGTCACAATGTGACAAACATATCGTTGTTGTCACATTATGACAAACATGGAGTTCTCATCATAATGTGATGCAAATATCATTCCATCGCAATGTGACACAAATATCATGTCATTCCAATGAGACAAGCATAGCCTTGTCATCGCAATGTGACAAACATATCCTTGTCGTCACATTGTGATGAACATGGCCTCCTCATCACAATGTGATGCAAATATAATGTCGTCAAAATGTGATGCAAATATCATGTCATTGCAATATGATGAAAATATACCGTCGTCCCAATGTGACACAAATATCATGTCATCGCAATGTGACGAACATAACATCGACCCAATTAATGCATTAAGGATATGTTCAACCTAGGCTATTTACTAAGCCTATGTTCGACCTTGGCTATTTAATAAGGCTATGTATTAATACTTTGTTAATGTATTATTATGGTCATTAAGGTCCTAATAATGTATTACTAAGGTGAGTAAAGTCAATGTATTACTACTTCATTAATGTATTATTAAAATGTATTAGTGTATTAGTGTATTAATAATTTAGCAATGTATTAATTAATAATGTATTAATACAATACATTATTAAAGTATGAATTAATTAATAAGTTGAAATCTACATTAATGAAAATTAATGCATTAATTTAGATATTACATTAATGTAATAATGCATTATTTATGTATTAATACTTTAATAATTTATTACTACTTTATTAATGTTTTAATACTTTAACAATGTATTAATTAATTAATACTTTACAATAGACATTAATGTATTAATGTCATCCGTAGTGATGGTCATGGCTAGTCATACTCTTTTACAGACAACAATTGTCAAACATGGTTAACCATTATGAACCATTCTCAACCAATGTCAACCATAGTGAAGGTCATGCATAGTGAAGTTCCAGGGAAGTTAAAAATGGTCATGGTCAACAAAATTTAACATTGGTCATGGTCATCCATAGTGAACCATGGCCATTGCCAATTATTGTCTTAATACTTTAATAATGTATTATTAATGCATCATCCCAATTACTAACATAGTAATGTTGCAATGTGATGAACATAGCAACATCACAATATGAAAAACATAGTAACACCCCATTGTGTCGAACATAGCCTTGTCATTCCAATGTGACGAACATAGCCCCACCATCACAATGTGATCAACATGCCTTATCATGGGACTGTGATGAATATAGGATTTTTGTTGCAATGTGATGAACATAGCCTCGTCGTTGCAATGTCATGCAAATATCATATCCTCGTGATGTGATACAAATATCATGTCATCACAATGTGATGAACATAACCTTGTTGTCACAATGTGTTGAACACATACTTGTCTTTTCGATGTGATGAACATATCTTCGTCATCGCAATGTGATGAACATAGCCTTATCATTTGACCGTGGAAAATAAAGCCCTATTATCACACTATGAAGAACATATCCCTATCATCTCACTGTGAATGACATAGCCTTATCATCACACCATGATGAAAATATATTGCAATGTGACGAACAGAAACTTGTCATCCCAATGTGAGGCAAACATCATGTCCTCGCAATGTGACATAAATATCCTATCGTCTCTATGTGATGAACATATCCTTATTGTCTCTATGTGTAGAACATAGACTTGTCGTTGCTATGTTCTAAACATACCCTTGTCATCACAATGTCATGGTCATAGCCTTGTCGTCGCAATGTGATGAACATAGTCTTGTCATCAGAATTTGACGAACATATCCTTCTCATTTCTATGTGATGAACATAACCTTGTCATCTCAATGTGATGAAAATTTCCTCGCCATCGCAATGTGATGCAAATTTCATGTCGTCGCAATGTGATGCAAATATCCTGTTGTCATAATGTGATGCAAATATCCTATCTTTGCAATGTGAGGACCATAGCCTTGTCGTCGCAATGTGACAAGCATAGCTTTGTCTTCACATTGTGATGAACATGGCCTCCTCATTATAATGTGACTCAAATATCATGCCATCAGAATGTGACACAAATATCATGTTATCGCAATATGATGCAAATATCGTGTCGTCGCAATGTGACGAAAAATATCACGTTGTCACAATGTGACGACCATAGCCTTGTCGATGCAATGTGACGAACGTATCATTGTTGTCGCATTGTGACAAACATATCCTCCTTATCACAATGTGAAGAAAATATCTTTTTGTCGCAATATGACACATATATCATGTCCTCACAATGTCACACAAATATCTTGTCATCGCAATGTGACGAACATACCCTCGTGATGACAAGGCTATGACCTCATTTAATTTAGACAAGGACATTATACATTTATGTAAATTAATACTTTAATTTAGACATTTCATTAATGTAATAATGCATTATTAATGTATTAATTCTTTAATAATGTATTACTACTATATTAATGTTTTAATGTATTAATACTTTAGAAATGTATTAATTAATAATGTATTAATGTATTAATTAATTAATACATTATAGTATACATTAATGTATTAGTTTTGTTGGGAAATAACACCCTACGTACTAGCAAGCTAGGGCTAGGATTGCATGCATATTTTGACCTTAAAGAAATGACCTTTTAACCTACCACCCAAAACATAAACCCTTTTTCACGATACATGCATGGAAAGGAACTACTAACCTTTTTACTGATGTTTGGTGTAGATCCTCCATTGTGCTCTTGACTACTCGCTCATGCAGCTCATTCCAAAGTTAACCTGTAATCAAGACAAAACACTACACATGCATGCTACTTTTATACTTGAGGGTTATAAATTAAGCATAAATTACACAAACCACATATAACTCATGCATTGGGATGAGAAAAGTATTCTTTTATTATTTTCAAAATGAATCAACTTACAATTTGAAGTCTAGACCAGCCACCACTCCTTGATCCTGATCCTGGGCTCCTCCTCTTCTTTTGTCCTCCAACTGCTTTGCGTTAATTCTCTTTAGGCTTGAGGAAAGGCTAAAGGGTTGGGACAAATGGATTTGGCAAATGGGAAAAGTTTCTTCGCTATAATTTTTCCTCCTCCAAATGGTACCCCTACCCCTTCTTTTATAGGCTAGAAGGAGCTAGGGTTTTGGATGAACTCTCGGCCATGCATGGCCAGGAGTTTCAGTTAACTGACCCATATCTTTTTGTCCCGTCGACAAATTTCCTTTTTTTGTGATTCTGAAGGTAAACGTGGGCTGTAGTGGGCCTGCTAGCATTTACTTTTAGATACACGTGGGCTGTAGTGGGCCAGCTAGTGTGTACTTTTAAAAATGGAGTTTTTAGAAGAGTTGTTCAGTAGTTTTTTGGAAAAGAAGGGATATGAGTTGGCCTGATGCCAGGTAAGCATGTGTGGTGTAATTTAGGGTTATAACAGATGCCCCCTAATGTGTGAGGTCAGAAGAGCATCTGATGGATGAAATACATTACCAATCTTTTACCAATCTGTACTGATATGATGAATGAGTGAGACCAAGAATCAGGAACCAGGTGGTGCCGTCTGCAAAACAACAAATGTCTCACCGAGGCAGGCATACCCATGCTCGGGATAAACTAGAACCATGGCTACCAATCAAATACACTGTAGATCCATGTCAAATAACTATAAAGAGTAGCCGTGAATAATACACAGCGGAGCTACATCTCGAAATCAGAAAGATATACATATAGAGTATCCATCTCCTAGAAGCTGATTCAGCCTGATGGTTATACTTCAGAACTCGATCAACAACTTCAAAATCTTCTAAACTCAGGTAGGAGTGTAATATGAGTGTACGATTGCACTACCCAGAGGTCTTCGACGGCTCGTTGGTTATGGACTTGATAATATTGATGATCAAATTGAAGGCTTCAGTGATTTCGAACAAGGACTTGATTGGACATTCAGGATGGCCGGGTATGCGGACAAGAGACATATTGCAGAGGGGCCGACTCAGGCTTAGTGACAAAATTCCCTTGGATAATAGAACGACAAGTGATAAGACTCATGTAACATATCTGTTAATCATAAGTCTACGAAGCAGGAGGCAACACAAACTCTCCATATGTTTGGAAGAGTAACCAAACAGTGGAGGACACAACTCTATATAGCGAGAAAAAGCTTCCTAAGGTCGTACTACATCCCATAGTCTGATGATCAAACGAACATATGTGCTTCATCCAAGGGTGACTCATTATGATGCCAATAAAGAAAATACTTTTCCCGTCCTCTTTTTGGGGTATATTTGATTTTTTTGTTCTTTTTGATGATTTTGAAAAATAATAAAGGAATATTACGTTACAATGGAGGAACGAGTACTGCAAACATACAAGCTCGAGGCACAAGGACAAGATTGATGTTCTGGTAAAACAATACTCGGGAAAAATCCTCCAATGGCCAAAGGTGTTAATACGCAGAAGCAAACTGTTACTAGGCTGATGAGTAAGGTATGCCAATGCAGTTGATAGAACACACAATGGTAATGTCCTTTGATGTAAGTTTAATGAGCCCAGAGAAGGGAAGCTCGGTGTTTTCTCATATTTAGAGAGTCTGAAAAAACATAAAAGGAAACTCCCTTGGGGTACCTTTTTCGACAATAGTCTAGTCGGTTCGAAAAAGGGATAAACTAGCACCGACTAGACGTCAATTCAAAACCATTTTAACGAGTGTGAAAAGGACAAGATCACTCGGCTATTTTTTCACTTTTAAGGAGTCTGAAAAAATCTTAACTATGGGCTCCGTCAGTAATGTTCTTCTAGACCACTTTAACGAGTGTGAAAGAATAAGATCACTCGACGATCTTTTCAATTTTAGGGAGTCTAAAAAGAGCTTAACTATGGACTCCGGGGGGGGTTTCTTTTTCGTAAATTTAGTCCCTCAGGCCCGAAAAAGGAATAAAATTATACCTGAGAATACTCTTCTAAAGAATAAGAATCTGATAGAGTATACCTTTGTTCGTACAGTTGGTCGTCTAGACCGAAAAAGGGGTAAACTACTGCCGGACAGACGTGACTTCAAATTTCAATTTAACGAGCGTGAAAGGTCACAAGATCGCTCGGCAATCTTTTCATTTTTAAAGGGTCTGAAAAGGGCTTAAAAGGAGACCTGTTTAAGGAATGTTCTTCTGGACCAATTTAACGAGTGTGAAGAAACAAGGTCACTCGACAATCTTTTCATCTTTAAGGAGTCTGAAAAGGGCTCAAAGAAGACTCCACAATGGTTACTTTTCTCAGTTAATCTGAATGAGATCGAAAAGCATAAATGCAGTCTCGCCGGATGTTGCTTTCAAATCTTAAAGCGATCTTGAAAAACAACAAAGTTAGGTCATGATCGACACTTTGTGGGTCAAGGCCTGACATCTCCTTGGGGGAGCTGTATGCTCTGACGAAAACATTGTCTATGATTCCAGGGGTTTTGGAGATATTAAGAGATATCAGTTCAACAATGGTTTCCATATTACCCTTAGCATAGATCTTGTGTGTAGCTAAGGGATTAGTATGACAAGACCTATCTCCAGTCATAGTCACGGTGAATTCTCCTGCTTTGATTCGGCTTAACTTTGGGAGGAAATACTATATGTGATGAAGATCTTCCCAAGGTTTGTCCAGACTACTCATTCCTTCGATTACTGCTTTATCTGAAGGCAAGACTAAGTCTAACGAATCGATGTTCCCAAGAGAACCCTGAGCCCAAATAGGCTCTAGATGTGGATCCAACTCTTATGCCGGAGTCAGATCAGGATTAGCTTAATCTTGCTGGACTAAAGAGTACGCTACTTCCACGGTCGACAAGGGCATGGACATGCCAGAGTGCCCTGTCTCATCCATCGTGGTTGATGGGGAAGGAATAATCCACGGATCCTCAAAGTAAGTCATGCGGAACGACGAAACTTGAAAAATCTCAACCTTATGGTGATTCGATATAAACTTGACATCGTCATGAGGAGGTGGGTAATTGAAGGTACCCATCAAGGATGGGCACAAACCAACTCCTACGTTAATGACACTAGGTTGAGGATTATCAATCATGGGAACCGTAGATGCCCCCAAAGCTGGGTCAGGTCTAGAGAAGGACAATTGATTGATAGTCACTATCCGGCCTTCGTATGGAAACAACAAGACTCGGAAAACTGTAGCAACCACAACTTGCATAGCGTAAGTCCAACTCTGACCTAACAAGATATTATAGTTGAGGGAGGCATCGACTACCTCTACCTCGACGCACATGGTCTTCCCTCCTAACTGCACAGGGAAAAAAGGAATGATGCCATGTGGTCGGAAAGAACGACTGTCAAAAGCAGTGAGGAGAGTAGGTGAAGGAGACAAAGCGGGTTGGCCAATGGCCTTCCAACATGCTAAGGACATAATGCATGTCGAGGCACCCTCGTCGACCACCGTGCAGAAGATATTGCTTGTAAAAGTTTTCATGGGATGATCCACTACTATCTGAAACGCTACGTGGTAAGGCAGACGAGGTTTTAAGTCGGTTGTATCTAGCATGATGGTACCCGGGTTACAAGTCTCAGTAGAGCCTAAAGCAGCTAACACGGCTTTCCTCTGAGCAGGGAAGCTTTGGAGGACCTCCAAAGAGGACATCGCACAAGGGGTTTGTGATAAATCTTCCACCACAGAGTAATCTTGGGCGGCCCTTGCGTTTGGGTTGTGAGAAGATTTCTTAAATGCACCCTTTGGAATGCGTGTCATTGTTTCACCCAACGTCTTCTCGATCTGTAGAGGAAGAGATGGGAGTTCGGCTTCTTTTCCCTTCTCAGAGGCACTTGGTTTACTATAGTCGTGTGCTCTAGTCGTTATTAACACATCACCCCTAACCATATATACGTTCCCAGATGAGGAATTGTTTGGAGGAGGGCAGGTTTCTTGGCTGCCCCCTTCGGCACTTGTAGAGGCTTGAGTTAAATTTTTCCCATGCTGAAAGGGATTAGTCAACATGGCTTGCTGTTGCTGTGTGACAAACTTTTGGGCCTCTGCAAGTCAAGGACATAGATGGGTGGGGTGATCTTCCGCACATAAATTGCACAGATACCTCGCCTTCCATTTTTCCGTGGTGCCCTCGCCAGCATTATCAATGGGTTTTTTTATCCGCATTACCCTTTTTGCGTTATTTTTTCTTCCCTTCAGGATGTTGGGTGGCCTTTGGGTTAGTCATCTACATGGAATGTACTTTCGATGTTTGGGTAGGAGGAGCAGCCAAAGCAGTATTCTGGCTGGCTGCTGAGTGTTGTATAGATAATTGTTGCATTTTTTTTGTCAATTGTTCAGCGGGCTTGGTTTGTGCTGAACCAACAATACCATCGGCATGTGGTCCAGCTCTCTGTCTAGTTTTATCCAGTATTGATCGTGGTGCATCCGGCATGATGTTGTATAATAAACCAGACTGAGAATAGATGAGCTCACATTGTTGAGCCCTCATGATGTCATCTTCTTCGGAGAAAAATCCTGAAGTCACAACGTCTTTGGATAATTGTGGGACTAAAGACTTAAGGAACCACTCAAGTAGGAATGCTAGTGGGACTGGTACTTTGATGAGACTCTTTCGGTGTCTCCATTCTCGGATATAATCAGAGATATGGTTCGCTGTTGTCTGTTCGAAATTGGCAAGCATCTCTGTGCCTGCGTCGTATCTCACAGGTAACTGGAAATGGTTAAGGAAGGCCATCACCAGTTCGCCAAAAGATGAATATCTTGAGTGATCAAGCTCGATGTACCATTTCGTGGCACTCCCGATAAGAGTGCGTTGAAACAATCGCAACTGGATGGAGTCATCTTTCAATGAGTTAGATGAACACCAAAGATGGAAGGTAGTCACGTGATCACCTGGATCTTTGTCAGGCTTGGCCTCAAACTTTGGAATGTACAAAGGAAACTTCGTTGGCATAGGAGGCCAATGTGGATCGTGACAAATAGGATCATTTAACAACCGTGTCAAATCTGGCAAGTGTAACGTCGCCAGGAATGGTAGTTTGGGTTGTTGCTGATAGCTTGGGAAAAAGGGTCCTGGAGTTTGACTGGCACCAGGTTGCCAGAAAAAGTTTGGTTGCTGGCTCGGATTCTGGTAGAAACCATGGCCCTGACCAGCATAATGGTTTTTCATCTGTGGAGACATCATTGGCTAATTCCCCATAAAGGACATAGGATGTTGTGTATTCATCATGTTTGACAGACTTTGGGAAGGATTACCCCATGCCAGTCCTGATGGGAGAGGCATAGAAGTCTATTCAGGTTTCCATTGTCTGTGGAAAGAATTACCCCAGAACGACATTCCAGAGGAGGGAACAGATCCTTTTCCTGAGTTCCAAGGTCCTGCTATATGTGCCCCCAGCGCAGGAATAGTACCCTACACCAGAGTAGATTTTCCAAAGATGGGAGTTCCCCCAGATGGGAAAGCAGTGGATGCGAAAGTGTTATAACCAAAAATCCCATTCCAAACAAATGGTGACGAACCTACCGACAGAGTTTGCACAGGTGTTCCTTGACTCCCGGCTCCAAATAAAATCGTGTGTGTAGGCTACCTGGCGGACTGCTGATGCAGACCACCAAGCGAAGGGGACGAAGGAGAGATATGACCTACAGCGTAAGGAAAAGCATTAAAAGGGACAGAAATGCCCCCAAGTTGACCTTGCAAAGGAGCGTTAGAGCTCCCTGCCCCCAGACCCAAAGTCTGTAAAGTGGAGTGAGTGAGTGCAGGACTTGTACCTGAACTAGGCATACCGTATGAAAACGGAGGGCCTGTCGCACTAGGTGTGAAGGGATTTGTGGCCGCCGTGATAGATGGGGTTGGTCCTCTGTACAACGTAGTTGCAGCTGAGACCGTAGTGGCCCGAACTGACAACGACAAGTTAGGAGATGCTTCTCCTGTGGTAGCAACGGTGGTGGGAATGGAAGAATTCCCAGAGGAAGTAACAACATTTGTTTCCATAGCTGTGTGAGGCACTGACAGGCGTTCATAAAATTGGATGGGTACACTGACCGATGGCCAAGTATCAGTGGTTGGGGTTTCAACCGAGCCAATATTGGCGATTGATTCCTCCGGGAGTTTTTCGGGCACAATGGCTTGTAACCTGGTTGCTTCGAAAGACCCTTTTTGATCTAGCTTCCACCTGAATGGTGGCGAGGGTGTCTCGAGTATAAACGGCGGCAGGCCCAGGAGCCTTCGTGACCAACGGAGCTCGGGATCCTCCACTGTGTGAGAAGCTCCAAGACACGCTAAGGTATTCTACACGATCAAACAGTAACACACACTAAAAAAGAAGCCCCTAAGAGATAAGACAAGCAATCACTAACTATTTTGAAGAACAGTTACAACAACCAACACTAGAGAAACTTACCGGTGCAAGTGCAACTCGAAAACGGAAGCACCCTTCGGGTATACTCTGCAAAGCGTGGCACGATGTCTGTCCTAGGTACCGCGGTATACCCCCGCAGTCACCTGTGTATGTCCCTATGAAAGATTGGCAACTAGTTTGCCAGCACGCAAACAGTCACCAGGCGGGTACAGTCGATAGTCAGGTAGACTACAATGAGCAGGGTATCAAGCCCGAAACCTATCAAGGGTATTGAGAGAAAATGGTCCGGAAGACAAATGAGGACCTCGAATGGATTCGAGATCCACGAAGCCCCGTGGAAAATGCAAACAACGGAATCCAAAGACAAATCCTCGATATGTGTTCTCCACTACGCTTGGTCCAGCTTTGGATGGGTTATCTCCGCTACCTTTCCTCACGCGACCTCATGTTTATCCCCTGTGTTAGAGGGGGGTCCCAGATAACTTCCATGAAACTGGACTTCTACACTCCCTATCACAGACACCAATGTTTGGTTTTGAGTGGACTTGGAGAGTTTACTTTCCAACCTATTCCAAGTCCCTAGTCCTGAGCTAGTGTATGAACCCTACAAACAAAAAGTCTAATAGATTTTAAATTAGCGTTTCTTTTATGGGATTTTTTACGTCACAAGGTATGAAGGTGAAACTGATGGTGTGTAAAGACTTAAAGCAAAAACGAATGAAAAATGCTGGAAACAAAAACTTTTACTGAATGCAAAAATCAACAACTTTTCACAAAGAA
>ML780204.1:120646-138232 GCA_009831015.1 Picea engelmannii
TTTAGGAATTGACCAATGCCCAGTTTCACTATGGAGCTCGTGAGAATTTGTTTTTATCTTAGCAATGCTTATTTTTTTCTTTACACTTGGCAAAATAGATAGATAATTTTGATCTTCTAGATTAGGGTTGATTACATCTTTATAATACCTTAATTTTCATTTTTCCTCTAATTCTTTATCACACCGCAGTTTTTCCTTAAATTTTGATTTGACGTTTTTATAGTAATGTAATAATATATTGTTAATGTATTAATATTTTAATTTTGATTTACTAAATACATTAATTTTAATGTATTACTACTTTATTAATGTATTATTAATGTTGTCTTTATTAGTGTATTGATACTTTTGCAATATATAAATTAATAATGTATTAATTAATTAATATATTGCATTATTAATGTATCGGTAAATTAATACATTATCAATTAATTCATTATCAATGTATCAATCAATTAATATGTTATATTACAAAAATGTAAATTAATACTTTAATTTATACATTAATAAATGACGCAGACCCCCCTACTCTCCCTTGGGGCTGCTCGACCTCCTGGTCCAGGATCGTTAAATATCCTCAAGTTGGATCAGCTCCTCGAGACCTTGCTGGTATCAAAATCAATCAAACATAGGCTATGTTATCTCCCTAGGGATTTTCACAATCATGATCTAATTGTTATCAATTTATCTGTCGATTGCCAGTTCACAATAATTACGGGCTGCCAATGTCCTCGCTCCTTATCGGAGATTTCTATCCCTGCAATAAGAAAAGTGCTCACCCAATCTCTTTTAAATTTTGGTCATTGATCCCCTGTCCTGATGAAATCAATGGCATTGGTAAATAGTGGGATGCAAACTAGCACATCTGCTAATTTTTCCTCCACTCTCGACAATGATTCCCCACCATCGATTTTTCATTCTTAGATCGATGGTTATCCATGTGTCCTTCTCTCTTATCACCGTTTTCCAAATCTCACACTAACGGGAACTAGCTCCTTCCTTGCATGTGACCTTGGGCTGTGACCCAGGGAATAACCTCGTGGAGCTACGTGACTTTGAAACCTTCAACCCATATCAGATCAACATTCCTTGGCCTGCTTCACAATCAATGGTCGAGATCCACTTTGAGACTCCGCGCTTCGTGAGTTAAACACTTTCGACCTCCACTTTCCCCCAAAGTATTTTGTACCCAAAGTTCCATGTTAGGGACCATGCGTCCACCTCAAATCAATGACTCTTGTCCACTTTGGGACATTGGCCTTCGTAAGTCTCAACTTTTCCCCACTCGCTTCCTCCTAGAATTCTTTCACCCGTAGTTCACGATATGTTGACATGTACCTCCCAGAGATCAATGACCACAAGCCTCTTCGGTGATTCAGGATTCGGGATTTTCAACTCTCCACCTTCTCTTTCTCCTAGAACACTTCCACCCAAAGTACACAATCTATCGATGTGTGTCCTTCTGGATCTGATGGCCATGATCCACTTCAACTCTTCAAGGTTTGGGAGTTTCAAAATTATGTGCACTTGTTCCTCCTGGAGTGGTTTCACCTGAGGATGACGGATTCCTGCCACGTTTCCTTCTGGATCTATTGGTCCATATATTATCCGCCCACGTCGACTTCCCTTCAAAGTGTTAAGCCTTTGAATCTTTAGATCTCTCGCCATGTGTTCTCAGCAACAGACGGTTGTGATCTGCTTCGGCCTTCGGGACTTCAAGATTTTGTAACACTCCACACTTGGAATCCTTCAAAGTGAATTTCCCCAAAGTCTCAGATATGCCTACACGTTTCTCCTGGAGACCAATGGCCTGGATCTATTTCATCCTTTCGTTATTCGACAATTTTTCTTTCTCCTTGACCAGAAGAATTCTGAAGTTGATCCAGATTATTTTCAGCACGAAATGAGAGTGGAGATATAATAGAGAAATGCATAGAGATATCGCAGATATTCAATAATATAATAGGAATGTATCATAGGTGCAACCATAAACACAAATATATAGTAATACATGATTTCTATTAATGAGATAAATGTACAGAAACTATAAAAATACAGAGTGAAAGACTCACTAGAATGGTGGCAGTTTATCTCTGAGAAGAGATGTGACAGCTACTCACATTCGCAAGAAGATGACTATAATGAGGCTCTGAAGGCCTTTTTACAATAAATTGGAATGCCAAAAACCATAGACATCAAAAAAGCTAACCCTAGGAGATGAAGTGCCAAAAGTCATGTGGGCCCCGTTTGGGTAAGTTGGTGCATCAGCTTCCCGGGGTCGTAACTTTTGCATACGATCTCCGTTTTAGGAGTATGATAGCTCGTTGGAAAGGTATCATTGAGGAGATTAATTTTGGTGGATCATTAATGACTTTAGATATCATTGACAACCTAGATCTCAAAAAACATTCATTTGGGCCCTCAAAATGGCCCCGGAAGTTAAAAACTGCTAAAAATAGTAAATTGCCAAAATTTCCAGAAAACTATTTTGAGACAGTCGAAAAAGGTGGGTGGCCACTGATATCAACCTGGATCAGAAATAATATCACTTTGGAGTTGTTGATATTAAACCACCTTTCCCTCTGGACGATGGATAGTTCCTATCCACTTCGATACTTCAATGAATCCTTATCCCTGTGAACTTACGAGGGATTAATATCTATGCACTTTACCTTGATCAGATGACTATCGATCCTTTGTGTTGAGATCCTACAGCTGGGATATATATTTTCCTCATCGCTCTCCTTTTCTTTCCTGGACACTAATATAGATGTCCAGGTTTCTTCCAATAGGAGATTTGACTGTTGCGATCGCTCCTACTCCTGATATTTTTATTTCTTCTGACTTGGATGATTTTGTAAGTGTTTAAAGGCTTTAGCCTTTTCTCCTCCTACGAGCCCTATTTTATGGGTTTTGCCTGCACTTATGGAAGTGTTATTTCTTCTAATCTTTGAATTCACTCATTCTCCTAAGGGTCTTGGCCCTTCTTCTCCCTTCAAAGGGTTCGTGTGCCCTCCTGGAAACCTCTTTCTCAAAGTACACCTTGCTAAGAATTTTGTATAGAGTGTTTGGCAACTTTGTGAGTATCGTCCTCTGATACTCTTCTCTTTGCACTCGACAGAGATTTTTTCTTATGAACACTTTCACTTTCTCTATGCGCACCTGGTAGAGTTCTACAGACTATTCAACAACTCCGTGAGTGTCTTCTCTTTGACACTCCTCTTGTCTCTCTCTGAACTGGAAACATAGTTCTTTTGTGAACACCTGCACCTGATTGATTCCCACCTGGAAGAGCTCTACAGAGGTCCCAGTGACTCTGTCTCTTTGTGATTCCTCCACACAGATTGTCCTCTAATGTATTCAACAACCTTGAGGTTTCCCTATAGTTTTCATCACTCTAATGCGCCCTCCTAGCATGTTCTTCTCTGACTCAACAGAGTTCAGATGCGCACTCCTTACGCTGGCTACAAAACCTACAATGTTTTGTTGTGAACTCCTTGCATGGCCTAAAGAATCCAGAACGATATTTCAAACTCAAAAAATATAGATAAATATATATTCCTACTGCAGATGAAACCTATCATACATATACATCTTACATAAACACACAAATAGCACAAAACAAACATTCATTCATAAAAAAATTCATAATTAGTGAAATATGTTCTTTTCTATTAATTTGAATGCTTGGTTACAATATGTGGAGGTTGGACTTCCATAGAGTCTCATCTCTCTCCTCAACTCTCTTGAAATCTCTCCCAGAACTACCTACTCCTCCCATGAGGATTTATAACTCTAAAACCGAGTTCCGCCTTCTTTTTCCCTTTCTCTCTCTCTTTCTCTCTCTCTGAGACTTAGATACAAATATCTCCCCCATTTTATCAAAGAGGGATCTATGAGATACTCCTCTCTTCACCTAACCTCCTTTATTACATTTAAGTTTCTTTAATGCCCATCTAGTCTGAATTAAATCTAGAGCCATCAACATGTCATCCACTAAAGGATACATTATCTTATGTATGCGCAAAGGAATGGATTGATTTTCACTCTACCTTACAACATTAATCTGTATAGGATCATATTTCAAATTTAAAATATGGGAGGGTGTGTGTCTCTCCCTCTCTTGAATGTGCTTTAAACATGCTAGCTAGCTGCCACATTACTGAGGTAAAGATATGCTCCTGCATCATACTCCACTGGAGGGAAAATCATGAGCTCCTACTCATGAGCTCCTCTGATCTTCTATTGAGACCTTTGAGGGTCCCATACTTTCTCTTAGATCTTTCCATCTGCTCCTTTTCCTTGTTGTTTCTTCTCCTCTGCTGCTATGGAAATCTATCCTATGTTCAACTTCCCTTTGCTAATTGCTTTTGCTGCTGACCTCACCATAAGCCTTCTTATCTCCTCTATGGTTGGTTCTTCTCCTTCATCCCATTTTTATGCATCTCCTTTTCATCAAATTCCAACCTAACTTGTTGGATTAGCTGACTTTGCATATTTACCCTTCTCTCAAGGGCCTCCAGTTCTTCACACACATCAAAAAAAAAACATGCTATATGTTTCTCTCTTATCTTCTACTTGAGGTTTTAGCTCTACCGTTATCTCTTTCTCAAATTCTTGGATGGAAATTTTGAGCTATTACTCAGAATTCTCATCTCCTTCTACTATAGATCCCAATTCTATAGTTGCCTCATGTTCATCTCCCTGGCAGAAATTTTTGAGCAATTCCACTGAATTCTCTTCCTCCTCCATCTCTTGGTCACATTTAAATGTGTGATCTTTTTCCTCCTTACCGATCTGATCAATATGAACCTTCATGTTATCTTCATCTTCTGTGGAATTAGCTGGCCACTCTAATGCATATTTCAGTTTTGCAGTATCACCACTAAGTTGTTGATCATTTTTATCCTCTCACAGATTGACTTTTGTCATCTCCCTTGTTGGCATATCTTCAACCTCCTCCATCTTCTCCTTATGATGGAATCATGTTTCCCTTGCATGACTGCATCTTGGCAGTGATTTTCTGGCTCTACATTGTTCAGCCAATCCTCCAACATCTTCATTCCCATCTCCCATTGAGTTAGAAAAATTGTTTTCTCTTCTTTTTCTGTTGGGGAAGACATCAATTCCTACTCCTCTTCCTTCTCTTTGAAATTCCTTGATGGTTTTCTTTCCTCTGTTTCACCTGCATCATAGACGCAATTAGTTTCAAAATCATTTGGCCCCATGGCCTCTCTCTTGGATTCATGTTGCATCACCTCCTCATGTGCAACACTCTTACTAGCCTCTATTGGACTATTTGGCAGTAATATTTGAATTCCCCAATGATCAAAACACTCCTATGGTCCTCTTTATTTGTGATGGACGTATTTAACTTCTCCTCATATTCATTCACATGGCATGAAACTCCACATGAATCTTCATACTAATGAGGCCTCTCCTTTGCCTCCATTTCATCTGTCATCACCCCTTGCTGATATGAACTCTCTTCAAAGCTCCTAAGACCTTTAGACAATCTCATATTTCCCCTGCCCACCTGGAAAATTGGGATTTCATTCTGACCCTCCAAGAATTCTATGAGATTTTTGTTTGATCTCATATCCTTCTCATCACTTAGGTTCCTTCCAGTCTCTAGTTAACATATGTGAATCACTTTCTCCTCTATGTCACTGAGGTTTTGAGCATGCCTCAACCACTTCCTCACTACTTGTTATTTCTTTTTGGATAACAAATTCTGGACAGACCACTTCAATTTCCTCTTCAAAGGCCATTCATATGTCCAGTGTACCTTTGCTTCCTGTTGCATCCTCAATGTCATCTTCTCCATTATTTATCTTATCTCTCTGAGTTCTTTTTCTATCTCAACTTTGTTTTTTTGCTAGTGTTCCTTTTCTTGACCACACTTATGGTATTTAGTAGCCTTATTCCTCTTACCTCATACCACCTGACCGTCTACCATTGTTTTCACACATTGCAACAATATTTACTGATAATTTTACTATGTCTCCTCCTTCACCTTCTATCCACATATGAGATTAAGCTCTTGATACCATTTGATGTTATGAGACTATCTCCTTTCATCTACTCACCTTTTCTTACGATATGAATACAAATTTTAGGCTCTGATACCACTTGATGTAGAAACCCCCTACTCTCCCTCGAGGCTGTGTGACCTCCTTGTCAAGGATCGTTAAATATTCTTGAGCGTGACACAGGCCTTGTTATTTCCCTCAGGATTTTCATGGTCACAATCAAATCATTATCGATTTTTCCATCGATCGACGGTTCACAGTAATTGTGGGATGCCAACATTCTCACTCCTTATCGAAGAGTTATTTCCCCGAAATCAAAAAAGTTCTCACCCAATATGATGCAGGAGCATCTCTCCACGTCAGCCAGCCAACCAACTAGCCATGTCAGTGCATGCATTCAAGGCTGAAGAGAAGCACAGCCCTCGTCTTCAATTGTTTTATTTGAATGTAATTAAATGTTTTAGGCTATTGAGCCATGAATTCATGCCTTTGTGTAGGCATTAGAGTAGGTAGGCCTTTAATGTTTGTAAGGCTGATATCTAGATCCAGATTGTGGACTAGACAACCCATTCAATGTATTTGAATAGGGTAGGTAGATTAGAGGGAAGAGCTCGAGGATCCCATCAGGTAAAAGATCGAATGGGTCTCATTTTGTAGTAGGAGAGTTAATATAGAGAAGAGAAGAGAAGAGTCGAGACCTTGTTACAGGCCGTGCTCCAGAACACCTTGTACAAACAGGCATTTTCCATTTAATAAAAACAACAGTTTTTCCTGCATCTTTCATGTGTTGAATGAATGTATGTGAGTGTTCTTTATATGCTGTGAATGTATGTTGTGTTCATGCATTTTGAAAGAGTTGGTTTGGTTTCAGACTTGAGAGGTATTTGAGGCTTCACACCAGGAGGGTGTGACAGAACGCTGCAGGTTCTAATAGTTGTGCACAAAGGGTGCATTTCTGAACTCTGGGGAGTCAGACAGAGGCATGCCAGGTGGGCACAGAAGATGAAATCAACAACTTGGGAGGAAGACCTCAAGGTTGTTGAATATATTCTAGGCAAGGATGGGTATGAGAAAACACAGTTTCAGATATAACCTCTAAGGAGTTCTGCAAGAGCTCTGCCAAGTGGGCATTGAGCATAAGCACAATGATGCATAGGGGAACTCTGCCGTGAGTTCATAAGAAGCAAGAACCACTAAAGGATTCTTGATACTCTGCCACATGGGCATGGAGTAAGTACTAGAGTACACAGAGGAACTCTGTTGAGTTTAGAAGAAGGCATAATCTTTGAGGAGTTCTGTAAGAGGCTCTACCAAGTGGGAATTGAGCATATTCGTAGGGTTATTGGATACCCGAAAATATTCAGCGATAGGTTGCTTAATTACACCGAGTGCATGGAGGGCCTCGAAATTCTCCATCTGCAGGAGAAAGAGAGAAGGATTTGTTTCCTTAGAAGTCTGGGTGAGAAGAGAAGCTTAGGAGGAATAGCACTTTGCGTGCAGAGACTCTGTAGAGACGCAGGAGTCAGAATCCTTCAATGATTCGGGAGTGAAAACTCAAGAGGAGTAGTTCTTTAAGCACACGAAGCATAGCTGCAAGGAGTGTAGAGGCTAGAGAATACTTGGGAAGAATTCATAGGTTTAAATCTCAGGAGGAACAATGCTTTTGTATGCATAGGAGAGAACTCAGTCGAAGAGTTCGCAGAGAAGAAAGAATGCAAAGTTTGAGACCTTTGAGAAATTGGAATTCTTCCAATTCGGAGAAGAAATCATAGAAGCTCGGGAGGAGACACAATAACCATCATATTAGGTTGAGGAAAAGAGATCTGGACCATTGGTTTTCCACGTCCAAGGAGCAGCAGAGCAAGTGCACAGAAGGGACGGATTTAAACCGTCAGATCTTGATCCCAGTACCCGTCATCCGTTGGATCTGACAGGACTTGCGAGGGAGTTAAACCCTCATACAGTGGAGTCGAGGAGGCAAAATTTCTGAAAAGAATTGGCGCATCGGGATATCGGTGTTCGAGATATCAGAGGTCTCGAGGTCGAGAGTTCGGGACACTATAAGTCCTGAAACTGCGAAAGAATCGCAGCTGTCGATTTGAGGAAGGACGTGTGTCGCGCGATCGTCCATTTCGGAGATCCAGGCACCGAGACTCACAGAGGTGACTTCTTTTTGACTTCACATCTAGTGAAGTCTCGAGATTTGATGTAGACCGTCCATCCATTTGGGACACATGGCAGAGATCTAGGGATCTCGTGAACTCGGAGGTTCGCAAGGTAAGAGCCAAGGAGTTGGTTGCTCAAACTCCTGAGAGGTGAAGTCATGAGAAGATCGAAGCCGTCCATCTGAGGAGGACAGGTGGCAGCAATCACGGAGTCAGAGAAGATCCAATAGGTCTAGGATTCGGGTCACGCGAACTTGGAAGTTCGCAGGGTGAGAGCCCAAGCATTGGGTGCTCCAAGTCGCAAAGTCGTGAGGAGCGAGGAAGGAGGATAGCCATTGGATCTGGGTCACAGGAGGACCGTTGGATTAGAGTCCCATTGCATTTCAACATTTTGGGGGTTTGGAGGTTGAGAGGACCTCATCTCAACATCAGAAGTCGCAAATTCGTGAATTGCGACAAGGAGTAATGAGGATTTATGGATCTCGGCACTCAGGTGTCAGGGATACCAGGGAGGCATCGCTTGAGGAGAGAAATCACGAAGTGCAAAGATGGCACAAGGGACACATGGCAGAATCACAAGGTGGGCTTGTGGAAGAGATAGGTGGACGTGTGTCATCTTTTGAAAGAAGTCAATACCCCGTTGACCTCTCGCATCTCGGGAATTCGCGAGACAAGGGCCAGGAGTTCGACATCAAAACTCACGAAGTGGTGAGAAGAGAAAAAGTGCCAGAGTTAGGCCTAGCCGTTGGTCACAAGCGGAGGGCGCTGACAAGGGAAGGAGCATACCCGTATCGACATTTCGGGTATCGCGGGATTTGGAAGAAAGAGTTGGGAGTTCCAACTCATGAACTCGCGAGTGGCGAGTTATGATAAGTGACATATCGACATTTTGTGTATCGACACTTCGGAGGTCTATAGGACAAGAGGTCGAGCACTTGGGTTGCAAAACCCTGAAATAAGTTCAGGGTCATATGTGAAGTGGTCGTGTGGGCAAAGACTTAGCCCTGAGGGCTAGTCACCGACAAAGGAGGTAAAGAGGATAGAGGATTTCTTTCATCAGGATTTAAGAAACCCTGAAGCCCGAAATTGCATTTCCTATTGAGGAAAGGGCAGCGGTCATGTGCAGATGACCGTGGAGGTAAAAGAAGGAACCGTGGATCGGGTTTTAACATAGATTCCAGCAAGGAATCAAAAGAGCCACTTTGGCTCACTTGGTGATTGAACGATCCTGTGAGAGGACATAGAGTGTGTCTGCATCTGCCTCACAATATCCTTTAAATCATGGTCGTTGGCAAGTAGCCGGTTGCGAGATAACACATCCACTAATTTTTCCTCTGCTCAAACTAACGTGAACTAGCTCCTTCCTTGCATGTGACCTTGGGCTATGACCCAGGGCTTAACCTCCTAGCACTTTGTGACTTCAGAACCTTCAACCTAGATCAGATCAATGGTCTTCGACCTCCTTTGCAATCAATGATCGAGATCCACTTTAGGACTCTGCGCTTGTGGAGTTTGGTTCTTTCGACCTCCCCTTTCCCTCAGAGTATTCCATACCATAATTTCCAGGTTAGGTGCCATGTGTCCACCTCAAATCAATGGCTCTAGTCCACTTCAGGACTTTGGCCTTTGGACGTCTCAACTATTCCTTTCTTTCTTCCTCCCATACCACTTTCACCTAGAGTTCATGATTTGTTTACATGTACCTCCCACATATCAATGACCACAATCCTCTTCCACAATTCGGGCTTTGGGAGTTTCAACTCTCCACCTTTTATTTCTCTCGGAACACTTCCACCTAAAGTACATAATCTATCGATGTGTGTCCTTCTAGATCTAATAGCCACGATCCACTTCATCTCTTCAGGGTTTGGGAGTTTCAAACTTCTATGCACTCGTTCCTCCTAGAGTGGTTTCACCCGAAGATGACAGATTCCCACTACGTGTCCTTCTGGATATCACAATCCATATATTCTCTACCCACGTCGACTTCCCTTCGGAGCGTTAAGCCTTCAAATTTCCAGATCTCTCACCATGTGTTCTCCACAACGGATGGTTACGATATGGTTCAACCTTTTGGAATTCGGGAGTTTTTCACACTCCACAATTGGAATCCTCTGAAGTGACTTTCCTCGAGGTCTTATATCTGTTGAAATGTGTATCCTAGAGACCAATGACCTAGATATATTTTGGCCTTCATCTATTTGGTGATTTCTCTTTCTCCTTGACCTGAAAACTTCCAAAGTATTCTCGCTCTGGAGTTGTGGATCTTATGCCACCTGTCCCTATTGACGATGGACAAATCCTATCCACTTTGGGACTTCGGAAAATCCTTATCCCTGTGAAATTACGAGGGATTAAAATCTATTCACTTTACCTTGATCAGACAACTATTGATCCATGTGCTAAGATCATATTGTTGGGATCTGTTCCTCTCATCAGTGCTCTCCTTTTCTTTCCTGGATGATGATCTAGCTGTCTAGGTTTCTTCCAACAATAGATCTGACAGCTGATTTTGCTCCTCCTCCTGATTTTTTTATTTCTTCCGACTTGGAAGAGTTTGTAAGTTTTCAAAGGATTTGGCCTTTGCTCCTCCTACGAGACCGATTTCTTGGGTTTCTCATGCACTTTTGGAAGCGATATTTCTTCTGAGATTTGAATTCACTTAGTCTCCTGGAAACCTCTTTCTCAAAGTACACCTTGCTAAGAATTTTCTACAGAGTGTTCGAAAATTTTGTGAGTATCGTCCTCTGATACTCTTCTCTTTGAAATCGATAGAGAGTTGTTATTTTGCACACTTGCACTTGAAATGTGCCCACTGGAATATCTCTATAGATTATTCAACAACTTTGTGAGTGTCTTCTCTTAGACACTCCTCTTGTCTCTCTCTAAACCATAAATAGAGTTATTTTGTGCACACCTGCACTTGCTCGATGCCCACCTGGAAGAGCTCTACAGATTTCCCAGTGACTCTGTCTCTCTATTCTTCCTCCACATAGTTTATCCTCTAAGTTATTCAACAATATTGAGGTTTCCCTTGAGTTGTCATCACTCTGGTGGGCCATCCTGGCACATTCTTCTCTAACTCAATAGAGTTTAGATGCGCACTCCTTGCGCTGGCTATAGAACCTCCAATGTTTTGTTGTGCACTCCTTGCATATCCTAAAGAATCCAGAATGATATTTCAAACTCAACAAAGATAGAGAAATATATCTTCCTACTTCAGATTAAACCTATCATGCATCTACAACATACATAAACACACATATAGCACAAAACAAACATTCATTCATACATAAATTCATAATTAGTGAAATATGTTCTTTTCTATTAATCTGAATGCTTGGTTACAATATGTGAAGGATGGACTTCCATAGAGTCTCATATCTCTCCTCACCTCTCCTGAGCTATCTCCCAGAACTACCTACTCCTCCCATGAGGATTTATAACTCTAAAACTGAGTTCCACCTTTTTTTGTTCTCTCTCTCTCTCTCTCTCTCTCTCTCTCTCTCTCTCTCTCTCTCTCTCAGACCTAGATACAAAGATCTCCCCCCTTTTATCAAAGAGGGCTCTATGAGCTACTCCTCTCTTCATCTAACCTCCTCTATTATATTGAAGTTTCTTTAATGTCCATCTATTCTGAATTCAATCTAGAGCCATCAACCTATCAGCCATTAAAGGCGACCTTATCTTCTGTCTATGCAAAGGAATGGCTTGGTTTTCACTCGACCTTACAACATTAATCCGTATAGGATCATATTTCAAATTTAAAAAATGGGAGGGTTCATGTCTCTCCCTCTCTTGAATGTGCTTTAGACGTGTTGGCTAGATGGTGCATTGTTGAGGTGCAACGATGCTCCTGCATCAATAAACCGTTAATTTATATACATTAATATAAGATATTAATGTATTGCATTAATAGATTAAAATTGTAACGACCCTGCTTAAATAGATGTATATGATTATTAATTATAATTAATTTAATAATCTAAATGTCCTAAAAGATTAGCTAAACAATAATTATTTCTTAAAATAACATTAACTAATTATTTATTATTAATTAATAATTCATGATTGTCAAGGATTAATTAATTAAGTAAAGGATTAAGGGGGGGTTAATAAATTATTTTATTAAATTAAGAGTTACGTACATGGAAAGGGATAAGATATTAAATAAAGGGGATAAGGGGCATTAATGGCAAAAGGATAAGAAGGTAACAAATGGGTTAGGTAGGAGTAAATGAGGGGGAAGTCGGTGAAGGAGGAATATGGAGGGGAAGGAGGTTTACGGGAGGTCATTCTAGGGGAGATGGGGCATTGATTTGGAGGGCTCTTGGATTTTGCAGAGGTGAGTGGAGTTTTGGAGTGAGGATTGTATCAGTCAGGCACCGGGGTTGCTGGAGGTTTTGGGCACGGGGGCCAGGATATCCATATGATATCCTAGAGCTAGGAAGTTACCTAGTTGACAGGGTGGAACTAGGTTTTGGGCAGCATTTACAATGCAACAGTGGTCAACAAGGCAACAACAAGGTAGTAAGGCGAGGCAAATTAGCATTAGACCCAGGTAATTTAAGTTGTGTACTTGTTTTCTTTTCTATAATATTTTAATATTCGATGTTAAATTACATGCGTATGTGCTCAAAATAAGGAATATATGAAATTTTGATGTTTTGCTCAATTAAAAGAAATTAATGAATTTTCTGAAATTAATTCTGTTACAATTCATGTAATTATTAGGCATAAAATATATTCGGATCCTACATTTGGTATCAGAGCCTTTGTTTGAAATCTGGGCCTAAGGGCCAAAACTCCAAGCGCTAACTCCAACCACACTTAACCTGCAAACAAAACATAGAAATTATATATATATATATATATATATATATATATATATATATATATGCAAAGCAAATTTACCAAAGTAAAACATGTAAATTATGAATACAACTAGGGTGAAGGGTAGAGTTTAAAGCTTTCAACGTAATTCCTGTTTTCAAGAATAAAAAAAAAAAGTAATGTGATTTGAGTTTCAGATCTGTGACTTGCTGCTATTTTCTTTAGCTTAATGTGTTTCAATTCCTAGTAAAAATTAGAGTGCAGTTTTGATAGAGATTTCAGTTTTTTGTTTTCCTAAGTAGCTAGGTTGGAAATCAGACTAGGAATGTTACCATGTGATCAAAAATTTCAACACTACACACCTATCTCGAGCTGCATGGTTATTTGTTGCGCCTTGAGATATGTGCCTTAGGAACCGTGCCCATGCTTGCAATTGTGCTTCTACACCTCAAGAACTGCGTCCACATTTGTAACTGGGATTCTGTTTTCAAGACGCAATCCTACCATGAATTTGTTTCAAGGTCTACTGTGAATTTTGCAACTGATTGAGAGACGAATGCACATTATGCATGTTATGTAACACACAATTCATATATTCTGGATACAACATCAAAGGTGGGTTGTGGTGAATTTAATTGGTGGCTGAATGCTCAAACCCGTGGCATACTCATAGATAGAATATTATTGAGAACCAATTAGACCATCTGACCTGAACAAATTTATTTGACAGGAAATATAATAGCAACAATGATTCAACCATTGACTAGTGAATCGTAATTGATGCTAGACAATAACAACAGGTTAAAATCCATGTCAATAGTAAAGGGTGAATGGAAGCATACATGAGATTCTGGTCCATGGCAGTCAAGGCACGTACTTGTATTTATAAAAAAAATATATATATACCCAGGTCCTAGCAGAGCATATAACTATTAAAACAGAGAACAATAGATAATAATAGATAACAACAGAAGAGAAGTTCATTCAATACCATTTTTTTTTAGAAATAGACTAAATGCTAAAGGTCTTTAGTATAATCGTATCAGTAAACAAGAGGACATATGATCAAGATAAATATAAGTCACCATCGCTACTTGTAGCAGAACCACTATATCGACAAACAATAGCCCGACCTTTTTCCTGTTATTTATCACACTCTTATGAAAGGCGAAGGACAACGCTTTGATCTCCTCGGAGGATATCCCAGACAATAAGAGAAACCGACAACCAATAAGTATATTATAGGCCCAAACACGGGATCCTTTGAAGAAATGAATATAAATGTATACTATGCCCCATTTCTGGGTAAAGTCAGGCATGATTATCCTTTGTATTGTCTGGACACAAACCGACTTGGGTCTTGGATGCAAACCGGACGAAGCCCTTTCCTACAACAACCAACTTCCATTCAACACCATTTTTTTTTTTTTCTTCTGAGACAGTTATAACCAGTAGTTTAAATCAAACAGACGTCTACACCAACTGGCTACAATGTCAGAAGTGGAAAAGTCATTGCTAACTTCATGACTCAGGATCAAAATGACAAAATGATCTATGGGTTCCCTTTGGGCCTTAACGTGACGTGCAGAACCCAAACTATGGAAAACACTATATGTAATGGGGGGAGCTCGGTCTTGACATGTGATAGTAAGAGGAGGAGTAGCAGGCTGTCATCAGACCTTGCGGAAAGGTTTCTGTCCAGGAGCGAGTGCTGCAAACACAGAAAGTAGATACTATTTTACAGAATGAATGGGAGGAGCGCCCATGTTACAGAATGCAAAAGAATTTGCGAGGGAGCCAAGCATTTGCGAAGGAGCCGAGCAGCGAGCCTGCCGAGAAGGAGGCGGACGCGTAGGGTTCGAAGAGACAGGTGTAGGGTATTGTAAGAATAAGTGGGACTAACACGTGGAGTGCATGCAAAATGCACATAGCTGGGTAAGTCCATTTATTTTAGTTATTTAGCAAATGATTTTAATTATTTCTCTTTTCTTTACGATATCAATTTCAAATAAATAAATAAATAAATAAATATATATAGAAATAAATATTAATAAACTAATAAATTATAAATTTAGTAAATCAATAAAAGAAGAGATTTTTCTGATGAGTGTTTAGATTTAAAAAAATAAATTAATTAACCTAGTGTCGATATTAAAGTTAAATTTATTGTTGTTACCACAATTATTAAAGTTAACACAATTATTGTTGTGGTTACCACAATTAAATCATTATTTTTACCACAACAATAACAATAACTATTGTGGAGACAATTATTGTGGAGTTAATTATCGATATTAAAGTTAAAGTGATTATCAAAATTCAAGTTAAAGATTCAATTAAAGTTTAATTAGTAAGTAAAGTTAATTAGTTTAATTAAGGTAAAATAAAGTTAAACTATATTAAAAAGCTAATTAAAATGTTAGAGGGTCAATGAGTTTTGAACCCAAGACCACCCACTACCTAAGCCTTAAGGAACAACCAAACGCCAATGCACCACAAGATGTGACTTTTACAAATAATTTCACATATAAAATACTTTAATTGTCATACCCAAGACCACCCACCAAGCGAAGCGTCTTAAGAACAACACTAACGCCGAAAGGTACATAGCGTTGGTGAACGTCGAAACGTGGCTGGCAGTTGTGGATAAGTATTTAGATGCCATGGTTTAATACTATTTAATCATTAAATGTGGTAATTATATAACCTCACAACATTTTTTTAATGTGATTAGGTAAATGTTAAAAAAAAAAAGAGTAAACATGCCAACGGATGGCTTGATAAATGCAAGAAAGTTATGAACAATAAATCTGACCAATTGATTTTGGAGGATGACTAAGAATATGCTAGCATCTTCAATGCATAGCCATCAGATCAGGGTTTAAGGTTAAATAAGATTAAAATATCATTAATTGTTCCCATTGTCAATAGGTGTACGCATATCGGCGTAAATTAATAAACATAAGGTCGGAAGTCACTTTAATCAAGTTGTATGAGAAAAGTTAAAAGGGCTTAGACTAGGACAAGCGGGAAGGAGGCGACATATGTACTAGGAGAGTAAGCATAGGAAGTGGCGAGTGAGGCGCAAGGCTAACGTAGTTACAGGGTAAGGGAACCAATAGTTCTTTTCGTAGTGGCGAAGAAATCAAGCTTAGATTCTTAATCCTAACCCTAACCTAGCCAATCCCCTAATGGAGTAATGTCTGTTTACAGACAAGTAAAGAAAAATTACGCCTAACCCTGTTTCTAAGTTTAAGTAGCACCAGTTGAAACATCCTTGAACTCACCCTGACAACTTTGGGGTGATGTAGGTTAAAGCATACAGGATGGTCAGGACTCGAAGGAGTCGAGGCAGGGGAGCATCATCACAAGCACCGCCAACACCACCAGCGCCACCACCACCATCGCCCAAACTAGCCCTCATCCTGCGCTCGTTGGAAGCCATTAACGAGACTTTAAAGGGGCATCAACCGACAAGGACTGAAGTGGAACCCACACCGTCTAGAATGGGTAATCCAGAAGCGTCAAGGGATTCAGGGGGAGGACCTCTACCTGAATACATCGTGCAGGAATTACAGAAGATCAAACTTCTGGAGTTTGTTGGGGGTCGTGCCAGTGAACACGCGGAAGCATCGTTGGAAGGCATGACAAGGTGTTTTTCCTTAAGGGACTATGCGTCCAAATCAAAGGCAAAGATCGCCATTTTTCAGTTAAGAGACAGCGCCTTGAACTGGTGGGGCAACCTAGAAAGACAACTACACGTTACCCCAGACACAGTATCTTGGGAACTTTTCAAGGAAAGGTTCCGAAGGAAATATCTACCAGCATACTACGAGGAACAACAGGTAGGGGCATTTCATGCCCTAGTACAGGGAAACAGAACTGTAGAAGAATATGAGATCAGGTTTATGGAACTGGTCAAATATGTGTCGTATATGGATAATGACCAATGACAGGCAGAGCGCTTCGTCTATGGATTGAACCCTAAGATAAGAGCTATGGTGTGGATGTGGAAACCGTCTTCAGTAGCGGAGGCGGTGGAAAATGCGCGTTATGCAGAAGAACACATGAACTTAATCGGGGGTACAAGACCGACATTTCTGCATCGCCCTGGATTCGTAGGAAAGGCCCCGAGGACTTTTCCTAGGGGAGGGGGCTCAAGGCCACCGCCATATGGAAACAGAGTCGCGCCAAGGACAGTAGCTGTAGGGATTTCAATGGCAGCGAGTGCAACATACCTTTCATCGTCGACGGTGCAGATAGGTCCACGACCATCTTAGGGAACAACAAGTAGGGGCAGGGGTTCCACGGGAAGGAGCTCATTTCAGAGACAGTCACATAACAGTGCACAGGGTCAATCTCGTGTTACCTGTTGGGAGTGCGGAGGACCCCATTACCAGCGTGACTTCCCATAGTTACAATCAGGGTTCGTGCATAGAGAAGGAAAGGCACCGATGGGGAGAGCAAGTAGCAGCCACCAGATTTACGCAACGGTTAATAATCGCCAGGCCGAACATCAATCCACGGTGGTGGAGTCATCAGGTACGCTAAATCAT
>ML780204.1:142000-163930 GCA_009831015.1 Picea engelmannii
AAGTAAAGGATTAAGGGGGGGTTAATAAATTATTTTATTAAATTAAGAGTTACGTACATGGAAAGGGATAAGATATTAAATAAAGGGGATAAGGGGCATTAACGACAAAAGGATAAGAAGGTAATAAATGGGTTAGGTAGGAGTAAATGAGGGGGAAGTCGGTGAAGGAGGAATATGGAGGGGAAGGAGGTTTACGAGAGGTCATTCTACAGGAGATGGGGGATTGATTTGGAGGGTTCTTGGATTTTGCAGAGGGGAGTGGAGTTTTGGAGTGAGGATTGTATCAGTTAGGCACCGGGGTTGCTGGAGGTTTTAGGCACGGGGGCCAGGATATCCATATGATATCCTGGAGCTAGGAAGTTACCTAGTTGGCAGGGTGGAACTAGGTTTTGGGTAGCGTTTACAGTGCAACAACGGTCAGCAAGGCAACAACAAGGTAGCAAGGCGAGGCGAATTAGCATCAGACCCAGGTAATTTAAGTTTTGTACTTGTTTTCTTTGCTATAAGATTTTAATATTCGTTGTTAAATTACATGTGTATGTGCTCAAAATAAGGAATATATGAAATTTTGATGTTTTGCTCAATTAAAAGAAATTAATGAATTTTCTGAAATTAATTCTGTTACAATTCATGTAATTATTAGGCATAAAATCTATTCGGCTCCTACAAAAATTATATATTAGAGTAAAGTAATAATTAATTAACACATTTTTTTTAACAGAAACTGGTAAAATATATATTAGATGTGTGGAAGAATCCACAATAATTAATTAACACATTAATGGTCATCCCCAAGGCATGTTGGCAATGAACTAGCAACAACTACTTTATAAAAGTGGTTTATATATGTTGACACTTTTTCGCTGATGATGATGATAATGATTAAAGTCCACTAATACTGAATTGGCCTATAGGACCTTAAGAGGGTAAGTGATTACTTGTGATTCTTTAGAATTTTGTTTCTGTGCTCTAAGAGAATTAAGAAAATCTTTCCAAGATCACCATACTTTTGTTGAGTTAAGAGGTTAAGAAGGTTGGTAGTGTGACAAATATTTTGAAAATGAGATCTAATATGGGTATATGCTTTATTAATGTATTTATTAATATTATTTTTAAGGTATGGATGATTTATTAATCTATTAAATTAATAATATTTTAATAATTTAATAATTTATAAATGTATTTATTAAATAACTATTTTTTTTAATTATTAATGTATTATTGTTATTAATGTATTTCTTCATTGATATAATAACATAGTAGTTTAATTGTTTTATGTAATAATGGTTTTCTACTTTGTTAATTTACTAATGTTTTAATTTATTAATACTTTAACTGTCTTTTAATATATAATGTAGTAATGTATCAATTAATTAATGAAATATATTAATAAGGTATTTATTAATCAATATGTTACAATTATACATTATAGTATATATTAATGTATTGATAGTTACTTTATAAAATGTATCCATGATTACGTTATACATAATATTAACATAACATTGTATTTTTCTATTACCATTAATACTTTAACATAATAATGCATTTTTTTATTATTATATTAATTAATTGATCATTTATATATTTATTAATTAATAATTTATTACTTTCGTACATTTATGTGATATTATATCAATGATCAATGTATTTATATATTATTAATGTATTATTACTTTATTAATATATGAGCTCGTCCTCGATCTATTGATCGAGTGGGTCCTCGATCTCAGAGGTTGTATTCTCCCCCGTTCGTTTCTTATTAGTGTAAGAATCTATTTATACTTTACTAATATATTAGAAACATTTACTTAATATGTTAAGTTATTACTTTGTTTTTTTTAATCTTTTTAGTTTAGTATTACTTTATTATTATCATGTGGTTATTTTATTATTATTATTTACTTTATTATTTTGTTATGCATTATTTTATTTCTCATTAATTAATTTATATTTTATAATCAATTATTATTTAATATTTTATTTATTATTAATATCAATTAATAATTTTTTAAAAAGTCATTATTAATTAATCATTTTCATTTAATTAGTTATAATTAATTAATTATTAACAATTAAGTAATTAATTATTACGATTTAATAAATTATTAATAATTAGTTAAAATTTTTAAAGATAATTATTTATTATATATTATTCATTTATTACATATAAAATGTATTAATCTATTAATGGTTGTTTAAGGTATGTCGGATGTCAACTAGCAACAACCACATTTAAGTAAAAAGTGGTTGATATAGGCCTATGGGCTCCATTAATTTTAAAAAGGTGGAAAATGGGCCGATCTTAATATATCAACCACTTGCTAGTGTTACTTCTATTTGAACTTTGTTGATAGGCGTTTATGACACACCGTCAACTAGAAGGTTAGAACCGGTCCAAGGTTGTCTAATTAACCAAAGTTGTTTGGTATGATCTAACCTGACGGGTTTAATGGCTCTGTTAGCCAACTAGGGTCCTAAAAGCTATGAAAGGAAATAAACTAATCTAAAGCTACAATATTAACAATTAATACTTTAATCACAAATGTACAGCCAAAGTATTTATAAACAATGATGATATACAGTTTGCAAAGTTTAAACAAAGATTTGCGAAAGTGATTGTTTGAGATGATGTTTCTTAAACCGATTAAATAAAAGAGAAACTTATTCTAATGATCACGCTATTAAACTATTAAATAGTGAAAGAATATAATTGTAATGATTTGACGAAAACAGACAAAGCTAATTAACATATAGATAACACAATCATTATTCATTCATAAATGATTTAAATAAATAATGCATGGACTAACCTCAAGTTGATCAACAAAGCTAAGTTTATCTCTCTGTATTGTGTGAGCTCCTGCTTGTCCTGCATTTAAGGGAAACCTATGACAAAACAAATCATAGTACTTCCCGAATAAATTCAAAGAGGTGTTTGAATATTTGGAGTGAATTTATAACATCAAAAAGATAATTAATTAAAAATATTCTGACCTCAAGATAATCAATAGATGAGAACGAAAGAAATCTCAATTCTGAACATTGATATTATCAATGTTTTAACATCAAAAGAAAACTCAAAACTAATTAAATGATCGTTTGATCACAAAAACAAAATGAACCAACAGATCATGGACAACATTCAAATAATCATTGATATGAAATATCATCTGAAGACAAGGCTAAAGATAAATCGACAGAAATGATAACTCATAACATAGAAATAACAAGAGAATGCAATGAAATAAGCATTTCATAATCCACACAGATCTAAAGCCAACAACAAATTTCTTTCCCATATCACTTCCCAAAATTATATGTCCATATTGTAGTTCAGAAAAGTTGTCCTTAACACTAAACAACAACTATTATTTAAACATGTCTTGGATTAGTAACCTCTTGTCATATAAGATAGACGACGATCCATGAAAATAATTTTTCTTTACAAAAATAGAATAACAAACGAACACTCCTATAGGAGTCCTTTCATAAAAAAATAATTACATAAATGATATAGTTTTATCAAAAATGAGAAATTACTAAGCTATGGAGTGCATTAATCCATGATTTATTCTCCTTGAAAATAACATCATAAACTGTTGTTTTCTTGAAAATGATAAAATGCAATCGAATTTTAGATAACAATAAAAATCTAATACTTTCAAATACACTGGCTACAGAATCTCATGATTCTGTAGCTAGTCTTTAAATAAATAAAATCAAAAAACAATCTATCTATTTTATTTTTCAAACAGAATTAAATCAAAAGAATCAAAACAACTTTTATCATTTCAAAGATTAGACAAAGAAGAATATGATAAGTCTAAATTAATGATAGTGTTGAAATCTGTTGAGTTCATGATAATCACGTTACCAGACCATTTAATCCTCATATTTTCCCTGTTAGCGTTGGATCGAACACATGCTTTTAATTCTTCGTTTTCCCTCTCAAGCAAGGAGTTTCATGCAACCATTTGGTTTAACTGTGCTTATTGATAGGGGATATCCCTGTAGTATCTTTCAACCCAATCAATAAAGTTTTCACAGTGAACTGGTTCTATCGTAGGTAGAGATTGAGTTTGCTTTGCAGAGGGAATTTTGGCATGTCCTGTAATTTGCCTCAGATCGTGCCATATACCACAGAAACCTTCTTGGGTTTTTAGGAACGGTGGTAGCTTAGAAATTAAATCATACTTTATACTTCAATATCGGTTTCATTTCCAAGGAACTGGTCCTCTACATCCTCTTGTGCAAGAAATTTATTGATCTCATCCTCGAACAAGTTATCATCGACCTCGATCACTGGGATCGAGCCTAGATGATCTCACTGGTGATTTCTCAAACTTCTGGATATGAGCCTACTTGGTATCTTGTTTGTGAAATTTAAATTTGAATTACTATGTTCCTCATGCTTGCAATTTTTCTTGACATTCGAATAGTAATAATAGGGTTTATGTCCTTTAACACATATAAAACCTCCTCCAATGATTTTCTGGGCACAAAATTAGATCGTCTATTTTCGCCCAATGGGTTTCGAATAGCAACAGAGTTTCGGTCTATGGTCGCATGGTCCTCATGTGGATCAACACCTAGGTTTTTGGTAGTAGGGTTAGATCTATAGGGGATGGGGTTTTTATTGAAATGGAGAGGCAATTCTATTGCATTCCTGGATAGGGTGAAATTATTTCTAAACAAGAGATATTACCAAGTATCCCTAGTCTTAGATAGATGCGACAACATAAGGAATTGAATAAGACCATGGTTAAAAAGGATCGACATTGGGTTTCACCTCTGTCTTTGATAAATCTTATACATTTTCTCCAAACTCATGAATAGATAGAAAGGAAAATTTAACTTGAAACCTAAGAAAACCATCAGCAAACAGATGTGATACAAGAACACTAAGCCATATCTACCTTCACAATTTATGAATTTCTTAATAATTAGAAGTAGGTCGTGCCATATGGGTTTTAAGAGAGTAATCGATGTCCCTTTTGGGCAACACTTCAATTTCTTAGAGACCATGACAAAATTCCAGGGCATGCCTTTGATTTTGGCATTTTTGAACCATTGTTCTCCCTCCTGGGATAGTCTTGTAGCTTGTGCTATTGAATCCTTGGTCACTTCGAGTTGCAGATCCCCAATATTAGACTTAAATCCATCAAACGAATGAGAGAAATACTGGGCCACAATGAGGTTGTAACCCTCGAACCGTCTAATGAAACTGTCTGATCCACATGCCACAATATCTGCTACGACATTGTCATGAGAGAGGAGGGCTTACAAACCATTGGGTTCAATTCTTACCATGGGTGCCATGTGTACTATCTTTTAAGAGCTAGGACCCAATTTTTCATAAATTACAAAAGGCCCTAGCCACAAGTTTTGGAACTTGGTATGTTCTCCTTTACTCTCATGTGCTTTGTCCCATTTGGGGACCAAATCCCCTACATTAAAATTCCTATCAGATGATGAACTTGTATCAAACCAACTCTTCACAATTTGTTGGTGTTGATCAAGTTTCTATTTTTCTTGTGTCCTTACCTCTTCTAATTTTAATAAAGCATTTATCTGGTTTTCTAGAGGAGGGCATTCCTCTTCTTGAAATTTTTGCGATAATTGCAGAGAAGGAAGAAATATGTGTGGGGGGAGGATGGCTTCTCTGCCGTAAACGAGGAATAAAGGAGAGTTACCAATGGAGGCTTTTGGAGTTACCCTATTAGCCAAAAGTGTTTTGTACAATGCATTATGCCAATTCTTGTGGTTCTTTGATGTACTGTCCTTTTTATAATCTTGATAAGATTCTTATTTTTTGACTTGGCCAAACTGTTCCCTTGGGGGTAATAGATGGTAGAGTAATTTAGTTTGATCCCCTTTTCCAGAGGGAAAAAATTCATATCTAGGGAAGAAAAATAAGAAGTGTTGTAAAAAACCAGACATTCAGGAATTCTAAATCGAGTAATAATATGAGAGTTCATAAATGACACTACATGATTTGTATTGACCACTTTTAATGGTAATTCTTCAGACCATCTCGTAAAATAGTCTATTGTCGTGAGAATTTACTTGTGTTTTTGCGAGGAGGGGGGATTTATTGGTCCTATAATGTCTAGGCCCCATTGCTGAAAAGGTGCATCTACCGTAATAGGTTGCAAAGGAAAAGATACCTTTTTCACCCATCCTGCAACCTTTTGACATAATATACACTTGCGAGATAGTGATGGGCATCCTTAAACAAGGTCGGCCAATAGTATCCATCCCTTAGCACTTTGTGGGAAATGGTATCTCCACCAAAATGACCATCGACATCATCATAATGAAGTTCAACCAACACTTTTTCGGATTCCTCTTTTTCTAAACAACGTAGAACAACACCGTCAAAGTTATTTCGAAATAATACATCATTAATTAATTGGAAAAATGCATATTTAACCCTAAGTGCTCTTCTATTTTTTGGATCAAGATTGCGAGGAGAAGATCCATGTAGAAAATAAAATCTGATATTCCCATACCATGAATTGGGCATTGTTTGCACACAACTAATTTCTTTATGTTGATTTACAGTTGATGTATTTATTTGACTTTATAATTGCTCAACTGAATAAACCACCAATTTACAAAGACCTTGACCTCTAACAATTTGTGCAGGTACTATTTCAAGGTCATATTCCTGAAATGATGTCATCCAATTTTCCCTTTTTTCTCCCAACTCTTTATGTACTAACAAATTTCTCACAGCAGAGTAAGGAACAATAATTTTTGTCCTGGATTTCAGCAGGTCTGATCTGAAATGTTTTACAACTTTAAAAATAGCGTACACCTATTGATCTACTATGGGTTAGTTTTGTTTTTCTCCTTTAAAGGAAGAGCTCATAAATGATATGGGTATCTTATTGTTTTCTACATTTTTCTGTGTGAGTATAGTGGCATTAGATCTATCTGATGCAAAGGTATGTAATGTAAAATCTTGGGGAAAATCAAGGCTCATCAGGGAAGGTGCCTCGATTATGGATTTTCTAATTGAATCGAAATATTGACTCTCTTGTGGTCCCCATATGTATAAAACATGATTTTTAATCATATTTTGTAGAGGTATAACCATTTCAGAAAAAACTCGGGACAAATCGTCTAACAAAATTAATTTTACCCAAAAATGATTGCATGGCCTTTTTGGAAGAAGGAGGAGGAAGTTTGGAAATGGCTTGGGTTCTTTCATGATCAATTAGCATTCCATATTTAGGACACTATAAACCTAATAAATTTGCCTTGTTCTACTGCAAAGACTGATTTTTTAGGATTGAGTGAAATGTCGAACTTGCGACATTGTTCTAACACAACCCTAAGATGAGACAAGTGATCTTTCTTGTTTTTGGAAAAGAAAGTGACATCGTCAAGATAGACCACAACTGATTGGTTGATGAGGCCACAGAATGTAATGTCCATTTCTCTCTGAAAAGTGGCACTGGCATTTATCAGTCTAAAAGGCATTTTTTTGTAGGCGTAAGTGCCCCATGGGGTACGAAAAGTAGTTTTTACTTAATCTGACGGAGACATAAGTACATGATTGTATCCTGAGAAACCATCTAATAAATACAGTCTTTCAGAACCAGATACTTGTTTCATAATTTGTTACATCGGAGAAACATGGTAGTTTTCCTTATCAGAGGCTCGGTTTAAGTTTCAAAAATCGACACAAAATCAAATTTATCCACTCTTCTTTCTTACAGGGACTAGTTTAGATACCCATTGGGTGTGTCTTATAGGAAATATGATATTGGCAGTGAGTAATTTATTAAGCTCCTTTTTATGGTGGGTTCTAGTTTAGTATACATTTTCCTCAACTTTTGTTGAAATGGATGGGTTTGGGGTTTCATAAGAATTACATGTTGTATGATGTTTGGGTCGAAATTTTTTAGATCATCGTACGTCCAAGAAAATTTATCTTTAAATTCTTTGAATAATTTTATAAAAGATGATTTTTCCTGTTTAGAGCACCCTTTTCCCAAATTGATATTTTGAGGATGATTTTGTATTCCTAAATTGACAGTTTCGTACAACAAAGAGGAACTATTCGTTTTGTAATTTACTACCCCTATAAACTTGTCATGTAGGTCATAAAAGTTTTCTAATCTAACAACAGATTTGGGGATATATTTTACTAGCTCGGATGATGATTCTATAGATGCAGGATCATATATTACCGTGAAGTCTCAGAGATTTTCGCCATGAGTGCTTTCATCAATAACTGCATCTTGGAAGGTGTCTTCCATATGCAGAAAATTTATGATCTGTTGATCATCATAAAATACTCGCCAGTTTTTATGTTGTCAGGAATTGATGGCCTGAATAACAAATGGACCAAGAACGCATTAGGAGAAATACCTTCAGCATGCAACAATTTAGAAGCAATATTGGCTAGTAAATCAACTTCCGAATTATTTATCCTAGGATTGGAATTTATATTGAATGCTAGGAATTTTTGCATTAAACCCCATACCTAGGTTTGGTAATTCTTCAGATGCAGTGACAAAAAATGTATTAAACTTACCATTTTGACTACGATTTCTAAATCACCAAATACTACCAAATTTTGGACGTCCATGTCCAGTGCCTTCCTTAGTTCCTGCATAAGTGATTTTCACTCTATTGTGTTGTTAATACATTCAAACTCTAATCAACAAGAAATAAATGTTTTATTACCTGTAGGATCAATAAGCATACAACCAACACCTGCCCCTTCTCGGGATTTGGATCTATCAAAATATAAGGACCAGATTTGTTCGTCATTTGCAATGTTCGGTGCACTTGGGGAAATATCTAGCTAAGTATAGGCCGTTACTTCATATTGTTGTTCTGGGTCAGTAATAGAAGACATTTCAGTCATAAAATTACCGAAAAAAGTATTCATTCCATGCATTTCAATCGAATTTGGAGCAGTAAAAAAAGGCTCATTTGGGTCATTTAAATATGTCACAGTGTACTTGAGGTAAAGTTCTTTGTTTATTCTGATCTTGTTGGGTTTTCCATTTTATGGCAACCATAAATGAGACCAGTCTGTAGAAAAATATCCGTGCAACTGTTCTAACCAATCTCTACTAGAAAACAAATCATATACTTCAGGAATGTCGACAACAATAATATTAATTAGTTGGTGAACCTTGGGATTGCATGATAATCTTATCAACATGCTTTTAAGTTCACCAATAACTTTGACATTAGTTCGATCTAACTGAATGATATTTAAATCAGAAGGTTTTACCTCGGCGTTAATTTTCTGGCATATAGAAAAAGGCAACACATTCAACTATTCTCCAGAATCAACCATACAATTATGTACATTCCTATTAAAAATTTCAAAAGTCAATAAAAAGGAGCGACATTTTTACGTGCAGAAACAACAAAATTCTACTGATTTTTTATTGTTGTACTTGAAACAATTTTATCTAAATTACCTACAGTTTTTTTTTATGAGTCCCTTTTATCCTGGCTTTCAGATGAATTTTTACCTAGGACATATTTAGCTTTGTTTAAGTCAATTTCTGATGATTTCTTGCTGATAACATCATTCTTTTTACTATTTTTAGCAATGCTTTGGAGCATTTTCTCCAGAATAAGTGGAAATTTCAGCAATTCAAAAACGAAAATATTTTCCCTCAATTTTTTGAGATCTTCAACTAAATCATAGTCTAAAACTAGGGAAGAAGAATTTTGTCTCGTTTCACTTTTCTTTGGTTGTTTTGAAACCACATTTTTACTTGTTTCGGGTGGAGGCTTATTTTGTTTTTTACTTCTAGTGTTATAGGGATGGATAGTTTCAAAGTTTGCTTGAAAGATGTTGTCTGACAAGTGCCCGAAAATGGGAGGGGAAGAATCCTCCTCATCAGGTGTTTCTTCCTCACCTGTATCATCATGATCTTCAGGAGGAGCAGAAACAAAATTGTCATGTGCTTCCAATATTGTTTGTAAATCATACTGTAAAATTTCAAAATTTAGACCTTTTGTGCTCAGATTTGGCCTGTTTGGAGGAAAAGGTTTTCTAAAAGGTGGTTTAAAACCTCCTTTACTAGTAGATGCCTCATGAGTGGATATTTTCAAGTCAACGACCTGATTGGATAATTTTTGGAAAGATTTCTACAAACTTTCCAAGTCTAATGTTTCTTGTTGATTTTTAGCTTGAGGAGGCCTAGGGAGAATTTATATTTTCTTTTTGGAAGATGAATTTGTTTCACCCTCACTACTTAGATTATCTTTTAATCTTAGAATTTCCTTCTCAATCAGGACTGCCTCCTCAAAGGCTTCTAATAATGTGTTGTTTTTGGACCTTTTAACCCATATGGCTGTGTTATTATGCAGGACCTTAGCATAATATGCGATGATCAAGTTTTTTGCAAGCATCAAATCTACATGAATCTTGTTTTTTAGTGTTAGAAATATCTTGTTAAATTCTTTAACGTTTTCCATAGGATTCATTTTTAAACTAGAGATTTCCATTACCAGGACTTCTGGAGATTTATCATCTCCGAATTTTTCTAGAAAACAGGTTTCAAACTTGTCCCAAGAGACGATGGTTAGTGGTTGTTGTGAAAAATACCAGGTTGAGACATTCCCCTCAAAAGTGTAAGGGAACAATCTACACATAACATCTTCGTGTTCGACACTCTGGAGTCTAACAACAAGAATAGATTTCTTGATGTGATCCTCAACTAATTTCTTCGAATCTGGATCAAAATTGGGTAGCCATTTCTCTAGATGTTTAGGTAATGGGTGTTGGGTTCTAGGTACAGCCACGGCATATTGATCGAGCCAAGGTCTCATTGGATTATTTAGTTTTTCTATGGGAGTTGGTGGAGTGGAAGGTTGAGATGGTTCAAATGAATGATTACCTTCATTCGAGGATTCACCTCCTAAAGAAGGTGGAGAAGAACCACATGGGGATGGTAGGATATCAGATCCACTAGTACCAAGGATAAGTGATTCAATGGGATTGGTATTATTACCTCCCAAGGGTTCCAGGAAGACCCGTGTCTTGAGGTTTTTCTTGAAGAATTGTAAAATCAAGGGGTTGAATAAGTCGTCTACCAGGTTGTATGATTCGAGATAAAGGACTTTGATTTTTTATGATCGACTGGAAAACAATTTCTTCAAAGTCAATCCCTTGAGGAAATGGTGTCAATGGTTCGACGAGAATGTCAGGGGTAGTGTTTAAGGTAGTATCTGGGTCAAGAGTAGCATTATTGTCTGAGTGACTACGCATAATGATAGGAGAATGATTGTTTGGGGGAGTCTTACTACATCCACGTGCCATCAATGAATTTAAGTCCCTCCTTATAGATCCATTTGTTTACGGGCATTTATGACACACCGTCAACTGGAAGGTTAGAACCAGTCTGGGGTTGTCTAATTAACCCAAGCCGTTTGGCATGATCTAACCTGACGGGTTTAATGGCTCTGTTAGACAACTAGGGTCCTAAAAACTATGAAAGGAAATAAACTAATCTAAAGAAACAATATTAAAAATTAATACTTTAATCACAAATGTACAACAATAGTGTTTATAAACAATGATGATATACAGTTTGCAAAGTTTAAACAAATCTTTGCGAAAGTGATTTCTTGAGATGATGTTTCTTAAACCGATTAAACAAAAGTGAAACTTATTATAATGATCACGCTATTAAAATATTAAATAGTGAATGAATATAATTGTAATGATTTGATGAAAACATACAAAGCTAATTAACATCTAGATAACACAATCATTATTCATTCATAAATTATTTAAATAAATAAGACATGGATTAACCTCAAGTTGATCAGAAAAACTAAGTTTATCTCTCTCTGTTGTGTGATCTCTTGCTTGTCCTTCATTTAAGGGAAACCTATGACAGAACAAATCATAGTACTTCCTGAATAAATTCAAAGAGGTGTTTGAATATTTGGAGTGAATTTATAACAACAAAAAGATAATTAATTAAAAATCCTGTGACCTCAAGATAATCAATAGCTGAAAATGAAAGAAATCTCAATTTTGAACATTGATATTAGTAATGTTTTAACATCAGAAGTAAACTAAAAGATAATTAAATGATAAATTGATCACAAATACAAAATGAACCGACAGATCATGGACAACATTCAAATAATCATCGATATGAAATATCATGTGAAGACAAATTGGCTAAATCTAAATCAACATAAATGATAACTCATGACATAGAAATAATAGGACAATGCAATGAAATAAGGATTGCACAATTCAGAAAGGTCTAAAGCCAACAATGAACTACTTTCCCATATCACTTCCCAAAATTATATGTCCATACTATAGTTCAAAAACGTTGTCCTTAACACCAAAAAACAACTACTATTTAAACATGTCTTGGATCAGTAACCTCTTATCATACAAGATAGAAGACAATCCCTGAAAAAACATTTCTTTACAAAAATAGAATAACAAAGGAACACTCATGTGGGAGTCCTTTCATCAAAAAATAATTACATAAATGATATTGTTTTATCAAAAATGAGAAATTACTAAGTTATGGAGCGCATTAATCCATGATTTATTCTCCTTGAAAATAGCATCATAAACTGTTGTTTTCCTGAAAATGATAAAACAAAATATAATTTTAGATAATAAAAAAAAAAATAATACTTTCAAATAGACTGGCTACAAAATCTCACGATTTTGTAGCTAGTCTTTAAATAAACAAAATAAAAAATAAATCTGTCTATTTTATTTTTCAAATAGAATTAAATCAAAAGAATAAAAAAAAAATTTATTGTTTGAGAGATTAGACAAAAAATCATCTAATAAGTCTGAATTAATGTTATAACCCTAAATTGCACCGTACATGCATACCTAGCACTTGGCTCTCTTACATGAAAATTTTGTGTATCCATCACTGAGCAACTCTTCTTAAAAAACACCATTTTTGAAGATGTACGTGCCCTCCACCACTAATGCCTGCGTACACATGCTTGTTGCACCACTACAGCCTGCGTATGTACTCTATATATACCATCATAGCCCACGTATGCTTGTAAAAGTTGCAAGGAATTCGTTGAGATTACGGGCTATTGGGTAGTTTCCCAACTGATCCACAACCTATAGACCATCACCCAAATGAATAAACATACTTTTTTCATATAAAAGGAGGTGTTGGGGTCTCATTCATAACATAAGCATAATAAAAGTGAAACTCTTCCCATTTCACATCCCCTCCTTGCCCCAAGAATTGCAGCCACCCTGTGAGATTTGCATCAGAATTTCCCATTCTTTCCCTTTTTCCTCCATCATAAGCCTATGCCATTTCCCTAGAAGAAGTGTGAGAGGAGAAGGATACGTGGAACCGAAGTTGGATCTTGGTGAAGAGGATCCTGGACCAGGTTCATGGAGTAGTCATCGACCTTGTTGTAAGTAAACATTGTGATATCAATAAAAGGAATACTTTTTCTATCCCGAAATATGATGTGTCAAATAGTTGTATTTGATTTATGTTTTATACTAACATCTAACCCATGATTTATATATGAGATTCATGTTTGTAGTTTCTTGTTTATCTATTTGTGCATGTAGGCTAGCTCTGGGAGGAGACTTGTAGTTAGTGGATCTATCGAATGCGATAGGATCGACACCGGATGCGGGGTAAAAGGTAAAGTTACCTGATATTTTCACTTTGTCTTTCGTGTATGAATCTGGGGTTTATTCGGGGTAGTTATAAAATTAGGAGACTTTAAGATGGTTAGATATGCCTACATGTTGAACCCTAGTGTATTCAATAGGGGGTTTTTCCCGCTATCGCGGAACTGGCAACCATATTGGGGAAACCTCTAGGGTTTTAGGGGATTATTTGGGTGTTTGATTGGTTTTTACCTTTTTGAGTTTCTCTCCGAGTCAGCTGAGTCTTTAAGGGATTCTTGTCACATGTTGGTGTCATACCAGTTCTCCCTACCTTATCAGTCTACCTTTTTGTTTTCTTTTCTGAGAAGTTACAGAGGTGTACATGACCTGTTGTGGGTCAACACGTGTACATACGTGCCCTTATTTTAGAAAACCCACGTACATACGCAAGCTGCTGAAGTATCAATAACGTGCTTATGTGAAGAAATTTTTCTTTAAGAAGAGGCATTCAAACTCTTCCCTGATTGAAGTTTGACTTCTTAGGGTTTGTTGATCAAGTACAGTGTCTCTATTATTTACAATCGAAGCCTGGGTTTGATGTCAGTTTGGTTATCCTTTTAAAGATTTCTCATGTTTAGTTCAGAAGGTTTTTGGGCAAGTCTTAAAGTATTGACCAGCTTGTTTGTTGTCTTCAGTGACCCCTTCAATCCATAGTGGTCAAAAGGTCAATTTTTCAGTCTTGTCTTGTTTTTACCTTTTGCCCTTTCGCTTGCTTTAAAGAAAAAGAAAAAGAATTTATTTCAAGTTTCTTGTTTGAAGCATAAAAAAAAATAGAAAAAGATTTCATTTCTTTGTTTGGTTAAGTAGTTGGGTTAGTTACTTTTCTTGTTAGGGAAAAGAGTTATTTTCTTAATTTCTTTATTGATTTCTTAGAACATTAAGTAGCTCATAGTCGAGCGAAATTTCACTTTAGGTTTTCCTTTAAAAAGATCTTAGAAAACGTTAATTACAAAAAGTTGGTTAAAGAGTTAGTTACAAATCTTTATTTGTCAAATATAAGTAATTTTTCATTCAGTTCATTTACTTCTCCTCTTTTTCGTCTTTTAAAACACACCACTAGTTTCATTGTCATTTCCTTGACCTAAAACAAGCCATTTAAAATTAATGCTAAAAATTAAAATCAAGTACACTTTATGTTTGTAGGGTCAATCAAATAATGTAGGCTAGAGCATTGAATTAGGTTGGGGAGGGAACTCTTCAAGGCTTAAAAACAAACATTGGAGTTGGTAATAGGGAGTGTAAAAATTTCAATAAACATGAAAGTTATCCAGGACCCCCCTCTAACACATGGGCTAAACACGAGGTCACGTGTAGAAAGGTAGCGGAGATAACCCCTCCAAAGTCAGACCAAGCCTAGTGGGGAATGCATATTGAGGACTTGTCGTGGGATTCTATTGGTTTCATTTTCCTACGGAGCTTCGTGGACCCTGAATCCATTCAGGATCCTCATTTATCTTTCAGACCACTTTCTTATGATACCCTTAGTAGGTTTTGAGATTTTTTACCCTGCTCACTGCTGTCCACCCGACTGTCGACTGTACCTGCCTGGTGATTGTTCGTGAGATGGGAACTTAGTTGCCTTTATTTTAGGGACTTACACAGGTGACTGCAGGGTTATACCATGATACCTAGGGCAGACGGTGGGCCATGCTTTGTAGACTATACCCAGAGGGTGCTTTCATGTTCGAGTTGCACTTGCACCTATAAGTTTCTCTAGTGTTGGCTGATGTAACTGTTCTTGCATCTAGATAGTGTTTTTCTTTCTTTATATTGTAGTAACTTTTCTAGTCTATGTTTGGTTTTCAACGTTAGTGAAAGCCGTATTGTTTCGTTGATATTCTCAGAAAGTGGAAGATCAAGAGCTCCGTTGGTCACGAAGGCTTTTGGGACTATTGCTGGTTACATTGGAGCCACCACTGCCATTGTTATGGTGAAGACTTGACCATCAAGGGTCATTTGAGGCAACCAGGACACATGAAATTATGCTCAAGCCATCTCCGAGACGAGAGAATTAAAATCTAGAGGAACTGACTATTTATAACCTTGGAGTACAAGCTCTTGGTCTATTTAACCCTATGATCACTGACTTTTTGGCTCCACTTTTGATATAGCTTTCCTCTCCAAGGGTAACAAATCATGAGTGCCACAGAGTTTTGCAAGAAGCTATCGAAGAAAATGATGCTACTTTGTCAGGGATTCCTCACACTCCCTCAATGACTACCACTATAGGTGGTATTCCTCCTCCAAACTCACCTTCGCAGGTCCATACCATGATGGTATTGACCACCTCTATTTTGGGTAGTGATTCATTCACACAGAGTACGACATGTCCTCCGTTTTCATACGGGATGCCTAACTTTGATATGAACTTTGTCCTCACCTACTCCACCCTACAAACCATGGGTCTAGGGGCAGGGAGCTCAAACACTCCTTTGAAAGGGTCTATGGGCGACACCTCAGCCCCCTATAATGTGTTCCCTTACGGAGGGGGTCATATACCTCCTCTGTCCCCCTCACTCGGTAGTGCTTCCTAGCAACCCGTCAGGCCAAACATGAACTACAGATTGTTCGGAGTAGGTAGTCTAGGACCTTCTTCCTACACCACATCAGTGGGTTCAATGTCATTCTCTTTGTTTGACACATTTGGAAATAACTCTTTCTCGTCAGTTGTCATCTCGACTAGGGGTAACCTTGTTTTTGGACAACAAAATCCTGTGTAGGGTACTATTCCTACACAAGGGGAAAACACAGGATTATTCTCCTCACAAGGACTCTAGAATCTATGACGGGGGACAGTTCCCTCGTCAGGGATGTCGACAGGGGGAAACCCCTTCCATAGTCAATGGAACCTTAGGAAAGGCTCAGTAGCCATGCCTGTCGGATCAATAGGGGCAACACTTTCCAGAATCTTTGGAACACAACATAGGGAGTAATCCCCCCCCAGCCCTCAATGTCCAATAATAGGAGTCAACTGATGACATCTCAACAAATGCAGTATCTGTTCACTTGAAAAGGCCATGATATTTACCACCCTGATCAATAACCTATCTTTTCCTGGAAACCTGGTGCCATTCAAACTCCAGGCTCCTTTCTCCCTATACATAGTCAACAGCCCAAACTACCGTTTTTGGCGACGTTACATTTTTCAGACTTGTCAAGTTTGTTAAACGACCTAGTTTTTCATGATCCACGTTGGCCTCCCATGTCGACGAAGTTTCTCTCAAACATTCCAAAGTTCTAAGATAATCCTAACAAATATCCAGACAATCACGTGACCACTTTTCACTTATGGTGCTTGTCGAACTCACTACGAGACGACTTCATTCAGTTGTGTCTGTTTCAACGCACCCTCATTTGGAGTGTCATGAAATGGTACATCGAGCTTGACCGCTCAAGATACTCTTTATTTGGTGATTTGGCAATGGGTTTTCTCAACCATTTCCAACTACTTGTAAGATATGTTGTTGGCACCAAATTGATGGCCAATTTTGAGAAAACAAAGGCCAATCATATCTCGGATCACATCCGATAATTTTGACATCAAAAGAGTTTGATAAAAGTGTCAGTCCCACCAGATTTCCTACTGGAGTGGTTCCTTAAGTATTTGGTACCTCATTTATCTAAGGACGTCACAACGTCAAGAGTGTTTTCCAAGGAAGAGGCGATAATGAGAGCTCAACAACTTGAACTGATATACTCTCTGTCTGGTTTAATCTATGAGGTTTTTCTAGATGTGCCACGGTCCATCCTTGATAAGGTCGGACACAAATCTGGATGACATGCCAATGGTATAGTTGGTTCAGCACAAGCAAAGCCTAGAGATCAGATGTCGAATCAATTTCAACAATTGTCGATAGAGCAGACAACGGCCAGCCAAAACTCTAGTTCGACTACTCCCCCTACTCAAATGTCAGATGTACATAGTGTGTAGTTGATGAACCCAAAGGCCAACCAACAGCCTAAAGGGAAAAATAAATAGTGAAACAAGAAGGGTAATGGGGATCAGAAAACCACAAACAATGTTGGTGGGGGAAACACAGAGAAAAGAAAGTCGAATTATCTGTGTAATCTTTGCACGTAAGACCATCTGACTCACCTGTGCCCTCGAATTACGGAGGCCCAAACGTTATTGATGTAGCAACAACCTGTTGTGTTGATCCGAATGGATCTCCGCACGTGAATGAACTTTGTAATTTTCGCCATGTTGATTTTAAGGTGGCGACAAAAGTGTTTAAGTGTATTAAAATGACGCTTTCTTAAGTTTTATTTCTCACGCATTTAATTATGCATTTGTGGGAAAAATACTTCATGCATTTTTCATATTAGTTTCATTAATGCTTTATGAAGTGCTCATGCATTTAATTATGCATTTTATGAGATTTAATAACTCCTACATTATTATTATTCACTTGTAATTAAAATGATTACTATTTGTGAGAGAAAATTTGTCTCACATATTATTCATTTATTAATTATGGAAATTGGTTTTTATGTGAGAAACCACCTCACACCAATTTTCCATTTTTTTTCAATTGTAGGTTGAGAGAATCAAGGGCATGGTTGGAAATTCTTTGGGTAGTTTTGAGACTTTTCCATTTTTAAGCCTAAGATGGTTGAAGATCCTACTTTTAAGGATATTGTTTTTCCTTCTTTGTAATCAGATCCTACAATTGTGGATCTTGTAATTAATGCTCTTAGTTGGAGAGTGAGTAAGGAAAACCTATATATATTCCTTATGTGAGCCATGTTGAAAAGAAGGAGGAGAGAGTGCTTAACTATTGAAAGCCATAGTGCTGAGCTAATGAAGATTCATAGTCCTTGAATGTAAGAGAGTTTTGAGAGCCCACTTTGAAGAAGGAATATAGAAGATCTGCATTCCAGTTGGAGCAGGTCTGGAGACGTAGCTCCAGAGGTGGAGGGGTGAACTCCGTTATCAACATCGGTTGTCTCTCTCTTATTTGCCTTCATGTGTTTTTCTCTATTCTATGTTCATTTACTTATGTTTATGTGTTTTAATGCATTATGATAAATGAACTAATATGCTCAATAAAACTTGTATAAGCCATAGTCAATTTAAAGATCCTCACATTGTAAACATTTGGGAGAGTAGTACTCGACCCGTTTACGGATCAAGTGGTATCAGAGAAGGTGACTGCTTTGCGGGATGGGCAGAGGACTGAAGCACGCTGAAAGAATGTAAGAGTTGCAAGAGATCAATGACATCATTCAAGATGACAATGCAGAATTCAGAAGACTTTTGCAAGTAGCTAAAGAGGAGAAGTAGGAGCTTCAAGAGATGCTACGAGCCAAATAAGATTTATTGGCTAAGTTGCAGAAGGTTGAGAAGATGGATGTTGCATCTCAAACTGAGGTATACGATGTTTCTTCATGTTCTGTTTTCTCTCAATATGAAACTAATGTTGGCATGAAGATCCTCACGAAGATGGGGTATATAGGAGGTGGACTTGGCATTAATGGTCAAGGAGTCACCCAGCCATTGGAGGTTGTACCAGGAAAACCATTTGCATGCTTGGGTTATGGACATGAAGAGAAAGGAGAATGCTCGAAAGTTGTTGAAGAAAAATCCATCTCTTCACTACCAGATTCCAAGAAGGGAATCAAGACAGTTAGTCCTCATCAGTTCAAGGACAAGTCAGGAAGGTATAACAGTCATTCAAGTTCTTCTTTTGCATATAAGAGAAATGATTGCTTCCATAAATCTTCTAACTGTGATGTAGTTAAGAATCAAACAAAGAAAATGTGGGTTAAGAAGATAGATGTGTCCATGAGAAGTGAGACCAAGCAGAAGAAGAACCTTACATATCCTCCTGCAAGGAATGTACAGCTGAATGGAAAACGAAGGAATTTCTGCAATTTCTGCAAAATCAGTGGCCATTGGGAGAAGAAGTGTTGGAAATTGCACCTTGAAATTTTCCACAAGTCAAGCAAGAAGAATGTAAAAGAGCCTGTGAAGAAGGAGGCTCCATCCACCATTGGAAAAGAACGATTACGAGATGGTGAAAGTTTTGTATGAGGATTAATTGGAATGAAAGAGACCAGTTTTGGGTGAATCTTCAAAGGGAAAAAGTGAAGAGGAAGAGGATCATCCTCAGATTCCTCCTTCACCTCCATCATCACCTCCTTCTTCTCCTTCTTCTTCAAGTTCAAGTTCTAAATCTAATGGAAAGAAAAATGTTCATAAGAATAAGAATGAAATGCCATTGTTAAAACTTGATGTTAAATTTGAGTTCCCCATATATGATGGTAAAGTAAATGCAGAAAAACTTGACAATTGGATCAGACAGATGGAGGTTTACTGCAGTGTGCAACAGATCAAGGATGAGGCAACACAAATCAAGTTGGCATCTTTGAGACATGCAGGTACAACTCTCATCTGGTGGCAAAGCAAGTTGCAAAATGGAATGCAACAAGTGGGTAAGGTATTTCCATCATGGAAGAGTTTCATTTCTGCACTTAGGAAACAATTCTATCCTTTGGGTTATAAAGAAAAAGCATTAATTGAATGGAAATCTTTAAAACTAAGAAAAGGACAAACAATGCAAGAATACACCGATGGATTTCAGAAAATGGCATTGATGTTAGATATCCCTTTACAAACACAAGAAACTCTTATGAAGTATATAGGAGGTTTACCTGCGCATATTAGGAACACTGTTTTCATGTTTGGACCCACTAACCTTGATGAGGTTTATGTTCAAGCTACGTATATTGAAGCAGGAAAAGCAGGTGTGTCAAGGGAATCATCATCTTCAAGGAAAGGGGACAAGAGGAAAAGTCCTGGCAAGAATGCAAATGCAGTGACGAGGAAGGAAGGAAAGCCCTCTTGCAAGCATTGCAAGAAAGAGGGACATGATGAGGACAGATGTTGGTAGTTACATCCCGAGAAGAGGACAAAGTAGTTCAAGGAAAATAAGGGAATACAAACAATGGCAACGACAACAAAACCCACAGACTTGGGGTCAGATTCAGGTGATGAATCAAAGATCTCATTGGTTGGTATGACAGGTAAAATCGATGAAGGCATTGATTGTAGAAGCAACGTGTTTCATATAAGGGTAATCATGCGACACACTAAGATAGACACATTAATCGACATTGGATCTCAATATAATCTAATCTCAGAAGAATTGGTTAAGCAATTGGGGTTAAAAACACAAACTCATCATAAGCCTTACACACTTAAATGGATAAGCAATCATCATCAAATGAACATAACAAAGCAGTGCACAATCAAATTTGCAATTTCATCTAAGTATGTGGACGAAGTAACATGTGATGTAGTGTCGCTAAGAGAATGTGGAATGGTCTTAGGTAGTCCATATTTATATGATCGTAAGGCAGTCTTCTATAGAACAAAGAATCAATATCAATTCACCAAAGCAGGTCAAGATTATGTGGTTCATGCTGAGCATGTTAAAGCAAATAAAACACTTCAAACAATGGAACAATTAAAGAAGGTAGTGCAAGCAAGCAACAAACCAATAATTGTTTCAAATGAAGTAATCGATCTTAAGCAAGAACAATAAATGATTGTTGAATGGAAAATCAATTATAAGTTGCTTCAAGATAAGCTCATGTCGTGCAAATATTTCAAGTATATCAGTTCATTTGCAGTCGTCTTTTTGATGCTATCATTAGTAATGTTGTCTACATGGATGATAGTGGCTTCAGTAAGATGTAACAAGGTTCAAATGGCTAACAATCTACTGTCAGTTGTCATGATTGTGTTACAATTGATCTTGATGAGACAGGTGCACAGGACAGAGTTCAGAGACAGAGGACAAGTCGGGTGGCCTATCCCGAGCTTGTTGACTGGTCAGTAACCTTTTGGGGACCAAAAGTTTCTTTTGTGGGGAGGTGTGATCCGAATGGATCTCTGCACGTGAAAGAACTTCATAATTTGTTCCATGTTGATTTTAAGGTGGCGACAAAAGTGTTTAAGTGGATTAAAATGACGCTTTCTTGAGTTTTATTTCTCACGCATTTAATTATGCATTTGTGGGAAAAATACTTCATGCATTTTTCATATTAGTTTGATTAATTCTTTTTGAAGTGCTCATGCATTTAATTATGCATTTTTGAGCTTTAATAACTCATACATTATTATTATTCACTTGTAATTAAAATGATTAATATTTGTGAGAGAAAATTTGTCTCACATATTATTCATTTATTAATTATGGAAATTGGTTTTCATGTGAGAAACCACCTCACACCAATTT
>ML780204.1:163943-191525 GCA_009831015.1 Picea engelmannii
TCAATTGTAGGTTGAGAGAATCAAGGGCATGGTTGGAAAGTCTTTGGGTAGTTTTGAGACTTTTCCATTTTTAAGCCTAAGATGGTTGAAGATCCTACTTTTAAGGATCTTGTTTTTCCTTCTTTGTAATCAGATCCTACAATTGTGGATTTTGTAATTAATGCTCTTAGTTGGAGAGTGAGTAAGGAAAAACTATATATATTCCTTATGTGAGCCATGTTGAAAAGAAGGAGGAGAGAGTGCTTAGATATTGAAAGCCATAGTGCTAAGATAATGAAGAGCCATAGTCCTTGAATGTAAGAGAGTTTTGAGAGCTCACTTTGAATAAGGAATATAGAAGATCTGCATTCCAGTTGGAGCAGGTCCGGAGACGTAGCCCCAGAGGTGGAGGGGTGAACTCCATTATCAACATCGGTTGTCTCTCTCTTATTTTCCTTCATGTGTTTTTATCCATTCTATGTTCATTTACTTATGTTTATGTGTTTTAATGCATTATGATAAATGAACTAATATGCTCAATAAAAACTATATAAGCCATAGTCAATTTAAAGATCCTCACATTGTAAACATTTGGGAGAGTAGTACTCGACCCGTTTATGGATCATGTGTTAACGAACCCATTTCCATATGGGAAAAATTTGACTGAAGCCTTTACAACCACGGTTTCGGGTAGTCAGGGACCCCCTCTATCTTCTTGTAATCCCTCGGCTGTGAACGTTTATATGATGAAAGGTGACGTTTACATAGAAACTAGGGAACATGATTATGGAATTCCAGAAACTACTGAAAAGGGTAAGGAAGCCCTAAAATCGTTTGTTCCTATCCGTATAGAGAAGCCAATGGGAGAAACAATGACATGTATCCTGAAAGGGACATTCAAGAAAGCTTTTCATAATCCGAAAACAAGGGCCTCCCATAATTACTCTATAGTGGAGGATTTTTCACAAACCCCTTGCGCGATGTCTACTTTGGAGGTCCTCGAGAGATTCCCTTCACAGATAAAGGCTCTATTAACTTCCTTAGGATCCGCTGAGAACTATAATCCGGGAACGATCATGCTTGATACGACCGACTTGAAACCTCATCTCCCTTACCATGTTGTGTTTCGGATAGTAGTGTCTCACCCCATGAAATTGTTTAATCAGACTATTTTACGTATGGTGGTTGATGAGGACCCATCAACATGCATGATTTCATTGGCGTGTTGTAAGCCCATTGGCCATCCTGTTCTTTCTCCATCACCTACTCTGCTTAATACTTTCGATGGTCGTTCTTTCATACCACATGGAATAATCCCTTATTTCCCCATGCAGTTAGGAGGGAAGACCGTGTGCGTCAAACTTGAAGTGGTCGATGCACCTCTCGACTATAACCTATTGTTAGGAAGGAGTTGGACATGTGCAATGCATGCAGTGGTTGCCACATTTTTTTGGGTCTTGTTATTTCTGCATGAGGGTCGAATCGTAACCATTGACCAATTGTCCTTCACTAGGCCTGATCCTTCATCGGGGTCATCCACGGTCTCGATGATTGATTACCCATAGCCCAATGTCATCAACGTGGGGGTTGGTTTGTGCCCACCTTTGATGGGTACATTCGATTACCCACCCCCTTCTAGTGATGTCAATATGATATTGGTTGTCCCTGACCAGTCTAAGGATGAAATATTTCAAGTGTCGTCATTCAGTACAACTTACTTTAATGATTCATGGACTCTTCCCTCCCCATCGGCCTCGATGGAAGGGATAGTGCATCCTGTCATGTCCATTCCCCTATCCGTGGAATAATTTTCATACAGTATTGTCTAGCAAGTTTCAGTGGACCTAGATCCAACTCCAACAAAGGAGTTAGATCCATTTCTTGAGCCTATTTGGGCTCAAGTTTCCCTCGCCACTACCGATTATTTAGACTTGGTGTTTCCCTCTAACGATGCAATTTTAGAGGCCTTTACTAGTCCAGATAGACCCTGGGATGATCTCCCTCACAGATCTTATTTCTTCCCAGAGTTGAGAAGAATAGAGGCAGGAGAATTCATGTTAACTCTGACTGGAAATAAGTATTGTCCTATTAATCATCTGGCTACGCACATAGCTTATGCCAAGGGTAATATGGAAACTATCACTGAAACGATACCTATCGACATCTCTAGAACCCCTGGCATCATGGAGAATGTCTTCGTCGGAGCGGACTGCTTCGCCGAGGAGATTCGAATATACACAGATTTATTTAAATAATTTTATGACGTTTTTTCCTGGTATTACTAGGAAATTCCAAGAATTGTCGAACATGAGATACCAACTTATCCTGATGCCAAGTCAGTCCGACAGAATCTTCATCCGGTTAATCCTCAGAAAGTGACAAATATTAAGGCTGAAATAGAGAAACTGCTCAAAGATGGTTTAATATACTCCATTCGATTGACTCAATGGGTGTCAAACCTGGTTTCAGTCAACAAAAGGTAGAGAATGATTCACATGTGTATGGACTTCCGTGATTTGAACAAGGTCTTCCCAAAGGATAATTTCCCCACCCCATTCATTGATCATATTTTCGATGAATTCACAAGTTGTGAGGTCTTCTGTTTCATCGATGGTTTCTCGATATACAATTACATACAGATCAAACCTGAGGACCAACATAAAACAAGTTTTATCTGTCCATGGGGCACATTTTCTTATCATAAGATGCCTTTTGGCCCAAACAATGCTCGAGCCACTTTTCAGCAGGCCACGTCTTTTTCCTTCCATGACCTTAGACATATAATCGAGGCCTATCTCGATGATTTAGCATCACGATATTGTAAGAGATATGATCATCCAATGCACCTTAGACTAATATTTGAGCAATGTCTCTATTATCAGATTCTCTTGAATCCAAACAAATGCATTTTTTGCATGACGTCGGGTCGTCTTCTAGGTTTCATAGTTTAGACAAAAAGGATCATGTTCAATCCTCTAAAGGTTGAGGTGATAGTTCAATTGCCTCTCTTGTGCACAGTTCCTCGGCTTCAAAGATTACAGGGTAAAGAAAAATTTGTTTGGCGTTTTATCGCAAACTATGTCAAGATCACTAAAGGGTTCATGTGTTTACTGAAAAAGGGAGTCCCTTTCCATTGGAAGAAAGACACTCAACGCTGTTTTGAAGTGTTGAAACGTGCCCTTATGTCTTCCCCTCCACTCTAGCCTACCAATTATAATAAATATTTCTTATTGTACTTGGTCATCGTAGAGTTGACCATCGGTATGGTCTTGGTTCAGGAGGACGATCTTCTTGAGGATCACATGATTTATTACCTGAGCTGAGGCCTCATTGGACCAGAAATCAACTACTTCCATGTTGAGAAGCATGTGTTGGCAGTAATGCATGTTGTTCAATGGTTCCGTCATTATATTATGATTTGTAAGACCACCGTTGTTGCTATTGTGAATCCATTTCAGTATGTGTTGACACGACACATCATCGACGAAAAAATCAGTAGATGGATTGTTATCCTCTAGGACTTTGAATTGGATTTTGTTTCCATGAAATCCAAAAAGTCACTTTTATTTGCGGAACTTATCTCGAAACTTCTAATCAAATCACTAAATGTTACGCTTGAGGAATCACCGATTAAAGGAGATATTTTTCTGATTTCATCTTCAAACCCTTGGTATGGATATATATTAGTCTATCTCTAGACTTTGAAGTGCCCCACCTCTGCTTCTCACGATGAGCATCGACATTTATGCCATCAGGAAAAAAACTATCTCATACTCGATGACACTTTGTATCGTCGAGGCATAGATTGCATCCTTCATTATTGCCTCATTCATGAAGAAGAAGAACACGTTCTTAATGACTACCACACCGAAGCATGTGGCGGTCATTTGTATAGGTTGGAAAGATCCCAAAATATTCTATGAGCCAGTTACTTTTGGCCGACGTTAATCAAGGATTGTGTTGAATCAGTCAAGAAGTTACACTCATGTTAGATCTTCTCTCGGAAGATGAAGGAACACCCCTCTCCCATGTTTCCCGTCATTACTATTGGTCCCTTCACCAAGTGGGGGATTGATTTTACTACATGCCACTCGGCCTCAGCCAAGGGGAATTTTTATATCATTGTAGTAGTAGAATACTTCACAAAGTGGGTCGAAGTTATGATGACGTTTAATAATGATGGAGAGACAGTAGCTCTCTTTATTTTCAATCATATAATAGCAAGGTTCGACATCTTGAAGGATATTGTCACTGACTATTGCAGTCACTTTCAGAATAAAATGATGTTTGAGTTAAAATAAAATCTTGGGTTGAGGCAAGAGAATTCATCACCTTACTACCTGTTGTAGGAAAATCTCCCTGCGGACAGGTAGATTGCCTCAAAGAGCTTGACCTTAACTCTAAGACAGAAAATGCTTAGCGTGGACACTGACTTCCTTTCAAATATATACAAACTAAAAAATGAGAAGGAAAGATAACAGAAGTACCTTTTTATCGGCGTTTGTCCCTGCACGCTCTGAGTTGAGCTCTGATCCTTAGCTCCGCGCTGAGTCCTGTAGACAAAAAAGATACGACCACTTCCTACTCTATTGATATTAGCTTGAAAATAGATCTATCTATCAATGATAAGTTCATGTAACATTAGACACAAACTAGAATGAAACAGGCCAAGCGTGTCATATTAATGAGAATAACGACAACAGTACTTACAATCATAGATGCAAATGCGACAACTTCGTCAAGTCCCCTTCGTCTAACCCTTGCTCGAAAGATCCACAACCTGGATGACAGCAGCTTCACTGATCACTCTCCTTTGGTTGATTGTGTGTTTCCTATGAGATCATAGGTTTCATGCTAGCAATTCTTCCCCGTTTTCACCATCATAGAGCTTGCTTATATAGGTTAAGAGGAGCTTAACCTCTTGAGTTATCTTTAGAACAAGTTAGGAACTTCCTCCTTAGATCAGGGATCTCCTGATGGAACCAATAATTCGAATGCAACTGCCTTCTAAACTTGAAATATCCTCCCCTTATTCTCCTTAACGGGCCAACTACTGCCTCAAATTAGGCAGCGCTCCCTCAAAATGGGAATCAGAGCGCTGTAGCGCTCCCTGGGAAGCTTGAGGGAAGCGCCAGCGCTTGAAAGGTGGATAGCGCTTCTTCAGAAAGGAAGACAAGCATTATAACGCTCCCTAAGGCCCTATAGGGGAGCACCAACACTCCTAAGGCTGATGTAGGGGAGCACTCACCCTCAAAACCCTTGTTTAAGAGATCTTCTCAGGTGTTAAGAGTTCCTTGACTTCAGTTAACCAGTTCCTCTTCTCCAAATCAAGTGTATGAGATGTCTTAAGTGCCTCCTTAGTGTTGCCATTATGGCAGTATGCTTGAACAATCTTTGCGACACTTGTGACCAACTTGCGACACTTGCAAAAGTTGTAAGGAAGATGCGACACTTACGACAATTGAGAGGAACATGCGACACTTATCCAGTTGAGTAATTTTTACGTGTAACAGATTGCCCCCCAAAGCATGAAGTTAGAAGATGCAAACTGATAAATGGAATTCTTTGTAGATGTTCAAGAAAGGGTATAGACTCGGAGAACCTGGCGGAAGATGCACACAAACATCCAACAAATATCATGACATGTTTCAAAACCCAAGGCAGGCATACCTATGCTTGGGTGATCAAGACTTGCAGGATATGGCCACCATAAAATACACTGTGGATCCATAATTATATTTATAAGAAGGTATAGCCACCGAAGATACAATGTGGATCTATACTTTGATGACTCAAACTGATCGTAGCCACGAAGAATACGCAGTGGATCTACGAGATGACAAGACATAGCCACGACCAATACAAAGTGGATCTATGTAATAGTGTATGTGTTCTTTGTCCAATAGAAACTCCTTCACATCCTGGGCAAAGCATATATCAAAGTGGTTACTCAACCCAGGGTCTTCTTACCAATCTCAATGTGGTATGATTCTAACCATGTGAATAGATGTCCTGATGTCGAACATGGCAGAAACCACTTGATTATTGGTCAATGATGTAAACTATTAACAAGTGTGAGGGAGATCGCCATTAATGTCAATGATTCCCAAGGTACCCTAGTACATTCCAACGAATGTGAATAGATGAGATGAGATCGAACATCCGTGGAATCATTCGATCAGAGGTCAATGATGTAAACCCACTGTCGGATGTGAGGAGGCCTGCCATTGAGGCATGCAGGTCCCAAAGTACTAACTAGTTTCTAAGTCTAATTCCAAGATAATGTGTTGAAGTCGATAGGAATAGAATCACTGAGGGAGGGCCTTGATGTATCCCCCATCAACGACACGAAACAGACATGGAGATGTAATTGGTAGATCAAATGGATATGGACTGACACAGGTTTTGAGGCAAGATATTTGGGATGGCTGACTCTCGAGGTGGATACTTCCCTTGAACACTGAGGCACAACAACAAAACATGACATGGACCAAAAATATGTAGTGGATACTCGTGACTTGCGTCGGGTGACCCAAAGGAGTGAAAGGAACTCAAAGGATTGGCTCAGTGCAGAGGTTCAGCAGATTATGATATGTGCAAATGACAAAGTGTCGTGTTTAAGGGATACTCCAAGAAGTGTTGGATGATGTTCTCAAGAGACTGCTTGGCTTACTCCTTTCAATTTTTCCCCCATCTAGATGGATGAGTACCTCTTTTTGGTTTAATGAGCTCGAGGAGGATAACACATGCTCGATATAACTCACCTTCGGTAAGTTCCTCTTCCTTTGTTTAATGAACCGGAAGAAGTAAGGGTTCGGTCCCATGCAGGCCTGACGATGTGTGCTTTAACGAGTCCAAAGACAGAAAACTCGAAGGTTTTTCGGGATTATAGAGTTTGGAAAAACACTTAAAAGAGAACTCTCTCAGTTCCTTTTTCGTAGAGTAGTCTAATGAGACCGAAAAAGAGATAAACTATCGCTCGAAAGACGCCCTTCTTGACCTTTTAACAAGTGTGAAAGGAAGCAAGGTCACTCGACAATCTTTTCATATTTAGAGAGTCTAAAAAGGGTTTAAAGAAGACTGCAGGAGGTCATTTTTTGTGTGTTCGTGTATTCGTACGGGTCCGAAAAAGAGATAAAACTTTACTCGGTTGCACTCTCATGTATTTACGAGCATGAGAAAGAACAAAGACTAAGCTCGGTATGCCCCCAGCTTGAAAGTTGGTGGCTTAGCTCCAGAATGGTCATCAAAGGCTGGAGACATGCCCTCCAAGCTTCAATTCATCCACCGGCTCTGAGGTCGTCACCAATTTCTCTAGTAGATGAGAAAAAGGAGAAGGGTGGATGAAAAGAAGGTTCAAGAGGTGTGACTGTTTCATTTTTTAACAATCTTGACACAGGAAAAGAACTATGCTCAGGGTACTAGGTTCGATCCCCAGACTGTTGTTTCATTTTTTAACGAGCTTGCTACAGAGAGGAAAACTATGCTCAAAGCCTCTATTTCATTTTTTAACGAGCTTGCCAGAGAGAAGAGAAACTATGCTCGTGACGTGTTTTTGATCATGGCTTCCAAGAGGATAATGTTCTGGAAGGATACCATGTCAAGGGACAAAACTCAGTCATGGATTCTAGGAGATATTCACTGGATGGAAGATAATCACTCTGGGAGGAATACATGTCAAGGGTCATGATAGGAGTAAGGATATTAGGCTCCAATAAAACTATCGAAGAAATCACCAAGTCAACTACCGGATCCAAATCATCAGGAGTTGAAAACATGGGAGGCGATAGAAAATCGACATCAAGAGGGGAGATAAACTACATATCTACTCGGATGTCTTCATGAAGGGGAAGAAAAGAGGATCGGGGATGGTGATTATCCCAAGGTAGCTTGTCAATGCGAAACATTTCCGGAATACATTGATCCGAAGGGAAAGTTGGGGAAATGTAGTCGATCACAGACGACAAGGAACTCGACCATGATTGCATCGATGAAACATCGGGTGCCAATAGATGTTGGTCATCCGACGATGGAGAAGTGAATTGTGTAGAAACATATGATGTTTCAGCTAGACTAAGTGGCATGGTGTCACTTAGTGCATCGAATTCCAACGGAAAAGGTGCAATCCAAGGGTCAGATGATCAAAAAGATTGATAAGTTGCGGTCGAAATCATATCGACAGTAGCAATGTGATGTATAGTTGGTGGAAGTGGTGCAGGGAAGGTACCCATGAGGCTAGAATCTTTCAGTAATCCCACACCAACAATTTCATATGTGATCTTGTGGTCTCCCAGGAAAGGAATATTGTTGGTAGCAGGAATGCGAGCATCGGCTGTGCAGAAATCCAACTGATCAATAGTGACAATTTTTCCCTGATGAGGAAATTGCACACATCGAAAGACCGATGAGGCAACAACAGTCATAGCATAAAACCAACTCCTTCCAAGTAACAAGTTGTAATCGAGGGGAGCATCGACCACCTCGACATCAACGGTAATAGTTTTGCCACCCAATTGGATGGCCAGGGACTATAAAATCCCATGAGGACGAAAACCTTTCCCATCGAAGGCACGTAACATCGTTGTGGATTTGTTGAGTGCTGGTGATTTTAAACCTTTCCAACATGCCAAAGACATAACACAAGTTGAGGCTCCCCCATCCAGAATAGTTCGGTGGATTTGTTGATTGTGAACAACAACATCAAATTGGAAAGCAAGTTGGTGGGAGAGTCGAGACACATAATTATCCAGGTTAAACATGATCTGGTTGGACGACTTAGGATCAACAGCGCCAAGAGCGGCTAAGAGTGTTTTATGTTGACTGGAGCAGTGCTGTAAAACTTCTAATGCAAACATAGCACACGGTGCTTGGGCCAAATCTTCAACAATGTTGTAGTTCTGGGCGGAACGTGAACTAGGATTAAAGGTAGCTTTGTGGATAGTGCTTTTAGGAGGGCGTAAGATAGAGTTGAACGTGGGTTTCTCGATCTAGAGTGGCCCAGATGGAGGATTAACCGATGGAAGACTAACGGAGGACGATGATGGATCTGGTAAAGTACCAGTATCGTTAATGTCTTTTCCTTTATTAGGGTTACTTGGTGTGTCGTATGCCTTAGAGTGAGTGGTTAAATTGATCCCATTAAACATATAAATATGTGCACTCGATGAGGCCTCATCGGGAGGATTGCTAGAACTACCCCCAGGCGAGGGGGTTTGAGCAACCATGGATTGCTGCTGTAGAAAAGGATGAGTAAACACAGTGGGTTGTGATTTTCCATGGAAAATTTTGGCCACTTCATCACGATGTGGACAATCTCGGGTGTAGTGATCATCACCGAAAACGAGACACGAGAATTTCAACTTCCGTTGTGTTTTCTTTTCGGCAGTAGGTGTTTGATTTTTTTTTTGTTCATTATTATTTTTTGATTTATTCTTCTCTTTCTTCTTACCTCTGGATTGTTGTGAAGGGGCAGATTGAACTGCATTCACCTCAGAGATCTGAGTTTGAGGGGAGGTAGAGGAGGGTGTGTGCAATTGGGAAACAGGTTGAGTTTTGATGGAGCCGACAACACCATCCGCATGAGATGAGGATGATGGTTTAGATGGATCGGTATTAGATCAAGTAGCATTCAGAAGAAAATCATACAAAGTACCAGATTGGAAATAAACCAAATCTAAATACTGAGCTCGAGTGATGGCTTGTTCCTCTATGACCACACCACCCATAGCAACATCGCGAGCGATCGGTGGTAGCAGTGATTTTGTGAACCATTCTGCCAATAGTATGTCAGGGATGACGGCCTTGATCATCCTTCATCGTCGTCTCCACTCATGAATATGGTCGGATATATGCACGACATTAGTTTGACGAAGGGAGGTCAAGAGTTCAGTACCCATTTCATAGTGAATAGGCAGTTGAAAGTGCATGAGGAAAGACATGGCAAGGGAATTGAAATCGTGAAAAGAAGCACATGGTAGTTCAATATACCACTTTGTTGCCGAACCGGTGAGTGTTCACTAGAAAAGACGCAAACGTACAAAATCATCCATGAGGGAGTTTGATGAACACCACAAATGGAAAGTCATAACATGGTTGTTTGGATATTCACCAGGGTTTCCGTCAAATTTAGGAATATCAGAAGGAAGTTTAGCTAGAATGACTGGCCAAACCGATGAATGAGAAATAGGATCATTAGTTAACCGAGACAAGTCTGGGAGATCCAGAGTCGCAAGGAAAGGTAGTTGTTGGTTAATTTGTGAATGATACTAGTGTGGCATAGGAACACTAGTAGGACCATAAGCTGGGTTAGGTGGATAGTTGTAACCAGTAGCTCCTCCTACATATGGTTGTTTCTAGCTAGGATAATAAGGATTTGATGATGAATGAGAAACGTTGGCATGACCCAGTGGGTTTGGAGCATTATAGGCCGGGTGATTTGCTTTCCCATGAGGAGGATAGACATTTTTCCCTTGAGGATGGTAAGGAGTAGATCCCGAAGGTGGATACACATTAGACCCATGAGGAGGATAAGACTGTGGTCCCAGAGTACTCCAGGTGGTGTTTTGGATGCCACCCGGATAAGATTGTGGGTAAGATGTCCCGGAAGGAATAGGATTAGACACCCCTCCTAATGGTTTATTATAAGAGTTCCCCCCAACACGGGGTTGAGTAAAAGTGCCTCCTGAAGATACTCTCCAGGGCTGTGAAGGGTTTCCAACCAACGGGGTTTTCCCCCCTGCCAGTGGTGGATTTATGACCGGGGTATGACTGGCAAACAGAGGTTTCCCTCAAAGAGGAGGATGAAAAGGGGGTTGTCCCCTGGGAGGGGTAGGCCCGATATGGAACGGTAGTCCTCCAGAAGGAAAAGGTGCATTGGATGGTGGTTTCCCTCCAGCCGGTTGTGTTTGGCCAGCAGGGGTCTGTATTCTCGGGTGAGAAGATGTGATGGGTCCATCATTAGGACGGACTTGTGCTGGTGTAGCAGTAGGGTTAACAACCTGATCAACTGGGTGAATCATGGTTTGACCGGATGGTCCTGCTTCACTAGGAGGGTTATCAGGATGGAACGGTTGTCAAAAGGATTCGAAATGTTCATAGAGATCGCGTCCCGATGAAGTCCTCCAAATAGAACGAGAAGGTGTGGGATTGGAGTTTACTGCGGTGCTAGGATGAATAGGAGTCCTATATTCCTCACCAAAGATTGGTTCTGTGGATCCCATATATGTTTCAGTAAAAATCCTCTCCGGTAATCGTGGTAATTCTTCGTCTATGAAGTTCCCAAGGGAGTCTAAATGAAGTAAAAGTGGTTCGAGAGGGGTCACCGAAGTGGGATTCGCAACCGTGACCAAAGTATCTTCCGGGTTATCTAACGGAGGAGCAATAGCACTTTCAGCGTCAGATGGATTTTCTACCTCTCTATGGTGGTTGTCTTCAGGAGGGTTAGGAGGTAAGGGCTGATAGCCTTCCAGAGGCATCCATTGCATCCTACGTGATCGACGAAGACCTTGATCGTTTATGGGCTCAATTGTGGAGAAAGGAAGAACACACTGAAAATCTAGGGCCAACTAACGAAAAGAAACAACACACGCTAACAAAATCTAGGAATCACAACCAAGCAAACATGACCTTCTTTTGATGACCGTACTAGTTGGTGATGAAATCCAACGTCGCGTGATCAAGTCCAGAAGGGGCAGGGATAGGGTGGAACAGTTACAATGGTGACCTGCTTAACAGACTTACGCCTTGGTGCAAGCTTCCACGCAGTAATTGTGGATTTACCCTCCAAGGAGCCCAAGTGAGTTTGAACAATGTCTGCTCCAGGTACAGTGAGACTTCCCTTCACTGTCACCTTGTGTAAGACCCTAAATATTACGGCCACTAAGGTTACCAATTTGCAGTCAGCCCCTGGGCAGGAACAGTCGACAGTCCGATCTGAACGTACGGGTAGGGTATCTAGCCTGAAATTAACTAAAAGGATTCCACGCAGTAATTGTGGATTTACCTTTAAGAGATCCCCATAATACGATCTGACCACCACAATCAGTTAAACCATGGAGGTTTAGTCCCCGTAGCTCACCCGAATGTGACCTCGTGCGTAACCCCTGTGTTAGAGGGGGATCCCAAGCAGACTTATACGATGATTGGATTTGACTCTCCCTAACTCAGGATGCTACTGTTTGTTTTGGAAACTTTGGAGAGTTATGCTCACAGCCTAATCCAAAGTACTAAGCCTAATCTACTGTTGGTGGAGGATCCTAGAAAAGAAAAGTTCTAAATAATTTTTAATTAGCGTTGATTTTATAGCTGTTCTTTATGCAAAAAGGGGTGCATGGAAGTGAAACGAATGGAATTGTGACTCAGTCCCAAAAATGCATCAAATATGATAAGCAGTCATTTCTTTTCGATGAACATCTATCTAAGGGAGAGAGAGAGAGTTCTTTCCACTAACAAGCACAAATAAGGAATGTCCTCAAACAAATTTTTTTCAATCAAATCCTGATATGATGCTAAAACTTTTGAGATGCCTTCTAACATGCATAATCAATCATGAAGATGCTTTTTATTGTTTGCATATGAATAATGATTAATTCAACATAATGCTCGTCTTGCTAATTATCTTTTTGGATGAATGGAAATCAGTCCAACACAAGCAAGAATCATACAAACAATACACCCTCTCGTTATGATAAAAAAAAGAAGCGAAAGAAAAGAAACAATCAAAGAGAAATCAAACTTCACACCCAAAAGAAAAAGTCGAAGAACAATGATCTTAACTAAAACCAAATGAAAAGATATGTATACCTTTGATGACCTTCACTAGCGTTTTTCGTTCAATCGATGAGGAGAGAAAGACAATGCATAGGTTTCAAAACTCCAAATGGCCGAAAAACTCAACAATAATAGTGAAGAAGGCTACAAAATCCAAACAGAAAGATGTTTGTTCTTCAAGAAAAAGACAGGTGTCAAAGCTGGAAAGAAGAAGGATTGACTCACAAGGTTACCCAGCAAGAGAGACACAGAGGAAAAACCCTGAAAAAACAATTCTGGAAGGTTTATTGGCCAAAGGAGGGTTGGCGTTCTGTTGTCAAGTACAAGGAGTGTTATAGTGCTCTGTGTAAGGCACTAAGGAAGCACTGACACTCTGTTAAGATAGAGACAGGGGTGCCAGGCTCAGGCCGCTCCTAAAAGTGTCAAAAAATCAAAAAATTGTAATTCAATCTCGACAATTAGGTTGAGTGTGATGGGGTAGGGAGCCAATCAACTCATGAAACCAATCAAAAGAGGATTGAACTAGGTCTGAAACAATCAAGGGATAGAACAAGGTCAATGAGGAGAAATCAAAACAAGAAGTTTCGATTTGAGGTTATCTCCCCAGCGGAGTCGCCAGTTTTTGTTGTAGGAAAATCTCCCTACGGAGAGGTAGATTGCCTCAAAGAGCTTGACCTTAACTCTAAGACAGAAAATGATTAACATGGGCACTGACTTCCTTTCAAATCTATACAAACTAACACATGAGAAGGAAAGATAAAATAAGTACCTTTTTATCGACGTTTGTCCCTGCACGCTCCGAGTTGATCTCTGATCCTTAGCTCCTCGTTGAGTCCTATAGACAAACAAGATACGACCACTTCCTACTCTATTGATATTATCTTGAAAACAGATCTATATATCAATGATAAGTTCATGTAACATTAGACACAAACTAGAAAGAAACAGGTCAAGTGTGTCATATTAATGAGAATAACGACAACAGTACTTACAATCGTAGATGCGAATGCGACAGCTTCGTCAAGTCCCCTTCGTCTAACCCTTGCTCTAAAGATCCACAACCTGGATGACAACAACTTCACTGATCACTCTCCTTTGGCTAACTGTGTTTTTCCTATGAGATCATAGGTTTCATGCTAGCAATTCTTCCCCGTTTTCACCATCATAGAGCTTGCTTATATAGGTTAAGAGGAGCTTAACCTCTTGAGTTATCCTTAGAACAAGTTAGGAACTTCCTCCTTAGATCAGGGATCTCCTGATGGAACCAAGAATTCGAATGCAACTGCCTTCTAAACTTGAAAGATCCTCCCTTTATTCTCCTCAATGGGCCAACTACTGCCTCAGATTAGGCAGCGCTCCCTCAAAATGGGCATCAGAGCACTGTAGCGCTCCCTGGGAAGCTTGAGGGAAGCGCCAACACTCCAAAGGTGGATAGCACTCCTTCAGAAAGGTAGAAAAGCATTATAACGCTCCCCGAGGCCTTATAGGGGAGCGCCAGCGCTCCTAAGGCTGATGTAGGGGAGCGCTCACCCTCAAAACCCTTGTTTAAGAGCTCTTCTCAGGTGTTAAGAGTTCCTTGACTTCAATTAACCAGTTCCTCTTCTCCAAATCAAGTGTATGAGATGTCTTAAGTGCCTCCTTAGTGTCGTCATTATGGCAGTATGCTTGAACAACGTTTGCGACACTTGTGACCAACTTGCGACACTTGCGAAAGTTGTAAGGAAGATGCGACACTTACGACAATTGAGAGGAACATGCGACACTTATCCAGTTGAGTGATTTTGACGTGTAACACTACCCACAAGAAAATGGTCAACTAGAGGCTGTGAATAAGTCGCTCAAGACTATTCTGCAATGAATGATCAATTCTGCCAAGTCAAATTGGCATTTCATGTTGTACTCGACATTATGGACCTACCAAACCTCTGTAAATACTGCCATCAATTTTTCACTATTTCAACTCATTTACAGGTTGGAAGTAGTCTTGCCTATAGAGTGCCGGATCCCATCACTAAAGTTGGAAGAAAAGGTTATTTCCAGATACTTCACTACTTGAGGAACACTTATTATATCTCGAGCAGCTCGATGAGCAATGTTGTGATGCATCCTTGGCCAATGAGTCTCACAAGAAATGCGTCAAGAGTTAGTATGATCATTCTGTTTGTCCTTGGATTTTCTCCAAAGGAAACCTTGTCCTAGTCTACGACCCAAATAAGAATCCCCTAGGGGTAGGCAAGTTCAAACCCATGTGGTTCAGACCTTTCATTTTGAAGGAGGCACTAAAGAAGGGATCTTATTGTCTCATTGAATTTGAAGGAAATTCTTTGGCAGAGCCTAGAAATGATCTTTACCTAAAGAAATATTACTTGTAGGTGGGTCACCTTGGGTGACTTCTTGTACATATGTATAGTTTGTATAAATTTATTTTTGTCTTTTTGTTTTATGGACATGTCGTTATTTATGTCATACTTTTCACTATGGAAGATTTCAAGTGAATCACAGGTGTTTGCTAGGTTCACGGACAATGCTAGTTGATACTTGCCTCCATAGCTTGGGTGATTTTCATTCCTCAGAGCCAATTTCTATCTTCTGGAGGTATCTGTCTAGGTGACGCCACAAACAATGTCATCGACTACAACGCAATGATAGAGTTTCTTTGTGATGCTCTGTCCCATGGTATCTCTCACCTCTAGGTCTACTTAGATGCACAGTTGGTTGTGTCCCAGTGAAATGGGGTTTACCGCGTTTATGATCCTACTTTACACCAACGGTTCCTTAGGGTACATCTCTTAGAATGTTTCTTTGATTACGTTACGTATATACATGTTCCTAGGAGATTAAATCAAATGAAAAATACTCTAGCTAATCAAGTATTAGATTGGCATATTGCACACATATAAAAATAAGCAAAAACATACACATGTATATACATGTGCAAAAAATGTTATCCATAAGACGTAAAGATGTAAATACACACACACACACACACACATATATATATATACATATATCAAAAAATATCAGAGTACATTGGTGGGTGAAAGCGCCTCAGAATTATAAGTATGGTATACATCACGGGGCTTCTGCCCTAAAAAATATACAAAAGAGTTCCCTCGGCACGTAATTGGTCCACCCTAGCTAAGAACGAGGCCTGTTGGGCCTGCCATAGTGAAAAATGACATTTTCCAAATGCCAGAAAAGATGGACCCAGGTTCGTGGCACACCAACTACATGAGGCTGCATCAATGGCGGAAGATCCTTGATCTCAGCCATGGGAACTTTCGGAGTGAGCATCGTGAGGTTCTGCTCCACTCGTCTCAACACCCTATCAGCCTCTCCAGCTAGAGGTCCCCCTGCTGTTGCTGGTGGTTCGATGACTGCTGCTAGTGCTGCCTATGGTCAAGGACTTTTCCTAGTCCTCAGGAAGTCTGTTGGATGCACCGACCCCACATATGTACATAAAATATACATAGTTTTAAGATACTATGGTACATATAAAAATTATATATATAAAAGGAAGCTAAAAAATTATATAAATTAAAAAAAAAAACATACCTATCTCTCATCGCTCTCCTCCAAGAGGTACGGGCATGTCTGGATCTATGGAAAAGATGATTCTGGCATAGGGGTAGTCCTCTATGGCCGGAATTTTTCATTCCCACCAGTAAAAAAATGTATCGTCGAAGGCCTCTATGGTCCTTCCCCCCCCCCTGTCGCGGCAACAATGCCGCCCATCTACACACTACCAGGAAGGAGGCCACATGCCCCTGTACAGTCTCTCGAGGACTCATGATGGGTACCCTCTCGAAGAACAACAAGCACAAAATGGTACCAAACTCGAAGTTTTTGCTACTTCTTCCATGACACTCTGTAATTTGTCTCTTCATGCATTCAATCATGGTTGTGCTCTAGTTGAACACTCGTGCATTTAAGCACTACACTGCACAATACATGTGCACCCAGGAGGCCTGATGTAAGGTCGTGGATCCAGTGATCGGTCCAATGAGTAAAACTATCACTTTCAGTGATAGGTTGGTGATCTTGTGGATTGACACCTGAGAACCTACTTTCTCAGTGCTAGCCTTGCAATGTAGTTTGATCATCTCAGCAATGTTATGAGGCCCTGTAGAAATGAATGCAAGTTTATTGGTTCCCCTCTCTTCGAGAGGCCAGTCAAAAATTAAATTTCCTCAATCGTTGGATTCAACGACTACCTCTCGAGCATAAATGTGTCTATGTTGGGGTGTCGATAGTCCACCAAGGCCTTCAGTGGCTTGTGGTGTGCCCTCATGAGTGGGCACCAAAAGAACTTCCATAACCTGCATTGTTTCAATGAAGTGACAGTAGCAGGGTCCTCTTCCAACAAAATATCAATGTCTTTGTTCTCCCTCTCTCTCTAGTGGACGTACATCTTCTCATATGACTACTTCAAAGGGAGAGTTAACTCTTATTTTTCATTTTTTCTATGTTATTGAGGGTGTACACGGGATGTCTTGGACATAGTCGTGTATGCACACGGGAAAATTGTTTTATGCCTACGGGATGTCCTTGGAGATCCCACATACACATAGGGACGCCCATTTTTAGGAGGGTGGGCCCCCCAAAAAAGAAAAAGAAAATCATAAAGGAAGTATGGAAATGCAAGAGGGGTTGGTTTGTACTTACTTGGTTTGAGCGGAAGTTCGTTTTGTCCTCTGAATCTCCCGAAATCAACTCGTTTAGCAAAGGGGTCTTTTTATCTTTTTGGTTAATTCTCAATTTGCAATGATGAAAATGAGCTATCAATTTCTTTTTATAGACTTTTTTGGCCCTTTTTGCCACTTTTTTGAACCCTTTTGTCGTTTTTTTTGGATGGAAAATCATCTAGTGCAGTTCTTGAGTTTCTCATTGGATGTCATGATACAATTCACTTGTGGTTTGGGAAAAGTTTTGGGAGATGGGTCACTTTTGAAGGTCCTTTGGTAAAAGTCGTTTTTCCAACTTTTTGCATTTAAGTTAGGATTCCACCTCCACTTTCTACATCTCATTGTCTTTTACACTTTGTCATGGGATCGATCCCACTGAATTGTGGCATAGAAAAATCATTGTTGATTTAGAATTGTCGTAATCAGGTGTTAGAGCCTACCTTTACATGGATGCCCTAGTTAGATCCTCTTTGCATTTTGGCGTCCATGTCGTCGTTAATGAATTTAGGCTTGAGTGTCTTTGATTAGTCTTGTCCTGATTACGAGATTGAGCCTCATATGTTTGATGTATCATCACTCTTGACCTCACCCTCACGACTCCCAGAAAAATGGTCTTCTTTTAAGCCCTTTTCAGACTCTCTAAACATGAAAATATTGTCGAGCAATCTTGTTGTCCTTCACACTCGCCAAAATAAAATTCGAAGGAACGTCTGTCCGGAGGTAGTTTACCCCTTTTTTGGTCCAGATGGTCAATTTTAAAAACAAAGGTATACTCTAGGAACTTTGGTTCACTAGAAGAGTATTCTCAGGTATAAATTTAACCCTTTCTCGGGCCTGGGGAACTAAATTTACGAGAAAGGAACCCCCACGGAATCCATATTTAAGATATTTTTGAACTCCCTAAAATTGAAAATATCGTCAAGGGGCCTTGTTCCTTCACACTTGTTAATTGGTCCAGAAGAACATACTTTATAGAGCCCATAGTTAAGCTCTTTTTTGACTCCTTAAAATTGAAAAGATTTCCAAGTGACCTTGTTCCTTCACACTCGTTAAATTGGTCCAGAAGAACACATCATATGGAGTCCATAGTTAAGTTATTTTTAGACTACTTAAAATTGAGAATATTGTCGAGTGATCTTCTCTATGTCACACTCGTTAAAATGGTTATGAATAGACATATTTTCGGTGCTAGTTTATCCCTTTTTCGAACTGACTATACTACCTTTGTAAAAGGTACCCCAGTGGAGTCTTTGTTTTACGTTTTCCAGACTCTCTAAACGTGAAAAACCACCAAGCTTACCTTTTCTAGGCATGTGAAAAATACATTGAAGAGGGTTTCATCGTGTCTTTCTAATTGCATTTTCATCTCTGCCTCTTTGGCCTAATGCCAACTCCATGTTTCTTTCAACTGAACCTTTGAAGCATGCCTTATATGTAGACCTTGTAGCACTTTTCCTCTGTGACTTAACACCTTGACCCATGGAGGAATTTTCCCTGAGTGTCCTTTTCCTGCACATATCTCCTTGCTCTAATCATTAATGTGTTCCTTGCACTTGGAAGTAGTATGTTGGTGACACTCATTCCTCCTTTGTAACAAAGCATTATTTTATTATTTTTCAAGCTCCTTAAAAATATTGAAAAAGACAAAAAAATCAAATATACCCCAAAAAGAGGACGGGAAATTTATTTTATTTTCTGGTAGCACAATGAGTCGCCCTTGGAAAAACCACATCCTTTCGTTTGTTCATCAAGATTTGGGACTTAATATGACCTTAGGAAGTTTTTCTCGTTACATAGAGCTATGTCCCCCTCCATTTGGTTATCCTTCCAAACACATGGAGAGTTTGCATTGCCTCCTGCATCATGAACTTATGTTAATGTCATGTTTCCTAAGTCTGATCATCAGTAGTTCTCTTGTCCAAGGGAATTTTTACCCAACCTGAGTCGACCTTTCTGGAATTTGTCTCTTGACCTCATGCCCGGCCATCCCAAAATTCCAATGAAGTCCTTGTTCGAAATTAATGAAGTTCTCTGCCAGATCACCGATATCCTCTTGTCTGTTCCCCAACGAGCCATCAAAGACCTTTGGGTAGTGAAGTCGTACACTCGCATTACACTCATACCAAATTTTTAAATATCTTGAAGTTGTTGCTCGAGCTCTGAAGGCCTCATCTCCAATCGTCAGATGTCATTAGCTTCTTGAAGATGGATACCATACATGAATATCTTTGATTTTGAGATGTAGATCCCCTGTGTATTGCTCACGGCTACACTTTATATAGTTATATGACATGGATTTTCAATGTATTTGATTGGAAACCATGATTTATTTCATCCCAAGCATGGGTATGCCCGCCTCGGTGAGACAATTGTTATTTTGTAGATGGCACCTCCTAAACTATGGTGATGGGCTCCCTCGCTTCATACATTGGTGAAGATTGTGTGATGTATTTCAGCCATCAGATGGTATTCTGACCTCACACATTAGGGGGCATATGTTATAACCATAAATTACACCATACATGCATACCTAGCACTTGGCCCTCTTACATGCAAATTTTTCCAAGCCATCACTGAGCAACTATTCTTAAAAACACCATTTTTGAAGATGTATGCACCCTGAACCACTACTGCCTGCGTAAACACACTTTTTTCACCACTATATCCCATGTACATACGCTAGCTACACCATTACAGCCTGTGTATGCTTGTAAAAGTTGCAAAAATTAAAAAATTGCAAGGAATTCATTGAGATTATAGGCTATTGGGTAGTTTCCCAACTGATCCACTGCCTATAGCCTGTCACCCAACCGAATAACCATCCTTTTGTCATATAAAAGGAGGTTTTGGGGTCTCATTCATAACATAAGCATAATAACAGTGAAACTCTGCCCATTTCACATCCCCTCCTTGCCCCAAGAATTGCAGCCACCTTGTGAGATTTGCATTAGAATTTCCCATTCTTGTCATTTTTCCTCCATCATAAGCCTATGCCATTTCCCTAAAAGAACTGTGAGAGGAGAAAGATACATGGAATCATAGTTGGAGCTTGGTGAAGAGGATCTCGGACCAGGTTCGTGGAGCATTCGTTGACCTTGTTGTAAGTAAACATTGTGATATCAATAAAAGAAATACTTTTTATGTCCTGAAATATGATGTGTCAAATAGTTGTATTCGATTTATGTCTTATAATAACATATAACCCATGATTTATATATGATATGCATGTTTGTAGTTTCTTGTTTATTTGTTTATGAATACAGGCCAACCTCGAGAGGAGGCTTGTAGTCAGCGGAGCTATCGAACTCGAGAGGATCGACACCGGACGCAGGGTAAAAGGTAAACTTACCTGATCTTTTCACTTTGTCTTTCGTGTATGAATATGGGGTGTATTCAGGGTAGTTAGAAAAGTAGGACACTTTTAGACGGTTATATATGCCAACATGTTGAACCCTAGTGTAGTCCATGGGGGGGTTTTCTTGCTATAACAATTAATAATAATGTTCAAATTCGTTGAGTTCCTGATAATCACATTACTAGACCATTTAATCCTCTTATTGGTCTTGTCAGCGTTGGATCGAACACATGATTTTAATTCTTCATTTTCCCTCTCGAGCAAGAAATTTTTTGAAACCATTTCGTTTAACTGTTCTTAGAGATAAGGGATATCCCTATAGTATCTTTCAACCCAATCAAGATAGTTTTCACAGTGAACTAATTCTATGGTAGGTAGATATTGAGTCTGCATTGCAAAGGGCATTTTTGCCTGTCCTATAATTTTCCTCAGATCATGCCGTATACCAGAGAAACCTTCTTGTTTTTTTAGGAATGGCGACAACTTAGAAACAAAATCATACTGTATAGCTTCAATACCGGTTTCATTTCTAAGGAATCAGTTATCTACATCCTCTTGTGGAAGAAATTTATTGATCTCATCCTCGGACAAATAATCATCGACCTCGATCACTGGGATCGAGCTTAGATGATCTCACTGGTGATTTCTCAAACTTCTGGATATGACCCTACCTAGTCTCTTGTTTGTGAAATTTAAATCTGAATTACTATGTTCCTTATGCTTGCGATTTTTCTTGACAATCGATTTATTTAAAACACTCTTAGTCGGCTCATAAATAGGAATAGTAGGGGTTTTGTCCTTTAACACATTTAAAACCTCCTTCAATGATTTTATGTGGATGAAATATTTTCACCCAATGGGTTTCGAATAGCAACAGAGTTTCGGTCTCTAGTCGCATGGTCTTCATGTGGATCAACACCTAGGTTTTCGGTAGTAGGGCTAGAACTATAGGGGTTGGGGTTTTATTGAAATTGAGAGGTGATTCTACTTCATTCTTGGATAGGGTGAAATTATTTCTAAACAGGAAATATTTCCAAGTATCCATAGTCTTATATAGATGCAACAACACAAGGACTCGAATAAGACCATGGTGAAAAAATCTCGACAATGGGTTTAACCTCTGTCTCTGATAAAGCTTAGACATTTTCTGCAGAATCATGAATGGATAGAAAGGAAAATTTAACTTGAAACCTAAGAAAACCATCAACAAGCGGATGTGATATAAGAACACTAAGCCATATCTACCTTCACAATTTATGAATTTCTTAAGAATTATAAATAGGTCATGCCATCATGATTTGAAGAGAGTAATCGATGTACCTTTTGGGAAGCACATCAATTTCTTAGATACCATGAGCAAATTCCATGGCACGCCTTCGATTTTGGAATTTTTGAACCATCGTTCTCCCTCCTAGGATAGTCCTGTATCTTGTGTTATGGAATACTCAATCACTTCGAGTTGCAGATCCCCAATCTTAGCCTTAAAGCCATCAAATGGCTGAGCGAAATGTTGGGCCACAACGAGTTTGAAACCCTCGAACCGGTTGATGAAAATTTCCCAGCCATGTGGCACAATATCACCTATGACATCGTCATGAGATAAGAGGTCTTGGGAACTATTGGGTTCAATTCTTACCAGGGGCGCCATGGGTACTATCACATAGACATAGCAAGGGAAGGGAGAGGTAGGTTTTTTTCTCCAACACAGAAACAACAGTTGTCAATTGATAAGCTAGGGGATTATCCCTAAAGGGGATAATAATTTATTATTATTTCCTAAAAGGATAAGGTGGTCAATTGATGAGTGTTGGCCCAATATCCTTAAAAGGAATGTATGCAAAATGCAGTTCATGTAGCTCTAGGAAGACATGTGTCGACCTGGGTGCATGCAGCTAAAAGTTGAAGCATCAGCTATGTTGGGGGTTGGTCCTCCATTCCGGCATATGATGTCTATCCTGTGTTGTGTCTGTGTCTAGATACCTGGACACCACTCTACCATAATATACCTAAGTTCACTGGAATCCTTGCCTGAGAACCCGTTTGGTCTCTGCATTGGACCTTTGCACAAGCACGCACCTCTGAAAATCAGTTCTGTGAAGCTGACCCATGTCTTCAATGAATCCTGAGCATTCCATGTTTGCCTATGACATGTGTGTATTATAACTGTCGTTTGTTGTGGCCACACAATCCCTGGACTGAGTATGGTTTGTTGCCTTCTGATTTTCCCGAGTTGTATTAACTTGTTGTTGTTGTCCTCCTTGTGTTGGAATGAAGTTGAAGAAGAAGTTTTTTGGGGCCTGTGTGCAACACTCTCTTTGGGTGAGAGAGGTGGTTGTGGTCAAAGAGGCAGGTTGTCAGGCCTGTGGGAAACTCTCTCCAGGTGAGAGAGTGTGTTGTGGAAGTGAGTTCTCCTGGAAGGGGTCCCTAGCTTCTATAGAGCTCAGATAATTTTGGTCTGACCTGTTTTTGAAGCCCAAGGAAAGGGAGGTGAAGCAGTTGATGGATTGTCCTATGTGACGGTGAAGGTGTATACTCCTGGAGTGGGACAGGCATGTGGGGAATGATATTCTGTGAGCAATGGGCATAAGTGGCTCCTGGAAGAGAACACTTCCTCCTTAATTGTGGGTCTTCTTATTAACCTTTCCTAGCGTTGGATTCCCTTGCTCGGTGGAGCTTAGTCCCATCTCGGGGGTGACCTACTGCTGAGAGTGATGAGAAACATCGTCTAAGGCTGGGAATTTGGTGGAAGTTCTTCACGCAGTTGGGTGGTGTTCCTCCAGTTTAAAATATAAGTTCCATTTCCATGCTTAAATATATATTTTTCTGCATGTTTGTGCCTTTTAAAATGTATCGTGTATTCCATTGCGTATATGAACTACTGTAGTTCCATTGATTGTGTATAATGGTAGTAATTATGTGATTACTCTGTGTTAAGTGTTTTAAATTCATTAAAATGCATATATTATATAAGTGTATGTTCTGCATGGTAGCATTGCCCGACCTGTCGGTGGCTGGGGATGTTACAAATTGGTATCAGAGCCATGGTTTCGACACTGAGCCTGGATGGGCCATGTTAGTGGTTAACGAGACAAATTTTTATAGTGAATTGTTGACAAAAGGGAAAAAAAATTGAGTTTATATCATGGTTTCAATGTTGAGCCTGGATGGGTTGGATAAGTGGTCTTTGGACCCAAAGTTCCAGTGGAAATTGTGTTTGGAGGAACCAATTTCGAACCTTAGAATGTTCATGAGTGCCAAGATCTTACCTTGGTCATGTTATGAATATGAGGAGGTGTAGCGGTATCGTAAAACCACAAAAGGCGTGGTATTGGACCACATAGAGAGAGATCACAACACTTGAGGTGTTCGAGCCATAGGATATGTTCAAAAGGAAGGGAAATTATTTACGATCGTTAGATATTGAGAAGTCATGCACAGGTTAGTCGCGAGAAACCTCCCGAATTCGCAAAATCGGAAGATTAGAAGTGAAGAGAGGTGAAAACCTCCAAAGCAATAAATTGCAAATTGATCTCGACCGTAGGTTCCAGAAGACATAAGGATAGTCAATTGTCCAGGGAGAGTTTGGAACTGTGATAATTGGGAGAGGGGGAAAGTGTTGATGCACAAACTTCTGACGTCAAAAGCTCTGAAGTGAAAGGGTGGATGTGGTGGGGCCTGAGATGATGTAGACCTTCCTAGGCATGCCACGTGCCACCACCTAGGTTGGTGGCTTTTCTACTATGTGGATCCAGGGTAAGAATTTTGGAATTTTGGAATTCGAAAGAAGGAAAGAAAGCAAGTGTGAGAACTTCCAAAGTCCCGAAACTCCAATGACAGAAGTCCACAGTGGGTATTAGCCATTAGATGTTGCGTAGACATGGACCGGTTATCCACCCTACTTCGCAAGTTTGGTAATAGAAACTTCGAGAGACTGTGGAGAAGTACTTTGAAGACTTCTGACACGCAAAGTTTCAATTTGTGAAGAAAGGATCTAGACTGTTGGATCACGGGGAAGTCAGGACCATCGATCTGATGTGCATGAAGTTCAAGTTACAGAAGAAAATAGGTGAGCTAAATTATGAGGAAGTCCCAAAGAGATCAAAAGTTGGGGCCCAATTCATAGCCCAACGACACATTCAAGGGGCCTAGCGGGAGGAGCTATCGCCTAGAGGATTCGCAATTCGAAAAATTGGGAATCGAGAGTATCAGGTTTGGCCACAATAGAATTCCTGAAATGTGAAGTCACGAAGCACCTTCTTGGATAGGAGAGTGGTCACGATGCATGATCATGTGGATTGGGGACTAAGAAAAAGGGGTTGGTACCCGCAAGATTGTTGCAGAAAAGAGTAGATCTCAGAAAGAAAAGGAATTTGAAAATTTTCTTGGTTCATATTGGTTTATGAATACTGTGGGAATTGTTAAGGACGGATAGCCTAACAAATTATGGCTGACTTCACCTTGTGTTTGCAGAGTTCAACGAGTGGCAGAACCAGAGAGAATTGCCACAAAGTGAAGAAATGGAGGAGACACAGAATGCTTCCAGTTCAGAGAATGAAGCTAAAGGAATGGATGTTCATTTGGGAGTTGAAGGGTCAAACTCCAATGGGCATTGAGAAGAGATACATAAGGAAGGAGACATGATGAAAATTATTGAAAGATTGCAGAAATATGCCCAATGTCACCAAGAAGATAGCATAAAGCTCAAGAAAGAACAGGAAAAACAGGGAGAATTCAACATAAAGTTGATGAAGAGTTTGGAGAGAACATAAAATAAGTTGGAAAAGGAGACTAACTCAAGAAAGAAAGTGAGTCACAAGACCCATGAGAAGAAAACAAGATCGGGAATCATTATCAAGCATCATCATCACTCCCAAGGTCGCTCCAAGAGGAGAGCACACAGTTGTTCAAGCCCATCTCCTACAAGAAAGCACATGAGATCTGGAGTGGATGAGATGAAGAGAGAAATGAACAAGATGAAGCCTCCTATGTTTAATGGAGAACAGAAGGAGGAGGAGGATGCCGAAACATGGTTGCTTGGCATGAGGAAATATTTCCAACTGCAAAATTATTCCTCTGATGCAGAAGGAATAATTGCAATGTATCAGTTGAAAGGAAAAGAATCCATCTGGTGGGATCAACTGGTGCAAGCGCAACACATCAGAGAGAAATATATCACCTGGAAGGAATTCAAGAAGTATTTTGAAAATAAATACTTAACTAAAAGATACTATGACAGAAAGATGTAAGAGTTATTTGAGCTCAAGCTAGACAACATGTCCATTGTTGAATATGAGTGAATGTTTTTGGAGTTGTTGAAATATGTTTCGTTCATCAAGGATGAGACTGTCAAAATTTAAAGGTATCTGAGTGGACTACCACCTTGCATTGGGGACAATATTCAGTATGATGACCCTAAGACTATGAAAGAAACGATAAGAAGAGCGAAATTCTTGTATGATCAGGAAGGAGAAAAGACTAATTTTCGGAAGGCTTGGTATGACTAGAATGTTAGAAAAATAGGACCGCGGAGAAATCAAATAAAACAAATGCAGAAACAAAACAAAAAAGACACACAATACAAGAGAGACACAGATTTATGTGGTTCACCCAGTGTGGGCTACGTCCACCAGAGAAAGTACTAGGTCCTTCCTTTATTATTATCCAACAAATGAAGGGATACAACCTACAACAAAACCCGTTGTAACTTCCTCTTCTTTCTCTCACAGTCTCCTCTCTCAGAATACAATATTCACCATCAACCATAGCCGCGATACATTTCCATCATAAAAGAGGGTTTCCTTCTAGGGAAAAAAACCCTAACATAATCTCTACCATTAGATCTGCGACCTTATAATGAACGGTCTATATTTACAATGAAATTACAATATAATTTTACAAGGTAATTTTTTCTTCGGGGGCTTCGCCCCCGAGTCCCCACTGGGGGGCTGCTTGCCTCCAGACCCCCTAGCTAGGAGGATAGTCCCCCCGGACCTCGCAGAGGGGTTACCCCCCCTCTGCACTCCACCGCGTGGAAGAGTGTACATACTTCTGGGGTGTAAATACTTCATGGGGTATCAACACGGCTGAAATCAAGGACCTCTGAATCAGGAAGATAATCAGGCTCCACAACCAACAATCTCCCACTTGGAGACTGATCTCAACAGCTCCACTACTATTGTATATGCTGGAATCTGAACCTTCTTGGACCTGGAAAATTTCTCATCTTCATCTTCATTCTTGAAGACCAACTGAAACTGAGTAAGAACTCAGTTTCTCCCTGGTTACTCCCTTTGTTAACATGTCTACAGGATTTTGGCTAGTGTGTATCTTTTCCAGCTTCAATTGTCCATCTTCCAAGGTGGATCGTATGAAGTGGTACCTCAACTGTATATACTTAGTCTTCGAATGGAAGGCAGAGTTCTTTGCAAGGTGAATGGCACTCTGACTATCACAGTACAACCTGTTGTTCTCTTGCTTCTTTCCCAATTCCTCCATAAACCTTTGTAACCAAATCATCTCTTTACTAGCCTCTATAGCAGCAACATACTCTGCCTCTGTTGTTGAAAGTGCAACAACCTTTTGCAGTTTTGAAATCCAAGTTACTGATGTTCCACCTATAGTAAAAACATACCCTGTGGTGCTCCTTCTACTATCTTTATCACCTGCCATATCTGAATCAACATATCCCTGTAGAAAAGTGTCTGAACCTCCAAAACATAATGCATGTGTAGAAGTACCTCTCAAATACCTGAGAATCCACTTTACTGCCTCCCAATGTTCTTTACCTGGATTGTT
>ML780204.1:203964-234104 GCA_009831015.1 Picea engelmannii
TGGAGTGAGGCGCAACTTCTTGGAAGGCTATTGTTTGGCAAGTGGTGCTTTTATTCATTGGAAGGTTTACAACTAGGATTTGGATTTTGCTTCTTCATGATCTTGTAAGTGTTTTTCATCAAAACTTCTTAGATGAATGGTTGCTGATTTAACATCTTGCATTAATTGTTATTTTGTTGTTATTTGCTTAATCCTTGAAACCCTAGGGAGCCAACACACAAGTAGGTTGTGGCTTCATGTCCCCATGAATAGAGCTTATAGCCATTTGATTTGAAGGAATTTTAGCCTAGCCATAGCTACACTAGATTTCCTCTTATCCTGAGTTAGTTTAGAGCACAAATTGAAGAAAGAAGGCATCCTAGGCCTAATTTAGTTTACACCTAGGGTTTACTTCTAGGGTTTTGAAAAGCCTTGTATGTAAGCAACACTTTTCAGCCCTAGGTTTGTGCTTGTAAGCTAGCCGTTTTGCCAAGGAAGTCTTAAGGAGAGAAGAGGAAGCTTTAGGCCTAGCCTTAGCTACACCTAGGTAAGTCTTTCCTTCTTAGGGTTTTGGGTTGGTGGCCTTGCCATAGCAACACCATCAAACCCTAACTCTCTTGTCCTTAAGTTTAAGCTCCTCCTAAACCATTAGTCTCACTTCAAATTGACTCCATTAACCCAAGGCACTAGTCTAGAAGTAATCTTGAGCTTGTTCACGTTTCAAATCTCTTTCAAACACCTTTTGCTTGAAACCCTAACTAACCTAGCGTCTAACCCTAGAAAATTGAACTAACCCTAAAGATATGACGTCTTGCTGATTTTTTAACTTGTGTTTGGATAGAAAAATGCGGCCTAGTCATCTCATCATAGCCATAGAGGTTTCATAATTTTTCATTGGTTAAATCAGATAAAACGTCCACTTCTTGGCTAGCTAACCCTACAACAGAAATTGTATAGGTGACGTCACACCTTTTAGATCTTTTGTTTATACCTGCAACGTTGTGACACTTGTCATCTATTTTGTTTGAGTTTGAGTTGGTGATTGCATCTATAAGCTTATTTAACAAAACGTCTCACTCATTGTCTTCATTTCGAACTATCATTAGGACTGACGTCATAGTGACAGCAGCAGTATTTATGATGACAGCAAGCCTCATTTCAGACTTTATTTAGTGCAGAAACTTTGTGCTTTGGTCATCCTTTGATAGACATCTAAGTTTTAAAACCTTTTATTGGCCTATTAATCATAACGTCCACTTATTTGTCTAAACAAATATAGGGCTGACGTCACCTATTTTCTGAATTGTGACGCAGCAACAATATCTACTTGTGAGCAGATTTGATTTATGATATGAATTGCATTGTGGTTTAATACAAAGATTTGATTGTGTACATTGAATGCTCTTATCTTTTATGCTTTATTGAAGGATTGATATTAGTCATTGGTCTTTGTTTAGCAATCATTGACTTCGTCAATAATAGCATTTAATCATTGCTCATATGTATACTTGAAGATAGTCATTAATGCTTTGAAGTACTAACCCACTGCAGCACACATTCTAGTTTATTTGTCTTGTCTCGCAAACAGGTGCATCATCAGTGGATCTTTCTCCTTGACTATCTCGTCATTGGCAGTAATCTGTGAAGGGACACTCTTATCCTTGCCATCGTCCCTTTAGCCCTTCATTAACCCAGATTACATAGAGACGTCTCCCTTGGACTAGCCCTCCCAAATAGAAAGAGCCCCCCATCGAGGTGACAGTGGGTGGGGAAGCTCCTGTTACGCCGGTTTTAAGCCTTGACTCAAGCTACCTAAATCCTTCCTACAAACCGTGCGATAATAGTGACCTCCTTTGGGATTTTCTTGATGATGGATTTTATAGCTTGAGTGCGATCTATAGTTGGTTTTGAAATAAGGTGCTTGTAATAAGTCAGAATTTCCTGCTCTATGTATGTGTGCTCTTGTATTTCTAGGCCTTGATCTGAAACAAGATGAGGGATGTGATTAGTGTGACGACGTTGAATCATCGATCTGTGGAAGAATTTAGTGTTTTTCTCCCGCTCTTTAAGCCATTGGATGCGAGATTTTTTCCTCCAGAGAATTTCTTCCTGCGCCTGTCTCTCTGCCATTTTTTTATTAAGGGTGGACTCTTGGTCCTTTAGAGAGTCAATGAAACCTTGATGTCTGATATGTTGTTGGAGGTCTTGAATTTGTTGGTTGAGGATTTCGTGAGCATGGAATATGTTACCAAAATTGGATTTTTTCCAAGACTTTAGACGTTGCTTGAGGTTTTTTAACTTCTATTGGAATTTGTACATAGGAGTACCTATTGCAATTGTCACCTCCTTCCACCAAAGGCCAATGTTTTCTTGAAAGTCTGGGTGTCTTAACCATAATTTCTCAAAGTGAAAGGGCTTCTAGCCTGGGGTGCCACTTATATTCATCCTAAGTAGTATTGGCCAATGATCAGATCCTGGAGTATCAATCATAGTAGCTTTCCAAGTGAGACCCTCTAGCATCAAGGGTTCATATATTAGGAAGTGATCTAGTCGGAAAGAATCATGTTGTGCCCCCGAACATTTATTAGACTAGGTGAAGAGTCTGTTGCTTGTTTCTACATCGATGAGGTCCAACAATTTGATCGTTCTATGGAACTTTTCACTATCATTGCCCAATCTACGAGTGCCCCCATTTTTTTCCTCCAGAACAATTATCATGTTGAAGTCTTCCCTGAGTATACAACGTTGATTGTCGATGTGATTGGAAATCCATTCCAGGTGATGGAGGAAATCTTCCTTGTCTCCCTGGGTTGCAGGGCCATAGATATTTGAGACATAGCCTAGCTTGTTCGAACTGATGATCCTGAAGGAGGTTGTGATAGTCCATTTGGAGGTGAAGAAACCTTCAATAAGAATAGTGCTTGGGTTCCAGAGTATGGCTAGACCCCTTGTTGTACCTTTTGTGTGTACTTCTACTATTTTAGCTTGCTTCCAACATTTTTTCAGTATTTGAGTGGCTTCATCCCCTGCGCATTTTGTTTCTTGTAGAAGAAGAATGTCCAGTTGTTCCTTCATTATCCTTTCCCAGAGAAAGCATTGCTTACTTCCTGCATTGAGGCCCTTAATGTTCCAAGATAACATCTTCATGAGGAGGGTGAGGGTTGGAGAGGAGGAAAGCTTCATGAGATCACATCGATCTAGCCAGAGTTCACCAGGAAGTTTCCTACATCTTGAATGAGATGGTGCTTTGGTTTTCTACCCCTTTTCTTCTCTTATTTGGCGGGTTTGCACTAGTCTTTCGAGTTCCCTCTTTGGATTCCCAGACTCAAGTTTGCACGGGCCAATCCCCCCACAGTGGAATTGAGGAAGACTTGGTGCACTTTGCGTAAGTGATCCTAGGGAATGGTGTATAACTATTGTTTATGATAGGATTTTTCTAGGTGTACTAGATCTACTCCTGCTAGTTCCTAATCCTCCAAATCTATGTCAGGGTCTCCTATTTCCAGTCCTAGATTGGCTAGGAGGGAGGTCTCCGAGGTGGGGATTTGAGGGTTTGCGGGATTAGTTGGGATGGATTCTAAGTTATCTTTATATTTCTCAGAGGTCGTTGGATTTGACAGGGGGGCTAAGGGGTTGGTGGGATTTTCTGGAATTTTCTGGAGGGCTTTGAAGGAGTTACTAGTTGAGGGTCCATAAGGGGCCTGAGGAGGCACTTTTCTGGCTCATTGCCTGTGATGCCCCATGACTTGGATGTAACCGTCTTTGTTTTTGTTAGGATCCTCAGGGTTTTATTTGTTGGGGTTATTAAGGGGGAATTCACAGAAGAGATGGCCATGTTCGTGACACTTTTGATAGCGGAAGGGAATATGCTCGTAGTCTAGGGTTTGGGACCATTCTTCATCCTGGTAGTCTAAGGTTATGGCTTCAGGTAAGAGTTTGGAGATATTTAAATAGACAAAAATACGAGCATAAGCGATGTACCTTCATTGTTTTGTGACTTCAGATCCTTTGACGTAAATTCCAATCGTATTGTCAATGCCTGCTAATATTTCCTCCAGCCAAAACTCCTGAGGTAAAAAGTAAAGTCTCAGCCAAACTGTTGCATGCGTGAAGTCTTCCTTCTCTGGACTGAACTTTTTCGTCCAGAAATGGAGGAAACGTCCTGTCGAGTTAAAGTAAGGGCCTCCTTCAAAGATTATGTTTATGTCCTCTAGGTTATGCAGGATGGTGGTGAAGAAGCCCTTTGAATTGAGGTGAAGGTCGTAATGACCTTTGGGATTCCACGAGTGTTGAATCCACTTCGCTAGATCTTTCTTCAATGGCCATAAGCCCAAAAACTTTCCCTCCAAGGCGAAATCCTTCATGTATTTCTTTTGATCTTCTATTCTTGGTGAATTGATAATATATTTGGGAGCGATAGGAGCCTGCATGATGCATTTACCAGGTTCACAAGTGCGAGCCGCTTTTGGATGGTTTGTTTCAGGGCCGATCTCCATAGGTTTTTCCTTTGGCAGATCATCCTCCCAAAGAATATTTCTCATTTCCGCTGGAAGTTCGAAGGGAAACCTCTTGAAGTGTTTGTTGCCCATCTTGGCGGCGGTGACATAAGTGTAAGAGGGGCCAGGAGGCCCCTCTTCCTCAACCTCTATGGCCGCAACAGGTGCTCAAGGCAGCGTGCGCAAAGGGGCTCGTGGTGGAAACCCTAGCAAAGCAAGATTGACCTAATACCATTTTTATCTTAGTTAATATCCATTTGTTATGCAATATTTTATTTCTCATTAATTAATTTATATTTTATAATCAATTATTAATTAATATTTTATTTATTATTAATATCAATTAATAATTAAAAAATAAGTCATTATTAATTAATCATTTTCATTTAATTAGTTATAATTAATTAATTATTAACAATTAAGTAATTAATTATTATAATTTAATAAATTATTAATAATTAGTTAAAAAATTTAAAAATAATTAATTATTATTTATTGTTTATTTATTACATATAAAATGTATTAATCTATTAATGATTGTTTCAGTTATGCAAGACTTCAACTAGCAACAATCATTTAAGTTAAAAATGGTTGATATAGTTCTATAAACTCCATTAATTTTAAAAATGTGAACTTTTCCCATTAAACATTGCAAACATCATTAAATGTAAATAGCCTTATAAGTATAAACATTTATTACAATCTCAACTTCGTGTTGTATCCACACCAAAGATTAAGAAGGAATCCGAAAACGAAGGAACTATGACGTTAAAAAATGATTGTATGAACGAAGCATGTGGATGGATATCCCTGAATTGTTCCACAATAAGCAATGAAATGAAATGGTCCATGAAAATCGTTGGCATTTACTATTTTAGTAACTGAATTTTGGCAGATTAGTCGTGAAGTGGAAATCCCAACAAATTCCCATATGTTACGGCACACTAGTCGTCCATGAATCTGTTTTTCTCTTTCTTATATAAACAACGCACAGAGCAATTCCTTCATCTCTCGTATCGACCCGTTACGCAATCAGCGACAATGGCGTTTGGCAACAGTAATATCTTCATCTTCTCTGTCATTTTTTTCTTCTTTTGTCTTTGCATTCCCTCTTCAATGTCGGGTCGCGTGGAGACGGAGTGCGGTCTTAATAATGCCCTGCCACTAACTACAAGCCCCGCTCAGGGCGGGGTTACTGTCCATGTGACCAACCTCTGTAAGATCTGTAGTGCTTCTAACATCGTGGTTTCTTGCAAGCCCATGACTCGAACATGCATAGGTCCCAAAACTCCCTCTGGACAGACGTGGACGTTCTTTTACCCGGGGAAAGCATCAGACCTCAAGGTCACAAGTGCGCTCTGGTGCGCCATCTAAGTTTTGAAAGCACTTCGTTTATCACTCAGTAAATAATGACGGCCTCTACTTTGCCCTTTCTAAGGCCGGTTATGACAGTTTACAGTTTTCACAACTCTCATTCCCCATATCGTATTATTCTCCAAATTATAGATCCACTCTTTTGATTTTAATATGAAATTTATGACTCTTTTCATTGTTCTGTAACGTGAAATTTATTATATCTTTTTTTAGAATATACACATTTAAGTGCAAACACGTTTCAGACAATTATGATTCATGGTGTGAAAATTCATTGTAAACAAACATAATTTACTTGAAATACCTTATGAGGTATATGCAGTTGGTTAACACAAAGTTCCACACTAAATCTTCAATATATATTTCTTCCCACTCTGTGTTTTGTGGGTTTGTGTTGTGTATTTTTGGCAATTTCTGAGCATGTGTATCGTCTTTTGGTATTCTTTTCCCAAAGTCCCTGGACAAGAATTCACACGAGTATTCCAACAATTTACAAGAAAATATCCATAGCTTAGGGTTCTTAAATCTTTGCGAGAGAATTCTTGGCACTGTTATAGCTAGGCCAGCATTTATATCTGAATTATAACTCTTTCAAACAAAATGACAATGAATGAATGAATGGGTAACAAAAAAAACTTTAAAAAAATAATAAAAGAGATGCAAAACTTAAAAAGAAAAATAGAAAGCAAAACACAGATTATGTATAGTCATTTTTAATGGTTTTGTTTAACTGTTTTACGAAATGGTTTTTTCCATTAGAATTTGGCCATATCAATTTATACAAAATCACTATTTTTGTTGTTTAAAATCCATTTCTAAACCCAAAAATAAATTCGATTAACTAAAAAATCCTAAAAACACTATAAAAAATAATAACTCAAATCTATAAATCTAACAATTTCTCCCAAAAAATAATTTTTTCTTAAAATATTTAAACTACTATATTTTTAATTCATATAAAAAACAAAACACACAGCTACACAGTTAATCAAACCCTAAAACCTCTCCTCTCAAACCCTAAAGCCTCTCCTCTTCGTCTCCTCTTTGTGCTCTCGTTCTCTTCTCCGTTCCAAATGAACGTGGCTCCTCTTTCTGACCAGTAACCATTACAATAATAGACACGTATTCCAATATATATCATGTTGGTTTAGTAATGACATTAAATCTCGTTCTCTTCTCCGTTCCAAATGAACGCGGCTCCTCTTTCTAAGCAGTAACCATTACAATAATAGACACGTATTCCAATATGTATCATGTTGGTTTAGTAATGACATTAAATCTGGGTTTGGGATACTCTATTTTTTTTTTTTATAGAGGTATAACCTGGGAAAAGTCCCTTCATATAAGTATCATATATAAGTATCGCAATCTAAGTATCATATATGAGATGATGAGAATATGTTACAGCATGTTAAGATATTTTTTTTAATGGTTTGGATCAGATAGCTAAATTGTTGTTTATATCATTTGTTTTTCTTTTTGACATATATTTATGATGAGTAATAACAAAGTTTTTGGTTAGATATGGTAGACAAAGTTTTTGGATAGATATGGTAGATGGATTTTGTCCATGGAATCATGAGGATAGAAAATATCTTTTTGATATACATAAGTGAATAGAAAGTTGTACATGCATATTTAAAATTGTATTTTTATTTTTTCTTAGGAAAAACCACACTTTTTATTCAAGTTAAATATTAAATACAATTATAAGATATTCCAAGTATTGATCATATTGGACCTACATATGGAGACTATAAGCAACCAAAAAACTAAGTTAGCATTGACTCAACAAAAAGACTTGGAGAGTTTTCATCACTAGGAACTCAAAACACGACGATAAGGTAGAATGTGGTGAATGTGGAAAAGTTTGTTAGTCATTTCTATGTGCAAGCATAGGATTGCAAGAAAAAGGAATTGTTAGCTATGACTTAGCTACTTGTATCTAAAAGTACTCAAAGCAAGGAAGTCACTTTTATTATCAGAGTTCACAACATAAGCTGGGTACATGTAGAAAGAATTCATGGAGCAGGATAATCAAGGTTATTCATTGGAAGTGGAAAATAAGGGTGTATTGGATGGAAATGTATAATGGCCAAGTGGAACTTGTTGGAAATGGTTCAAATCAAAAAACGATGTTGCATAGAGGAGCAAAATAAAGGAAAACAAAGTATCCAAAATCTACAGGAATTCAAGGACAACCATATACAACACAAAAATATATAAATAATGCTGAAATAATTATGCATTGGAGTGCATAATGGAAGTCATGCATGATTCATATAATAAAGCTAGAATGCATGTGTATAAAGCAAGCATGATGAGATTGAATGCTTACTACATATTTATGTGCATTTGTGCATCTGTACATGCATGAACATTCTTTTGGAATACTTGTAGATTGAGAGTACTTGGTTGTTATGTGTGAAACAATGATGTCATGATATTTGAATATGAATAATGATGGATTGTGTATCCAAGAAAATCATTATAACATGGTTGAAGAGGTCGATGATATTATTGCATATGAAACCCATCCATATGAAGATAAGGGGGGATGGTAAGAATGCGAAACAGGAGAATTGGTGAAGGGATCTTATGGGCTTCTACAAATATTAGCCAATCATGTAGCATCAATTAGTTTAATAACAACCATGTAGGTATTGATTTGGAGTTGTTTATGATGCATAAATCTTGTGAAGGGAATTGAGGTAAGAATTCTCTTAGCTAAATTTTTCAATATTTGAAATTGATGTACAGGAAGAGGGCCTTGAGGTGATGCAGGAGCATCGCCTTCAAAGTCAAAGATGCAAGCATGGAGGCAGGGACGCGACATCTCATCATGACAGAATTTCAAATAAGAAATTAACTCTGAATTAAATCGAGTTGTTGAGATATTTTGTAAACAACATTTTAAAAATGTAACTTGTTTATAAAGTCGTGAAGGACTGTAAGAGGTTGCAGATACAGAGTGCTGACCATTATCTAGAAATAACTATTAATTAATGTAATAGAGGAGGTTAGGTGAGAGAGGACAAGCTTGTAGAGCCTCTCTTTTTTGTAAAGAGATCTTGTATCAGATTTCAGGGGAGAGTTAGGAGAGTAGAGAGAGAGAGATATCAGGGTAGAGAGGTATTAGAAGAAGTAGAATTCAAGATAGAGTTAGAATAGGAGGAAGAACTGAGACTCTGTCATAGTCTAGTCTATGTACACATTTGTAAACAGACATTCATCTTAATACGAAGAAACAATTTTTTTCCTGCACACAATGTGTTTATGAATTATCTGTATTCTGTGAATGTTATCTGTGTGTTAATGTGTTGTAGATGTAGGATAGATTTCATCTACAGCTGGTAGATAAATTTCTTTAGCTTTGTTTGAGTTTGAAGTATCATTATGTGTTCTTTAGGCTATGCAAGGAGTGCACAACAGAACATTTGAAGTTATGTAGCCAGTGCAAGGAATGTGCATCTGAATTCTATGGAGTCAGGAAAGAATGTGCCAGGAGGGCGCACCAGAGAAAGAAGGACTCAAGGAGGAACCTCGAGGTTACTGAATACCTTAGAGGAGGAATCTGTGTAGAGAAGGCACAGAGAGACAGAGTTATTGAAACTTTGTAAGGAAGAGCTCTGCAAGGTGTGCATCGAGTAAGGAGAACACCAGGAGGGCGAGAAGAATTTATTTTCAAGAAATCCTTTGGATCTGAGTTTGATGAAATCCAAAGTAATGCAAGGACTGTGTGGAAGAACAAAATATTCGAGGGGATCAAGCACAAAAGGAATAATGCAAGGAGGGCGTGGGTCAAGGACTTATTCCAAGTCCTAAAGCTCAGAAGGGATAGTGCTTTCAAACGTGCAAGTGCGACCGAGAGGACAGGTTCGCGGGAGAAAGTTCAAAGGTCGAAAATATTTGAATGCTGACAAAATCTTCCAAGCCGGGAGAAGGTGGAAGCTCAGAAGGAGTAGCAACAATAACCGACAGATTTGGTTGTAAGGAGGAGTCTGGACTATTAGATCAATGCCTAGTGAACAGAGGAAGTGCAAAGAAGAAGAATAGATCTCCAGTGTTCAATCTGATCACAGAGGGTCGGCAGTCATCTAATCAAGGTGAAGTGCATGGGTTTTAACCTTTGTGTACACAGGGAGACTGGTCAAAGATTGAGGATTGAGATTGTCGAAGGCCGAAGAGCCGGAGAGCCAAAGTATAATCTCAAAATTTCGATCAGTCGAAGGAGATTTGAACCGTTAGATCGTCCAAAGGGAATCTCAGACATCGGATTGGCCAAGAGAATATGGACTGTCAGATATCGTGAGTTAAGGAGAAATTAAGTTTGAGACTTGAAAATCCCGAAGTGCTAATAGTCGAAGAGTCGAGAGCCGTCGTTCTGCGAGGGGACACTTGCCAACAGATCGCGAGCTCTAGGAAAATTGTATTTAACCTCTAAATTGAGATTTGGGATTCATGAAGCCCGAAGAGCCAAAGCAAGTCAGAGCCATCAGATCACCCGAAGTGAATCTGATTCGTCGAACTAGGAGAGGAGATGTGGTGAATATCTAAGCACTCTGATTAAAGTTCTAGGGTGATTTATAGTCGTTAGATGCAGGGGAGAGGTGGAGAAAATCCATGTACTCTGGGGAAAGTCCTAGTGTAAACCTTAGCCATTGATCCGAAGAGGAAACACGTCAATGGATTATAGCCTCTCGATAGAATTCATTGGAGGAAGGTGAGGTTTGACATTTGAGATTTTCAAAGCTCGAAAATATGAAATGATGAGAGTTGTCGATGTGAAGGTGGACACGTGGCACCAGAACTAGGACTTCGGAGAAAAGAAAAGGAGGAAAGGTCCAAGGAACAAGAGACTATTTCGATCGTTGATCGAGGAGGGAGTGAAAGGACCATCGATCTGGTTGAGGAAGCCAAAATCCTAAACTGAGAGCATAACCATTGATTTGGGAGTATACGTGTCAGAAGATCTTCCACTCCGGAAGATATCCAGTCGGAGATGGGAGGTGCATGAGCTTTAGTAGGAAGTCACGTAGTCATGTGAGGATGTCATCCAAGGTCACATGCGAAGAAGGATTTTAGCAAAGGGAGTTTGTGAAGGTTGAGAATCAGGATTCTCGAAGGTCAGACTCATGGAGGAGATCCTAACTGTAGATTCAAGGAGCCATATGGCAGCAGATCTTCCACTCTGGGAGATTGCCATATCAAGGAGAGAGAAGTTTGAAAACTGAAACTCCCGAAGCCTGAAAGGCGAAATCAACGATATTCATTGATCTAGAGGGGATTTATGTGGTGATGGATCACAATGATCTGAGATCATTAGTAGGAGACGGGGAAGGAGATTCAATAGCATTCGTTGATCGCAGGTAGCACTAAAGGAGTGGAGATTGATGGACGAGAAGGATTTTGGGGCTAGAAATTGCATGGAGGATAATCATTCTAGAGCGAGCTGCAATTGGAACCACGGTATTCGGAAATGGATATGTGGTAGTACGAGGAGGATTGCAGGGAAAAAATGGGTTGGCTTGAAACCACTCTTTCCCGTGCCCACAATCGTGCATTAGCACAAGGAAATGACCTAGGGTCGTATGAAGGAGGGGCTAATGCCAAAGGGGCTTATTCCTAAAACTATTGTTTTGGGAGTGCGTGGAAATTATCCCACGGGTCTATTGGGACCTACACATAAGAGGAAAAGGGACTTGTGCATTATTGATCTAGGTTCAATCAAGAGCCCAAGGAGTCGATTTGACTCAGGAAAAGAAAATATCTAGAGGTCGGGAGGTCACAGAACCCCATAAGGGTAGGGGGGCTACATCAAGTGGTATTAGAGCCAGGTTGTTTATTTCTGTAGTGGAGAGCAGATAAAGGATATACTCTGATACACACCATCAGGTAGTATGAGAGCTAGTTTTCGTCTGTAGATTTTAGGCGAAAGAGAAAGAGGAGAAACTTGAATTTTGTTTGCAGAAAATAGATAGGAAAATGGTGAAAGGAGATGACCTGATAACATCAGGTTGTATCAGAAACATAAATTTTCCTGTAGATAATGGGTAAAAGGAAGAAATCAGGGTACTAATGCTCTGTGAGGAGGTTGTTGCACGAGTGAAACAACAAAAATTTAAACAATTAGGTGAGATGTAAGAGGAGATGGAGATGCTCGCAGATACAGAGTAATCCATAGGATTGTTAGGAGGGCAGGTACAAGGTAGAAATGGCTACTTAAGGCCATGAGTGTGGTTGAAGAGAAGGCCACAAGCAAAAATGCAACCCAGAGATGGATCTAGAGCTCGTTGAGATAAGAGAGAGGATGGATAAGATTGCATTTAAAATGAAGCAGGATGAAAAAATGCATTGGGTGTATGAGTGGCCCATGAATAAGAAGGTGAGGTGGCCATTCAAGAGATTGTTGGCCAGAGGACAAAAACATCTATTAAAGAGGTGGATGTGATATGTTGAAAGCCTCAAAGATGAAGAGGAAGTGGTTCAAATCTATGAGCCAGAAGTTGGGAGACACATTAGTGATGATGAGGAGGTGAGATCAAATGAAGATCTCATAACCTCCCAGGTGGGAAGAATAGAAGTCCTAAATTGCCAAGTGGGTAGGGAGAAAGAAATGATATCGTTTGAAAGTCTTAGGAGCTTAGAAGTGCGTTCATGTCATGTTAAGCCCTAATATTGACTCATTACCCCTTAATTGGGGCATATTACATTAGTAATGTTATTTTATTTATGTTGGATTTATTCCATTAGTTGTAATTATACCTCCTAGTCTCCTATATATACCAAGGAGACATTTTCATTTGGAATCATCTTGTACTTGAACATTTATGTGGGGTAAAAGGATGTTGCCCCCTCGAAGAGGCTTATTATTTGAAATTATCTCCTTTTCAAGGCGTTGAGTACTTATTCTGAGGTTTTTCTATGCTATATTGATATTTGGTTCTTAACATATGGTATCAGACCTCAAAGTCTTGGGGTTTTGCTGCTACATATGAGACACCATGGAATTTTCGCTATAACATTATTTCTACAACGATTCAGAAGGAATGGCTTGGAGGATATTTATTATACAGATCAAGGTACGTTGGGCTAAAAATTCAGCTCCTGAGGACTTATACTTTTAGAGATAAATCATTTGTAATATAGGGTTCTGGAATCATCTTGAATTGAGTCATTGCAAAATTTTCACTATAAAATGTTTTCGGTAACATTTCAGACCCTGAACTCTAGATTCTATTCTCAAAAATTAGTAAGGTATCTGTGGTAGTAATGTCAGCTACTGGGTCATCTTAAATTTGTAGATACACCCTATGGAAGATAGGGTATCTGACTAGTCCTATTGACTAGTCTCAAGCAGGTGTTCCAGGTAAAATAATCATAAATTATTCCTAGAGTATCCAAATTGAGTGAGACTAGTTGCATTGGATAGTGGACATCCCGTAGTAGTTCTGGTACGAGTTTTAGAATTTTATATCAATTATTTTATGTGGGGCATGCTATACAAGTGAGATCTCCTGGAAAGGACAAAAATCAGCAAGTTGTGGGGAAGTTATCGTAAATTCCACTTGGCACATACAATCTTTATTAGACCTGTGGCATTGAAGAGAAGAAATATCAGAGAACTACAAAAAATAAAATTTCATACTCAGAAGGGAAGAAATTTTGGAGATACAATAAAGGGAAGATTGTCTAGAAGAACCACCACAAAATCAAGGTTTAAAGTGATACTTGACCAACATGCCACCAAAAAAGGGAACTTATACACCAAATAAGCCTCTAGACAATCCTACATGGACTCTTGATGAAGGTGAAGAAATGCGTAGGGACATAAATGATTTACAAAAGAAGACAATAACAAAAGATGAACTACAAGAGATGATGGATTCAACATAAGCTAAGTTTGAGGCAATAAATACTAATATGGACACTTTAAAAGGGGAGATCATGGAAGGATTGAAAAATTTCCTAATAGAGAGGACACCTGAAAGTAAAAATGTATCCCATGAAATTCATGATGAGGACACAAGGAAGGTGAATCAAGAATGGAGAAACCCCATCTTTGGGTTGAAGACCAACGATGCTCCTAAGATCGATATGAGGAAGTTTGATGGCAGGGACCCAATCACATGGATACTTCAGATGGAGCAATTCTTTGATCTACATAATGTGCCACATACACAAAAGGTACGAATTGCTTCTTTATATTTAGAACCCAATCAATTTGTATGGTATAGATTGATTTGTTCTCGCAAATCACTCGTCACTTGGACAATTTTCACGGAAGAAATCATAACACACTATGAGGATACAAGGAGCAATACCTTCTTTAGACAATTGATAAATCTCAAGAAAAAGGGTTCAGTTACCGAGAACATTGAGAACTTCCAAAGATTGAATATAAAGGTAACAAATATTCCAGATGAGCACTTGATTGATGTATTCATAGGAACTTTAAAGGATAACATTCAACATGAGGTTTGCCTTTGGGAACCCAAATCATTGGAGAATGCATTTAAGGTGGCAAGAAATGTTGAAAGTAAAAATATGGCTATGGCTACTAGAAGGACCAATCCTAACATCTATAGAGAAAATAATGATCCTTCTTCTAAAAAACCTTAACCTACAAGGTTAACACCTCAACAATTGGAGGAAAGAAAAGAAAAAGTTTTATGCTTTAATTGTGACAGCAAGTACAGTAAGGGACATAAGTGTGGTGAGAAGAAATTATTCTACATAGATTGTGAAGAGGAAGAACAAGAAAAAGAACCATCTCAAGATGAAAACGTAGAAGCAATTTCATCTGAAGAGTTGATTCCCACGATATCGTGTAATACATTGGCTAGAGTTAGCACTCCTCAAGCCCTCAAGATCGAAGAATACATCAAAAAGAAAAAAAAGGTACTAGTCCTAATTGATTCTGGAAGTACTCATAATTTCATTCACTATAAATTAGCCAAATCTCTCAATTTCTTTGTATATCTAGTGCCAGAGTTTCAAGTAATGATTGCAGATGGAAGAATTATCAATTGCTCAGGAAAATGCAATAAGATCAATCTTAATATGGGGGAATATGTAATGAATAGTCCAATGATTTCTATACCCATGGGTGGTGCTGATGTTGTACTAGGAATCCAATGGTTACAATCATTAGGAATAGTGGCTTTTAATTTTCAAGAACTTTTCATGAAATTTTCATTGGAAGGAAAAAAAATTGAGTTAAGAGGTATCACAGGAAAACCCGGTAAGGTGAAAATCTCTAATGGCATGACAAAATTATTGAAAAAGGGGCATCAAGGCCTTATTTCACAACTATTCTCACTAAATGTTCAAACATCTAAGCCATCTATTCCTCAAGATATCCAAGGGATCATTGATAAGAATTCCAAAGTATTTGAAGATATTCCCTAAGGTCTTCGACCCACTCGAAATCATGATCATGAAATTCGCCTAATTCCCAGGAGTGTTCCTCCTAACATCAGGCCATACATATACCCTTATGCCTAGAAGAGTGAAATTGAGTGCATGGTTGAATAAATGTTAGAGGTTGGCATTATTAGACCTAGCCAAGGTTCTTACTCTGCACCAGTGGTAATGGTATTCAAGAAAGATAGTTCATGGCGTATGCGTTTAGATTATAGAGAGCTCAACAAGATCACTATTAAAGATAAGTTTCTCATTCCCATCATTGATGAATTGTTATATGAACTACATGGAGAAATCTATTTCAAAAAATTGGATCTTCGTTCAAGGTATCATCATATTAGAATGAAGGAAGAAGATATCCCAAAAACAACACTCCGAACTCATGAAGGCCATTATGAATTTTTGGTCATGCCTTTTGGCCTTACAAATGAACCTTCCACATTCCAAGGGTTGATGAAGTCCATTTTCAAGCCCTTCCTTCGAAAATTTGTGTTAGTATTTTTTGATGATACACTAATCTATAGCAAGTCTTGGGAGGATCATGTGTGACATGTTGACAAGGTTCTACAACTACTAAAGGAGAAACAACTATTTGCCAAACCATACAAATGTTTCTTTGGAGTGAAGGAGGTAGATTATTTGGTTCATATTGTATCTCATGAAGGTGTCAAGGTAGACCCTAACAAGATTAATTCCATGATGGACTATCCAATTCCCAAAACATTGAAGAATCTTAGAGGATTTTTGGGTTTGACAAGTTACTACCGCAAGTTTGTGCGACACTATGGAAGAATATCAGCACCTTTAATGGAACTAACTAAGAAGGATGCATTTTCATGGACTCCAGAGGCAACTAAAGATTTTGAACAACTTAAAGAGGTGATGTGCAAAGCTCCAATCTTGACCACTCCAGACTTCACAAAAACCTTTATTGTGGAATGTGATAACTCAAGAAATGGAATTGGTGCTATCCTAATGCAAAAAGGAAGGCCCCTGTCTTTTGAAAGTCGACCACTCAAGGGAAAGGACTTACACAAACCCATTTATGAGAAGGAAATGATGGAAATACTACATGCATTGAATAAATTGCATCCTTACCTAATAGGTAGGCACTTCAAGGTCAAAACAGATCATGATAGTCTTAAATACTTCTTGGAAGATCTCATCAAGATGGTTCAACCTGTGATCAAGTAATCATGAAGTAGGTAGGTTAAATCTATCTGTGATGATCAAGTAGGTTCAATCTTGGATATCATCATGTCCCCCCCATTTCTTTCAGAACTTCTAATGAAACTGCTCGTCAGTCTTATTTATGTAAGCATGCATAAGTAGAGATAGACTGTAGTGCCCTAGGGTGTATTATAGTCAGGGAAAGACTATATTTAGAAGAACAACAAAAATGGGTAATCAATATATTGGGTTATGATTTTGAAATTGTCTATAAAAAGGGGAAGCAAAATTTTGTGGTAGATGCACTCTCAAGAAAGGATGAAGATGTGGAGGCCTTTCTCTATGCTATCTCGATCATCCAACTCGATTGGATAATAGAAGCAAGGGATGAATGGAAGAATGATGAAAAAGTGTGGACTCTCATTCAAAGGTTGCAGCAGGATTCCAGTGCATCAGCTACATTTACATGGAAAAATGATTCACTATGGTACAAAGATCGCTTATATTTATGTAAGAACTCCCAACTTAGACAAAAGTTACTATTGGAATTGCACACCACTCTAGTAGGAGGGCACTCGGGATTTTTGAAAACCTACCATAGAGTCAAGAAGGATTTTTTTGGCATGGCCTTAAAACTAATGTTCAAAGGTTTGTGGCAGAATTTTTTGTTTTCCAACAAAATAAGGTGAAAACAATTAAGACCCCAGGTCTTTAACAACCATTAGCCATCCCAAGTCAGCGCTGGGAGGAGGTTTCCATGGATTTCATCACAGGGTTACCAAAGTCTAAAGGAAAGAGTGTCATCATGGTGATTGTTGATAGACTGACCAAGTATGCACACTTTTTTGCACTCTCTCATCCCTTCAAAGCTAGTACAGTTGCCACCACATTCATGGAGATAGTTCAAAAGCTACATGGCAGCCCAAAGATTATTGTAAGTGATAGAGATCCCATCTTCACAGGACATTTTTGGACAGAATTATTTTCTTGTTTGGGTACTCAATTGGATCATAGCTCATCCTATCATCCTCAATCAGATGGACAAACTGAGATAGTGAACAAATATCTGGAAGGCTACCTTCGTTGCTTTGTCTCTGATAAACAAACACAATGGTTCAAATGGTTACCCTTGGCAGAATGGTGGTATAACACTTCCTTTCATGCTGAAATAAAAATGACACCATTTATGGCACTCTATGGATACCACCCTCCTTCCATCACTTCTTCTCTAAAAGAAAAATCTAAGGTTCAAGCAGTGGAAGATCACATCGAGCATCAACAACAAGTTCTCCAAATCTTAAAGGACAACCTGACCATGGCACAAAATCACATGAAACAACAAGAAGATCAACATCGTAGTGAAAGAAGTTTTGAAGTAGGGGATTGGGCATTTTTAAGACTACAACCATACGAACAAATGTCCCTCAAGAAATCCAAGAAGGATAATAGATTATCACCAAAGTACTATGGCCCTTATAAGGTGTTGCAAAAGATTCGTACTATGGAATACAAATTGGAGTTGCTTTCATCTTCACGAGTACATCCAGTTTTCCATGTTTCATGCTTAAGGAAGGTTATAGGTGACAAGATCCCAGTTCAAACTATATTTCCAGAACTTGATGAGGAAGGACAAATCATATTGGAGCTTGAAGCCATCACTGACACAAGAATTTGCCAGTTGAGGAATAGATCCATTTTAGAGTATCTCATTAAATGGAGGAAACTACCGACTGAAGATTCCACTTGCGAAGATGATTATTTTATACAAAAGCATCCAGAGTTACTCAAGCGTTGTGGACAACACTTGTCTCAAGGGGAGGGGCATGTTAAGCCCTACTATTGTCTCATTACCCCTTAATTGGGGCATATTACATTAGTAATGTTATTTTATTTATGTCAGCTTTATTCCATTAGTTGTAATTGTACCTCCTAGTCTCTTATATATACCAAGGAGACATTTTCATTTGGAATCATCTTGTAATTTAACATTTATGTGGGGTAAAAGGAGTTTTCCCCCTCGAAGAGGCTTATTATCTGAAATTATCTCTTTTTCAAGGCATTGAGTACTTATTCTAAGGTTTTTTTATGCTATATTGGTTTTTGGTTCTTAACATGTCAACAAAGAGTGTTGATAGATGAATATTCGTGTGTATTTGCAGACCATGTGAATGAATATGATGAGAAGTTAAATACATTCACCATACAAGAGGAGGATCAGAGGAGCATTCTGATTATTGGGGGAATTCGACTATTCCTACGAGATAGCCAAATTGAGGCTGGAGCATGTGTTGCAGATGAAACAACAGAAGAAGGACGACCAGCGATGATTGTCATGATGAAAGAGAAGATATCAAAAGCTTCCCAAGGAGAGCAGAAGAAATGGAGAAAACACTAATGTCTACCCCAGTGGAAGGAGTAGAGCATTCAGAAGAATGGCTCAAATTGTTTAGCCAGGAAGCTGAAACAAAGATGACTGCAACACTGGAGCCTGCAGTAGAAAGAGAAATAGACAACATAGATCTTGTTGATCTGTATACAGAATCGGAAGCCCTATAGAGAAGGGTAATGGTGAAAATATTTCACATCCGACAGGTCAAGTTGGAGGCATATGGGGGAGCATACCATCCAGAGAAGCAGCTAGAAGAAGTTGGACTTGAACCAACGCAAGAGGAGATGACAGAAGAAGCCAACATGTCAGTGGAGGAGACTGAGCAACAGGTTAGTTAGGAGGAGACTGCAGAACTAAAGTTTGTAGCAAGGTGGTGATCTAAGGCCACAAAAGAAGAAGAAAATGATATGGGAAATCAATATTATCTACCCACTAATAAGGAAGAGTTGCATCCGAGAAGACTGAATAAGAAGAGCCAACCACTAGAGTAGTTGGACATAGTGATAGAGGATATCAGGAAGCTGATGTTGAAGTCAACGCAAGAAGTAGTCAACAAAGGAAATTTGAATAGAAGAGAACCTGCAACGGCCATAGGGAAGAAGGAAATGAAGAAGAAGAAGAAACAATAGCAACAACAAAGTAGAGGAGCAAGAGGACAAATCCAAGGAAGAGTTTGGGATCCAAGGGGATTTCAACATTGGAAAAGAGGAACTCATGAGTAGAAGCTCATGATTTTCCCAGCAGAGGAGTATGATGCAGGAGCATCGCCTTCAAAGTCAAATACGCAAGCATGGAGGCAGGGACATGACATCTCAGCATGACATAATTTCAAATCAGAAATTAGCTCTGAATTAAATCGAGTTGTTGAGATATTTTGTAAACATCATTTAAAAAATGTAACTTTCTTATAAAGTCGTGAAGGGAAGTAAGAGGTTGTAGATACAAAGTGTTGACTCTTATCTAGGAATAACTATTAGTTAATGTAATAGAGGACATTAGGTGAGAGAGGACAAGGTTGTAGAGCCTCTCTTTTTTGTAAAGAGATCTTGTATCAGATTTCAGGGGAGAGTTAGGAGACTAGAGAGAGAGATCTCGGGGTAGAGAGGTCGTAGAAGAAGCAGAACTCAAGATAGATTTATAATAGGAGGAAGAACTGAGACTCTGTTGTAGTCCAATCTATGTACACATTTGTAAACAAACATTCATATTAATATGAAGAAAAATAGTTTTTCTTGCACACGACCTGTTTATGAATTATCTATATTATGTGCATGTTATCTATGTGTTAATGTGTTGTAGATGTAGGATAGGTTTCATATGAAGTCAATAGATAATTTTTTTTTATCTTTGTTTGAGTTTGAAGTATCATTCTATGTTATTTAGGCTGTGCAAGGAATGCACAACAAAACATTTGAATTTTTGTAGCCGGCGCAAGGAATGTGCATCTGAATTCTGTGGAGTCGGGAAAGAACATGGTAGGAGGGCGCAATAGAGCGATAAGGACTCAAGGAGGAACCTCAAGGTTACTGAATACCTTAGAGGAGGAATCTACGTAGAGAAGGCATAGAGAGACAGATTTACTGAACACTCTGTAAGGAATATCTCTGCAAGGTGTGCATCGATGAAGGAGAACGCCAGAAGGGCGAGAAGAATTTATTTTCAAGAAATCCTTTGGATCTAAGTTTGATGAAATCCTAGAAATGAAAGGAGTGCATGGATGATAGAAATCTTCGAGGGGATCAATTTCAGAAGGAATAACGCAATGAGTGCATGGGTGATGGACTTATTCCAAGTCCTAAAGATCATAAGGGATAACGCTTTCAAACACCCAACTGAGACCCAAAGGACAGGTTCATGGGAGAAAGTTCAAAGGATGAAAAGATTTGAATGCTGAAAAAATATTCCATGTTAGGAGAAGGTGGAAACTCAGGAGGAGTAGCAACAATAACCGTTAGATTTGGTTGTAAGGAGGAGTCTGGACCATTAGATCAATGACTAGCGAACAGAGGAAGCGAAGAGAAGAAGAACAGATCTCCAGCATTGGATCTGAGCATAGAGGGTCAACAGTCATTCAATCAAGGTGAAGTGCATGGGTTTTAACCCTTCTGTACATAGGGAGACTGGTCAAAGATTGAGGATTGATATTTTCGAAGGCCGAAGTGCCGAGAACCAAAGTATAATATCAACCATTCGATCAGTTGAAGGATATCTAAACTGTTAGATCATCTGAAGGGAATCTTGGACGTTGAGTTGGCCAAGAGAATATGGATCGTCAGATATCATGAGTTCAGGTGGAAGTAAGTTTGAGACTTGAAACTCCCGAAGCGTGAATAGTCGAAGAACCGAGAGTCGTCGATCTGCGAGGGGACACTTGTTAATAGATCATGAGCCCCGAGAAATTTTTATTGAACCTCTAAGTTGAGATTTGAGATTCGCAAAGCCCGAAGAGTTGAAGCAGGTATGAGCCGTTAGATCACCCAAAGTGAATCTGAGCTGTCGGACCAGGAGAGGATACGTGGAAAAGATATGAGCAGTCTAGTTAAAGTTCTGGAGCGATTTATAGTTGTTAGATGCAAGGGAGACGTGGAGAAAATACATGTACTCCGGGGAAAGTCCTGAAGTAATCCTTATCCATTGATCCGAAGAGGACATGTGTTAGTGGATTATAGCCTCCAGATAAAATTCATTGGAGGAAGGCGAGGTTTGAGATTTTAGATTTTCGAAGCTCGGAAATCTGAAATGACGAGAGTCGTCAATGTGAAGGTGGATGCGTGGCATCAGATCTAAGACTTCGGAGAAAATAAAAGGAGGAAAGGTCTGAGGACCTGGAGAAGATTTTGATCATTGATTGTAGAGGGAGTGGAAGGATCGTCGATCTGGTTGAGGAAGACAAAATCCCGAAGCGGGAGCACAACCGTTGATTTGGGAGGATACGTGTTAGTAGATCTTCCACTCTGGAAGATATCTAGTAGGATATGGGGGGTGCATGAGATCTAGTAGGAAGTCACATAGTCATGTAAGGACGTCGTCCAAGGTCACATGCAAAGAAGGAGTTTAGAAAAGGGATTTTGTGAAGGTTAAGAATCAGGATTCTCGAAGGTTGGAATCATGAAGGAGATATTGACTATAGATTCAAGGAGCCAAATGGAAGCATATATTACACTCTGGGAGATTTCCATATCGAGGAGAGAGAATTTTTAAAACTGAAACTCCTGAAGCCCGAAAGGAGAAATGAACGACAACAATTGATCTAGAGGGGAGTTATGTGGCGACATATCATGATGATATGAGATCATGCATAGGAGACAAGGAAGGAGATTCGATAGTAGTCGTTGATCGTAGGTAGCACCAAAGGAGTGGATTTCGATGGATGAGAAGGATTGTGGGTCCAGAACTTGTGCGGAGGATAATTATTCTAGAGCGGGCCACAATTGGAACCATGGTATTCGCAAATAGATACATGGCAATACAAGGAGGATTGCGGGGTGAAAAGTGGGTTGGTTTGAAACCACTATTTCGCACACCTGCAATTTTACATTAGCACAAGGACAAGACCCAGGGTTGTATGATGGAGGGGATAATTCCAAAGGGGCTTACACCTGAAACTATTATTTTGGGAGTGCGTGGAAATTAGCCCGCGGGTCTGTCAGGTCCTACACACAAGAGTAAAAGGGACTTGTACATAATCAATTTGGGTTCGATCAGGATCCCGTGGATTTGATCTGACTAAGGAAAATAAAATATCGAGAGACCTAGAGGTTGTAGAACTCCATAAAGGTAGGGGGGTTGCATCATGAGGGTACATATTGTGTAGTGATTGAATGCAATTTATGATGTAATTGAGGAGACATACTCTTGTTATAGTAATGAATGTCATTAGATATGCCCATGTGTGAGGCCATGTTGAGGTAGGAAATTGAAAGGCTATAGCATCGTACAAGTATGTAATGGTATTCCCATGTATAAATTATGTTTGGAATACAATATCTTTTCTCACACGAGAGAGAACTAAGGGAATTATATTCTTAATGTCATGTATGGGTCAAAGAGGAATGTATCCAAATGATCAAGAAAGTAATTGGGGAAGATATTGGATGATGAATTAAGGTTTTGGATAGACCTTCCAACTCACCATGGTGGAATACATGACATAGATATGTGGCATTCAATAGTCAATGCAAGGATGTGTTGTGTAGATGTGGCCATGGGTATTGATGCCATTATAAAAAGTTGGGTGTTGATAATGCATATGTGAGGAATGATGGTTTCATTCCCTTTAACATGATTAACAAAAACAAGTGACTAAATTTTTAGATTAGTATAACTCTTAAATCACTTCATGAGTTGTTATAAATGTGCAATTAAAAGATAATGCGCATGAATTCTAATAATAGTTTTTATGCATGAAAGTGTTGGGTATGTGTTATATTCTTTGCAAGATTGGTCCCATGTATTCTACACTTATATGGGAGGAAAGAGGGTTAGAGGAGGGGATGGGGTCCCCATTGTAAAGGGGTTCAGGGGTAGTTTTTTGCTTCAGTTTTGGTAGTTTTTTGGGACATGGTTTTCATTGATGGTTTTCTAATTCCGGTTAATAAATTAGGGTTGTTGACTAATCTAGGTCAATGGATTAGGAATTTGGATGCCCCAGGATCCTATATGTATATTGTATTGTATCCTATATAGGGCGTCTCTAAACATGTTGTTGGTTTTCTTGGTTTTAGTTTCTAGGGTAAAATCTTTGTGTAATGTGTGTGTGTGTGTCATTGTATCTTTTATGTTTTTATTAAGAATTTGTTTGCATTAAATAATTGTACAAGCTTAAAATATGCATTTGGTATTAGAGAAATTATTGGTTTCATGGGAACACCTTTGTGGTCAAGGGTTTTGGATTAGGTATGTGGTAAACATTTTTATAGTGGGAGATATGCAGTATTGATTCTTCATGTGAAAATAAATGGTGAGAAGCTCGGAAATAGAGATCGATAAATTTAATGGGCAAAGTTTTGAGCTATGGAAGATCAAGATGGAAGATCTGTTGGTGTATAAGATCAATGGATTGTTGTTGATAGAGGCATTGGCTATGTGTTATATTTTTGAAATATTGGTCTGATGATTGTACACTTATATGGGAGCAAGGGGGGGTAGGGGAGGCGGGGATGGGGTCCCCCCTGTAAGGGGGTTCAGAAGAATCTTTTTGTGTTCATTTTTGGTAGTTTTTCAACACATGGTTTTCGTCGATGGTTTTCTAATTCTGCTTAAGGAATTAGGGTTGTTGACTAATCTGAGTCAATGGATTAGCAGTTTGGATGCCCCGGGATCCTATATGTATATTGTTTTGTAAAAAAATAAAAATATGATGAATATAAGATTGGAGGTGCGACTCTAAACATGTTGTTGGTTTTCCCAGTTTGGGTTTCCAAAGTGAAATCTCTATGTAATCTGTGTTGCTGAAGGGAGTTGGATCTGGAACTCTGTATGAGTTGCAAGGAAGCACTATTAGTGATGGGTTCGATAATTTCATTGTTCCTGATATTGGATCTAAATAAGAAAAATTCATACAGTCTCTAGAGCAAAGGCTATGTTGTGGTATTACAAATTGGGGCATATCAAAGAGAAGGGCCTTCGACTACTAGAAAGTAAAGGTATGATTGAAGGTATGTCTAAATTCTCTCTCGATTTTTATTTCTGTGAACATTGTATATATGGGAAGAAGAATCATGTAATATTCCCCTATGGTGCAATGAGGGAATAAGGAATTTTACAATTGATGTATAGTGATGTGTTTGGACTTGTGTTGATTCCATCACTGGGAAAATATGTGTACTATGTCTCATTTATAGATGACTTCTCGAGGAATACATGGATATATTTCCTAAGGAAGAAACATGAAGTATTTGATTGGTTTAAATAGTTTAAGTCTCTTATGGAGAATAAAACAAAGAAGATAGTTAAGGTGTTGATGACCGATAATGGTGGAGAATTCTGCTGAAATTAATTCAAAGAATTTTGTAAGAAGTGAGGTATAGAAAGGAAGAAGACTACTCCATATACACCTCGGCAAAAAGGAGTTGTATAAAGGATGAACATGACAATGATCAAAAAAGAAAGGTGCATGCTCAGTGGTGTCGGGTTAGGAGAGGAATTATGGGCATAGGCAGTGGGTATTGCATGTTACTTGGTCAATCGATCACCCTCATCAACATTGGATGAAAAGACTCCACATGAGGTATCGACTGTTAAGAAACCCTCTCTGACACATCTCAGTGTACTTGGATGTGATTCCTATTTTTACGTTCCAAAGGAAAATAGGAGTAATATAGATAAAAATGATGAAAATTGTATCTTTATTGGTTATAAATATGGTTTGAAAGGGTATAAGCTTTGGAACCTAGAAACTAAGAAGATAGTGTATAACCAAGATGTGGTGTTTAGAGAAATCAAAGATATTGTCAAACATGGATTCCTAACAAGAAAGAAAGAACCAGATAGAATAGAGTTTGAGTTAAAGGATCATGAATCATAATCTAAAAAAAACAAGAATAATAAAAAGAAGATCCTCATACTTCAGTATTGAGGAGATCGGTTTGAGAAAGAAGACAACTAGAAAGGTATACTCCACTTTATTTATGTTCAAATTTTTATTTTTCTATTACTGATAATGATCCTAGAACTTTTAGGGAGGAAGTGGATTTAGAGGATGGGAAAATGTGGAAAAAGGACATGGTTGAAGAAATGGAAGCCTTGGGTAAGAATGAGGCTTGGGAATTAGTGGAGATGTTGAATGAAAGAAATACCATTGGAAGAAAATGGGTGTTTAAGAAGAAGATGAATGCAAAAGGAAAAGTGGAGAAATACAAAGCTCGATTAGTAGCAAAAGGTTATTCCCAGGTAGAGGGAATTGACTTTGGTGATATTTTTTCTCATGTTTCCAAACTAACTTCAATAAGATTTTTTTTATCTATTGTCGTTGCTTTTGGTTTTGAAGTAGAAAATATGGATGTGAAGACAATATTCCTACAAGGGATATGGATGAATAAATATACATGAAGCAAATAGAAGGATTTGTTGTGAAAGGAAAGAAAGAGATGGTATGCAAGCTAAAANGATTCCTATTTTTACGTTCCAAAGGAAAATAGGAGTAATATAGATAAAAATGATGAAAATTGTATCTTTATTGGTTATAAATATGGTTTGAAAGGGTATAAGCTTTGGAACCTAGAAACTAAGAAGATAGTGTATAACCAAGATGTGGTGTTTAGAGAAATCAAAGATATTGTCAAACATGGATTCCTAACAAGAAAGAAAGAACCAGATAGAATAGAGTTTGAGTTAAAGGATCATGAATCATAATCTAAAAAAAACAAGAATAATAAAAAGAAGATCCTCATACTTCAGTATTGAGGAGATCGGTTTGAGAAAGAAGACAACTAGAAAGGTATACTCCACTTTATTTATGTTCAAATTTTTATTTTTCTATTACTGATAATGATCCTAGAACTTTTAGGGAGGAAGTGGATTTAGAGGATGGGAAAATGTGGAAAAAGGACATGGTTGAAGAAATGGAAGCCTTGGGTAAGAATGAGGCTTGGGAATTAGTGGAGATGTTGAATGAAAGAAATACCATTGGAAGAAAATGGGTGTTTAAGAAGAAGATGAATGCAAAAGGAAAAGTGGAGAAATACAAAGCTCGATTAGTAGCAAAAGGTTATTCCCAGGTAGAGGGAATTGACTTTGGTGATATTTTTTCTCATGTTTCCAAACTAACTTCAATAAGATTTTTTTTATCTATTGTCGTTGCTTTTGGTTTTGAAGTAGAAAATATGGATGTGAAGACAATATTCCTACAAGGGATATGGATGAATAAATATACATGAAGCAAATAGAAGGATTTGTTGTGAAAGGAAAGAAAGAGATGGTATGCAAGCTAAAATGGTCTATGTATGGGTTAAAGAAATCACCAAGGACATGGTATAAAAAATTTGATACTTATATGCTGGGACTTGGATTCAAACGGAGCAAAGAGGATCAATATGTGTATTTCAAATTAATTGGTGATCATATTCTCTATTTGGTCTTGTATGTGGATGATATGTTGCTGATAGGAAACGACAAGGACATTATCTAGGATGTGAAAAATCGGTTGTCCTCTAAATTTGACATGAAGGATCTTAGTGCCTCAAATTTAATTTTGGGCATGGTTTCATTTAAATATCTTCCTTTCTTCTCCCCTTATCCCGTTTCTCACTTAACACTCAACACTTAGATTGTTTCGTGATTTGTTTGGGTTTGCGGGTGGGAAGATTCGCAAACCCATTCCTCTCACCTTCAGTTGGTATTACTTCTAATTCGTCAACCCATATCCTATTGATGTGTGACATGACATGTGGCGTGACACAAGGAACATGTACTACTTGACACGTGGCACCCATTTTCCATGTAGACCCTTGTCCAATTATGCCAAATCAGCATGACACATGGCACCCTCTTAGGGTGACATGTGGAATCCGTTGAAACCTTCATTTAAAGTTGGATAGTCTAGACCATGTGCGTAGTTCCTCCTACTATGGTAGATTGATGGTCTAGTTTCTTCGTCAGAGCTCCATCAACCTTGACCAATCAATCGTCAGATCTCTCCCTCAAATTTCTTCCCTCAGAATGTAATTTTGTGATGTACTCCATGTAACTCGTCACAATGGACTGATAGGATCTTCTAGTGGGATATCTAATGGTCAATATCTAGGGATGGGAGTCTATGGTTTACCTTCTCCCTTCTCATACAAAACTCTATTTAGGGCCACTACGAACATGATAGTTATCAACCCCATGCCGTGTAGTATTCCATGTTAGTGAGACACATGATACTCACATAGGGTATCCACCCTATATTTGTTTGAATAGAGGTCATGACACATAGAAAAGCCATTGAACAACCATTGGGTCTCCACATGGACCTGATGTCATCCCCCACTGTTAATATCACCAAGGGGATGGATGCGGTTTGTGAAAAATCAACAACTATCATTCGTTGTGTCTCTCCTTCGATTAACGACTAGGATTAATCTTTGGAGTACTCCTATTGGGGTCAAGAATTTACAACATACATGACTAATATGAATGACCTCCCTCTATTGATGGCCTATATAGTCCCTCGGGATTCTGTGATTATTCCAACCAAGGAGATTTGACCGTGTTAATCACCATGGATCCAATGGTCTAGGGTCACCCACAATCATTCTCTGATAGATCAATGACCCTTGTTTATTTTGGAGTGAATATTCCACTCTCTTCATGCTCAACACTGATGAAGGTTAAATATATTTCTCCTCCACCCAATCAATGGATGAGGTCGCATCTTGATCGTGTCTCGATAAAGGGTCGAAATTTATTCGTCATGCCAAATCCATGACCATGATTCTTCCTAAGTGAATCATGGATTTTCCACTGACATAAGAGTCCACGTATGAACTTATCCATTTCAAAAATGTATTTCTTCAAGTCCTTCTCAAGACTTACCAAGCCTCACAAGTGCTCATACTTGACCAAGACACTCCATGGTTTTCTCAGGGCTTCTTCATAGTTTGTTATTTTTGGAAATATTAGTTAGGTCTAGGCATCCCAACAACATGGCACATAGAAACATACATGAGGGTATATATATATATATATATACATAGGAGTACATGCATATGAAATAGTATTACAACAATACACATGGTGAGTAGGGATGTCTCTCCCATCAGGTTAGTACAGAAACTTAGGATTATATGTGTGCATGGAAATCATAAATAATTTGTATCCTTTCCTATTTACCAAACACACAACCTTCATCAAAGGAATACACTTGTAAATAAATTTCATAAGACATGAAGTAATTGCAAGAAAGAATGTAAAAATCTTCATGAAATTACAAAGTGTCTAGAATACACAATTTTGATTTGTAGACGAAATAGCTACATCTAAATTTCATGTTGTTCATTTATCCATGCACTTATTTATATCAATACAAAGAGATAGAATGTACACTTATCTACAGAAATTGATATATGTTGGGTACAGATGTAGGGAGAACATTTCTCCACCCAACCGTAGGAAAGGTTGCATTAACCTCTGCTACAACCATCCACCCCCAATCCAGGGTATGATGTCATAAGAGGAGGTCTGCAAGAGTTTTTCTCAAGATTCATTCTGCATTTGCTATCTCCCATTTTTTTTCGATTCATGTCTCCCTTTTCCTGATCTTCTTCCTATTGGAAGATTGGTTGTTGTCACTGATGTCAACCCTAGTCATGGGTTTTGGATTGCAAGATTGATAAAGTTATTTGGACATGAAGGACAATGCACATGCATATATAACACCCATAAATGGATAGTATACATAGTGTTGTTTCCAGTGGTATGTGGCACGTCACGTGGATCCTCATGGTTGAGGAGAAATGAATTTTTGAAGATGACAAAGTGAATTGAAGAAGGAAGTACATGTAGGCCCTAAAGATAATTAAACAAAAGAATTACAAAATAAGAAAGTGTCAGGTCGGCCCTAATGTTAAAAGGAAGTGACATAAATGGTATAAATAAACATCATTATACATTCATTTGATACAAGTCAAATTTCAGAGGAAATAAGAAGTAAAAGAAGGCTGGATTTCAAGGGAGGATGAAGTCTTTTGGTGATGTGTTCTAAGGTATGTTATTTTCAGGTCATCTTACCATTTTTTCTATAAATTTTTTTCTAGAATGATTCAGATGGTGAAATTGCTATGGTATTGAGAATACATATCAAGGTACCTCTGGTAAAAATTTATGCTCTTTATTCGGTATAATTTTGGAGATACACTCTATGGAAGATAGGGTTTGTGACCAGTCCTGAAGCTAGTCAATAAACAGGTTTTTCGGGTAAAACAATCATAACTTATTCATAGAGAATCCAAATGAAGTGGGAAAAATTTGATTGGAAACAATAAAGACTGTGGTTTCTTGTGTGTGAGTTTCAGAATCAGATGTTAATTATTGAGCACGGGGCATTCTGTGCAAGTTCACTCTCCTGAATAGACCAGAATTTAATAAAGTCTACCATTCTTTCTATAACCTATTTTTGGGGAGGATTCAAGGAGTGAAAATTGAAGGAGTTTCAGAGAATACATTGAGTAATATTATATACAAGATCAGAGTACTCCAAGAATTGAATAATTGTAGAAATTGAAGAAGTCTCGGGAAGCATTATCAGGTTCTATGTGATGATTGGTTGATGGTGATGATTTAATGTAAAGTTTTATTATCTCTCATATATTCTTGGGTGGAAGGAA
>ML780204.1:240759-281550 GCA_009831015.1 Picea engelmannii
CTTCTCGATTTTGTCCAAACATCAACAAATTTAAGAAAATATAAGAAGGTCGTAAGTTCACCCAAGTTATTAAGAACCCTACCTAAATTTTCTTTAAAATGATAGTAATGTGAATGAGAAAGAAAAAAGTTAAACCCAAGGCCAATTGTTCTATTCTATCCTTGGCAGGCCCCATCAAAATGGCCCCAAGGAATTGAGGTATCCACCTGCAAGTTCCCTATTACCCTTGGCATCCTTTGATTGGGAGTCTCCTTGAAAAATTAAATTAATCCCATCACTTGTGTAGATATTTCAAAGGTGGGGAGAAAATTGTTAGAGACAAATATCCCACAAGGATAGATAAGGAACAAATCCAGTGTTTCGTATTCCTTCCTTGTAAATGAAATCTAAAAGAAATCTTCAATGGTTATCCCATACAACAAGAAATCAAAACCATGTAACTCTTCAATCTCATGTCATAGTTGAACATAAAAAGGACAATGTAGAAAAAGATGGAGGTTGACATCCTTTTGCATATTACAAATATTGATATGACTAGGACCCACCTTACCTCATCATTGTAAGTGATCCCATTTCAAGACCCAGTCTGATAGGGAAGTTCACACAAAAAAATTATACCACCATTGAACTACATCCTCATCAAATGTAAACAAACCCTAGTAACCAAAATTTGTAGTGAATGAGAACCCCTTCTTATTAAACCCCCATACTATTTTATCCAAGTTCTCATTAAGTATGATATGGGACCTTTGTATTTCTAAAACAAAAACCTCATAATTTCTTGCAAATTTCCCATCTAAACCCAAATATACTGAACTCAACCAACCTTGTTTCCATAGTGTTTTTTCCCTTAGTTTATTAATCAAAATAAGCATTGTTATTCCAAACTCTTGCAAGTTTTGAATTAGGGCCTCTGGAAGTAAAATTTCTTAATTACATTCCAATATTGCATCAACCCCAATCCCCACTTGTGTTCCTTTCCCCACATGCCAAGCAGGAAGGATCTTATAAATCATAATTCTAGTGACAATGCCTTCCATTGAATGGACACATTATGGATTAAATTATTGTCTTTTCTTATCCAGTCAATTTTGGTTCCAGGAGAAATGTAATTCTAAACCGATATTCTACTCTAGATACTATCCTTAGTGAGCATAGACCATAAAGATTTAGTTGTTAGGGATTGTTTGAAGATGTGAATATTTTTTAATCTCCAACCTCCCAATGCCTTAGGAAGTTCCAAATTATTCCATTTAACCCAGTGACAACCTTTAAACTCACCACTTCCTTTCCAAAGGAAATTATAACATAACTTTCTAATTTTTTCCAAAACACCTTTTGGAGTTTGTGCTAGTGTATGAAAATACACCAAGATAGCTTCCAAAACAGTCTTGACTAAGGATAATATTCCTCCTCTTGACAACCATGAATCTACCTTCTGATTATAGTTCAACTTAAGAGGATAGCCTAGGCATTTAATGCCATCATTCAAATCCAAATGTTGAAAAGGAAAATACCTTTCAAAATCAAGACTAATATTATCCTCTATACTTGAAGTAAAAATATATCATTTATCAGCATTCACTTCCATTCACGTGGATTTAATATATAACACAAGTAATTCCTATAGTCAGTCACCTTCTCTACCAATCCCAAAATAGAATAGAATAATATCATATAGAAAAATAATAAGAGATAAATCTTTACCCTTGATCCTGACACCTTGATTAGACCTCACCCTCCTAGATTATGGTAAATACCTACTCATACCTTCTTCCATAAGAAGAAAAAGGTAAGTGGATAATGGTAATCATTCCCTAAGATACCTTGTTTGTATGAAGAAACTTGTGGTAACTCCATTTTTCAAAATAGAAAACGAAGAAGTAGAAACACAACACATAATCCATCTGACAAAATTCACCGAGAGACCAATATGAATAATCAATAACTGGAGATACAACCAGGAAAATTTGTCACGGGCCATAGATAAATCAAGCTCAATTACTTCTATTGGGTTGCGAGAGAGTGTTGTGGGTGGGAAATCCCTCCTATGGACTAGCACTAAGAGTTTTATCATGCATGCATAAATGACCTAAAGATTCTTACTTTTTACCATCATCCCATGCCTAGACCCCCATTACTCATATGTAAATACAAGGCTCAAGAGATTAAGTTGATGTACCTTATTCTTCATGTTTGATGTCGATCCATTTTCGTGCTTGGTCATTCTTTGACTGCAACTCTCCTCCCAATGTTGACCTACATTCACTAAAGACAAACAAAGAACTCCACATGCATTTGATCTATGAACTAACAGGTTAGAGATTTAATCAATCATACAATCAATATTCCAATAATGATAATCTCATGTGGTGGGATGGGAAAATAAATTCTTTTATTAACTTCACAATGATACCTTACAATGATAAAGTCAGCTATTGATCCTCGATCTTGGTCCTGGGATCTTCTTCCACTGTCTTCCAACTGCTTTACTCTATACTTCTCTTTGCACAAGGATGGATAAAGGTTGGGACAAAGGAAATGCTCAATCGAATATAGTTTATTTACTATGATTCTCCTCCTCTTAAATGGGACCCCTAACCCTTCTTTTATAGGATAGAAGAAGCTAGGTATTTGGTTGAATGTCCGTTCATCCATGGCCAAAAGTTTTAGTTAACTTACCCAAAGCTGTGTGTTCCACCAACAACTTTCCTTTTTTTCATTCTTTTGTAGGTACACCTGGGTTGTCTTGGGTCAGCTAGCATGTACACGCGTGCAATAATGAATCAGGGCACATTGGCCTTTATAAAAGGGGGTTTTAAGAAGAGTTGTTCAACAGTGTTTTGGAAAAGAAGGAATTTGAGATGGCCTGATGCCAGGTAAGCATGTCTGGTGCAAATTATGGTTATAACAGAGAGTTTAATATATTTTAGGCCCTCCTGCATTGTATCGATGGCTTCATGAATTTTTTTTCCCAAGTGAAAAAACCAAATTGTTCTATTGAAATGTACTCACAAAGTATAGAATTTAATCTTGATCTGATCACTTTTCCAAATATCTTGTATAAACAATTGTAAAGTGACATAGGTCTAAAAATATGAAAATAGACTAGGAAATCGTGTTTATGTATCGAGGTTAGGAATGTTTCATTTAGGCTACGTGCCATCCTTCTATAGTTTCTTACCTCCACCACTCTCAACAAGTCCATAAACAGTAAATCAAAGAACTTGATATAAAATTCAACTCACCACCCATCTCCTCCAGGACTCCTATCATTTTTAAAACATTGCAATAATTAAAAAAAATCCTCCTTTTTAATTGGATTGTACAACTCCTCATTAATTTCATCATTGACCATACATGGAAAAAAGGAAACAAATTCCAAGATTTATGCTAAATTCACCTTTTTTGACTCATAAATCCCATCAAACTATTTGACTCCAAGGTATGTTAGCTGCTTAAAGCTTCTAAAATTTGTACCATCTCGATCCTACAATTCCTAAATTGTGTTCATACTTTGTCTATGATTGAAAAAAGGACTGAAGCTGCATCTTACTGTTGTCCCCTAGTTCTAGCCAGGTGGCCCTAATTTTTATTCTCTAGTCTTATTCTTTATCCAAAATTAGTTTAGACTTATTTTCCTCACACTCTTTTGACTAAGATAGAGTAACACACTAGACAAAATACCATATCCTCCACTTCCTTTTCCACCTCCACCAACAATTCATCATGAGCCCTATACCTCTCCATTGACCATGCTTTCACTGTTTCCTTAATATTTTTAAGTGCCATAATGAACTAATCACTAGCATATGGGTCCAAGGAAGGATTTAAATGTTTCCAATTGAACTTAAAGGGAGTTTCAGGACTAGTGTCATCAAGATCTAGTTAAAGAAATATTGGAAAATGACCAGAGCATCAATTCAAATCAATCCAAGACTTGTCTCTAGGAACGTTCTGTAGTACTGGACTATGAACCACAAACCTATCCAATATTTTTTGAATCCCTTTCTTTCCATCCCTATTATGTCTCCATGTATAACTATATTTCAAAGGCTCTACATCTACCAAACCACCAACCTCCAATATGTTGGTAAAAAAATACACAAGTCAATCTACCCTCGCACCGTCCCCTTAAATATCTCATTGAATTAGTGTAAAATTAATATATCCTCCCATAATAAGGCTATTTGATTTCAGGAATTGAGTATCGAAAACCATCTCCCATAAGTATTTCCACTCCTCATATTCCCCATAAACATTGAGAATAACAATATCTAACCCAAATATTTTACTACACATATTTATACACACACATGAGGATATAGTGAAATAATTCATCGGATATATATTCTGATTCCACCTAGTAACCAACCACCCAGACTGACCTACCAAGTTGATCGCCAAAAATTACCAATTTCCTAAGTAATTCCTTAACTCACTTATCAATTGACCCCCCTTCCCAAAGGTCTCCTTAAAATAACTATGCTTGGCCGATGGAGATCCACCAACCTATTTAGGGAAAAATTCTTGGCTTGGCCATACAACCCTAGAATATTAAAAAAAAGTATCTTCATGGTGTAGCTAGAAAAGGGGCATGGCCTACTGTAAGGGCCCTGGATATGATTTATTGTCAACCTTGGTTTATATCCTTAATTCTCTTCTCTTATACCCTTTTAGGAGAATATTTTATACTAAATGCAGAAGGTCCCAACTCCTTTAATGAGTCAAGAACAAATCTTCTATACTGAGGAGGATCAAGGGTACTAGAACCCCTTTTAGATTTCAAATTATAATGGCCACCCCCTCTAGAGAGTGTGCAAGAAGTATAAATCATATTCTCCCCCCTTGAATTTGATTGAGCAAGAAAAGAGAGGTTTGAGTCCCTCAAAGATGTACCGAGGCCACATGGTGTGCTAATTTAAATGGATTTCTTGTGTCTTCAGGGGTAATGAGGGGAATGTAGAGTATTTACCCCTCCTATAGTATTCTAATTGTCTACCTGAAACCCCACCATTTTCCCCTTTACGTTCCCTAGTTTAAAAACTAGGCAATGTTATCACAGGATTTATACTTATTCCATTGTCCTAACACAAGTCCCAAAATATGCGTAACTACAAGATAAACCACCAATGTCACCTTAGTAGGAAATCCCCACATTTTACTAATGGATGAGATCCACCACAGGGGAGGCATCAATGGTAACCTCAAGGGATCAGATGAAAGTGATATAGCCAATCTTAGAGCACCCTCTCACCGGTTACCTAAGTCAAAGGTCTATGTCTTTGAAATTGAGGAAAAGAGAAGTGTTTTGGGTACCTTCCTGGAACAAGAAAAAATATAGCATATATATAGCAATTTCCAAGTAACAATATGATAGTAATACCTCAAGAGACAATAGAAAATGAAAATATATACTAGATGATACAAAATTGCAGGAAATTTGTAGTCTACAACAACAATTAGTATTATGCATTAGCCATAAGAAATATAAATCATAAATGCATGAAATTATAGTCAAAACTTAGAAATTACCCAATAGATCAATTATCAACTATTTCAAGAAATTTTTGAGTATGTTATCCAATGATTAGAGTGGATTCTGCAGCAAATTACAGTAGTTTAGATGGTTATACCAAATATTTGCAACAACGACAATTAAATTAGTAGTTTAGGTTAAGGTAGGGATTAGAGAAATTTAGTAGAATCTTTATACAATAGATTTTGAACATTTGTTTGATCAAATTCCTTCACAAGAGAGCAAGTGAATTAGTGCCTTTTTGGCTATGGAATCACTTACAACAACAATAAGCACTTGGAGAAATAATGCGTTAAATTTCTCTCAAGCAATTAAGTGTATTAAATATTATTTAGCTTTAGACTATTAAAACAATAACCGCAGGCATAAGGATCACTAAAATAAAGACATCCATAGTATACAAAACATTTATCCTAGGAAACCCTCATGGGGGAGAAAACCCAACAAAGCTTCTTCAATATAGATTTGTCAAGTAAAATGCCTCTCTCAAGAGAGATCTCATCAAACAAAATAGGATAAGAAGATAGACCATAAATGCTAACCAGAATAGGGTAGCGCACCACTAGAACAAGATAGTCCTCCAAGAGATAACCAAAACCTTTACAAGAACACCCTTACTTTGTATTTGCATCTTCTCCTCAGACTTGTGCATTTTTTCTTCTGTGAGAGATATTGTGTTGTGTTTTCTCCAAGTGAGGTGCCTAGCCTCTTATAAATACAAGTTGAGCAGCCCAGAATTAGGTCAGGGATGACTTATACACTTTACCCTTTCTAATTTAAAATTGACTTTGCCAAGGAACAATAGGGTCGAATTTACAAATATAACATACTATTTTATTTAGGTTTTTTTCTGGGTCTAACAAAATATTTATATAATAAGAATATATTATGAAGATATTGAAAATTGAACACTCCCTCTTAGCAAGGAAGGTATTATTTTGGCACGATCATCACGACTACTTATGCACTTCTTGTACACTTGACCATTAACTTGTTGACTTTCCATGAATCTATATTGAAGAAAATTTGTAACCACTTCAGCATCGAAGGTTTCATCATCCATCCAAGATTTATTTCATCTCAGGGCTTTAACTCGCTATATCACAAAGAATATGGAATCTAGTTCATACATAGCTAGTAACTCGCTAGTTCACACAAAATATGACATCTAGTTCATAAAGAACTAGTAACTCACCAGTTCACAGAAAATTTGACATCTAGTTCATAAAGAACTAGTAACTTACCAGCTCACAGAAAATTTGTCATCTAGTTCATAAAGAACTATTAATTCGTCATCTCACATAGAATCTTACATCTAGTTCATAAAGAACTAGTAACTTGTCATCTCACACATAATATGGAATCTAGTTCATAAATAAATAGTAATCTCTGGTTGGGACACCAAGAAACTGGTTCACAGTAATAGGGAATATAATCACAAGTATTAAGAAATGTAATTCTCACATACTACCCATCTATCCTAAAGCTAGAAAACACCTCCAACCACACAGGTTGGCTGACCGTCTTGAAAATTTGGGTAACTAGCCAGCCCCAAAGGCTTGGCATCTGCTAACCTTGTGCGAGGTCATGCTGAATGGTGCCACGATCAATAACATTCTCGTGAATGACTACCCACTTCCACTGACACATGTTGATCATGTTTCCTTGGAATCACATTTATAAGCCATCACTCCCTCTTACTAGGGAACTCCTTGTGGACCACACTAATCTTGTCTCTTAAGTATAAAAAATTCACTCTCGATAGAGGCTTGGTCAACACGTCTTCTATATGATCATATTTAGTGACATACTAGAGCTTCACTACTCCCCTCTGTACCATATATCTGATATAATGGTACTTGATCTCGATATTCTTGGAATTTTCATGGACCATTGGGTTCTCTATCAACTTCACATGACTCTGATTGGCACACCAGATATAAGTCACCTCTAACTCAATATCAAACAATCATGCAAGCAGATTCTGAATCCACATGGCTTCGTTGATCGCTGAACAAGATTCTATATAATTTTCCTCAACTATTATGCTTCCTACTAAACCATGAGATCATAGTTGATCCCATACTGAAGACACATCTATATGTACTCTTCTGGTCTGCAACACTACTGGACCAATCTAAATCAATAAATCCTTGCAATATTATCTCATGACATGAAGCATATATGATTCCATAATCAATTGCACCCTTAAAGTACCTCATCACATCTTTTTCTACAATAATGTGAACACTTCTCAGCTACACCATACACTGACTCAATGTGTTCACCGCAAAACATATTCCTGGCCTCATGTTCATTAAATACATGAATGAATCAATCATTTGTCTATACATGGTGGAATCCTAACTTTAAATATGTATCACTCAATAACTTCAGATTTGTCACCATGGGTGTAGGCATGGCCTTACAATCCATCATTCCTAATATCTTCAGAATGTCTATACCATATTTTCCTTGGTTAAGGAAAATATCACTCGGTCTCTCCCATACCTCTAGACCTAAAAAGTAATGCATCATACTAGAGTATTTCATCTACAACTCAGTAGCAAGCTTCCTCTTACTTTCAGTGATGCTATTTTCGTCTCATGTTAGAAACAAGTCATCCACATACAATAGTAATATCACTAGTCCACCATCTACAACCTTCGAGTAAAGGTTAGAATATTATTTACTCTTGGTAAATCCCAAGTTCATAAGGAAGATTTCAATTCTACGGTACCATTCTTTGGGTGATTTCTCTAATCCATACAAGGATTTCTTCAATTTTCACACATGTGTCTGATTGTAATGTGTCTCGAAACCTTGTGGTTTCTCCATATACACTTCCTCTTCTATTACACAATTTAGAAAAAAATTCTTCACATTCATGTAGTGTACCTTCCATTCCATCATTGCGTCTATCACAAGCATATCTCTAATCTAAGTGTATCTTTCCAAAGGAGAAAATATCTCCTCATAATGTATTCCTTCTTTCTAGGAGAAATCACATGCCACGAGCCTTTCCTTGTACTCATTGATGCTTCCATATGATGAATGCTTTGTCTTTTAAATCCACTTGGAATTTACCACTTTCTTCTCCTTTTGTCTCGAAACCACATCCAAAACATCATTCTTTACAATGGATTGGTACTATTCAAGCATGGAATACGTCCATTCTTTCTTCTCTGCAGCCTCTTCATAACTAGTAGGATCAACATCAATAATGTCATTTAACAATGTCACATAACTAGAGTATGGTCATGGTCTCTTTCTTTCTCTGAAGGATCCATCTGGAGCACCATACTTCTTTTCATCTTGAATAATTTCTCGAGCCCAAGATGGTATTCCCTTTTTAGTATTCATCTCTCTCGATGAATTTACAGGTCTCTGTGGTTCTTCCATATCATGATCTTCTAGTACAACATCATCATCTGCATCTTGTTTTTGAAACTCTGGGAGCTTCAGGTTCCTCATCATGAACCTCCTCTGAATGATTATGTATTGATCTAATAAAGGATGTATTTTCATCGAAGGTGACATCTCTTCTAGTTTCAATCTCTCGATGACCATGGATGAAAACTATGTATGTCTTTGATGTCTCACTGTATCCAAAAACAATACCCTTCCTTCCTCAAGGTTTCATCTTCGATCTCTTTTCCTTGGGGACATGCACATATACTAGAAAAACAAATATCCTCAGGTGGATGACCTATGGATTTTCACCTGTAAACATTTCTTCTAGTGTCTTGTTCCCAAGTACATGGTGGGGACTTTTGTTCTATACATATACTGCATTCCTAGTTGCTTCTACCCATAGATGCATCGGTAAGTCTTGATCATCAATCATGGCCCTCACTACTTCCATGATTGTATGGTTATTTATTTCTTCCACACCATTCTGTTGAGGGTTGTAGGGAGTAGAGATCTCCCTCTTAATCCCAACTTCTATGCAGAATGCCCTGAATTCATCTGATGTGAACTCTCCTCCATTATCTAACCTCAAAATATTTATCTTCTTTTCAGACAGGTTTTCAACAAGTTCCTTGAATTATTTGAACTTGTTGATTACTTCACTTTTAGCTTTCAAAAAATAAATCCATGTTTTACGTGAGAAATTATAAATAAATGAAACATAATATACATACCCGCTAAACGAAGTGGTTAACATCGATCCACATATGTTTGAATGTATAATTTCCAAGGCTCCTTTGGCTTTTCTATCACTTCTTGGAAATGGTTTCTTCATGTGGTTTCCTTGTGAACATACCTTGCATAGGCCTTCATAATTCACTTGTATTTATAGTAAACTTGTCACCATCTTTCTCACGATCGGTAGGGATTTTTAATGTATGTGAGCAAATATTCTATTCCAAAACTCACTTGGAGTAACTATATTGTGTACTATTGCTAAAACTGAATGTCCCTTTAACTTATATAGGCCTCCTTCTTAAACACCAATTACTACAACATCATCAATGGACTTTCCTTTTGTCCACATGAGATATTCACCATCAATAAAATCAACTTTGAATGCTTTCTCATCCAAAGTTGAGATAGAAAGGAGATTCTTCTTCAAACTAGGTACATACAAAACATCCTTCATCTTCATAGTTTTTCTTGAATACAATATGTAATATGATTCTCCTACTCCTTTAATGGGATACTGATAGTCATCACCGAGCTTCACCTTGTGAGGTGAATCCTTTTGAACTAATTCTGAAAAATAATCCTTGTAACCTATCATGTGCTTAGAAGCACCACTATCAATAAGCCATGCGTCACTTCCACGAGTTACTGTACCTATAATAGTTGATACCAATACATATTCTTCTCTTGATTCATCTTCTTTAGCTCTCTCTTGATCATGTTCATCATCTTTTACGACATGAGAATGATGTATTTTATACTTTCCTTTTCTAACTTGACCTTTAGAGTTGGGACAATTTATTGCAATGTGTCCCATCTTCTGATATATGTAGCATCTATAATTTGAGAAATCCTTCTTAAACTTATGAGTCTTTTGTAATCCATGAGGCTTCTTGTGCGAATGAAGTTACTTTTTTCTCTTTCCTTTTCTTGTATGAGCTGATAGAGATTGATTTTCCTCATCACCTAGTTTCTCTTCTCTTGCTGCCAATCTAGGTTCTTCCTGAATACAATCCTCCCATAGTATGTTAAAACTTGTTAGTCTTCTTCTTGAACATATTCCCTGAATGAATGATTCCCAAGATATGGGGAGACCATTCAATGTAGTCATTACTAATTCAACTTATTCGATTGTGTTTCCAATGGCTCCAAGTTGTTCCTTGATTTGAAACATCTTTGTAAAGTAGGATTGGATAGTTTCTAAATTCTGCATCTTCACATTCTTGAGTTGTGTCCTGAAGGTCATCTTCTGGCTGATATTATTTCCTTCATACAATCAGGATAAGGCATCGAACATTTTCTTAGGAATTGTCAATGATGAGACATGAGGGATCAAATGATCCTTGATAGAATCAACAATGATTCTCTTTACCTTAAAAAGGTTATTTTTGTGCTTTTCATTGGCCTCATCCTTGTCTAGTTCTGGAACTTCATCTTTTACGAAATATTCTAGATCATTCTCTTCCAGAATGAGCATAACTCTATACTTCCATGCTTATACATTATAAACACCCTCAAGCTTCTGATCAATCTTGGTAATGGGTTCCATCTTGTTCTTGATCAGTAATACAATAAGAAAAATGAAAAAATTTCAAGGAAAGGTTTTGAACTTACCAAATAGTGTCCTATGCCAAGGTGAACATCTCCAAATTCAATCTGTAGCTTCCAAGACATCTTGATCTAGGGTTTATGAGGAAACCCTAATTTTTCAAATTGAGAAAAGTGCTTTGTAACATCCCTGACAACAACACCACTGCTACGAAACACTACCCAAACACCTTGTCTTCCATAGTATATTTGATACCAATTTGTAGCATCCTCGACCACCAATAAGTTGGGCAACGCCACTGCGGAACATACATATATATATATATAACATGCATTTCTAATGAATTTTAAATCAAATAACACATAATTATTGTTATCATACAGACTCAAATGGAATTGACAGTAATTAGTACATACAATGGAACACATGATAGCATATCAAGAATCAAAGACATGCATAACATACATAATTAAGTATGGAAATGATACTTATATTTTAATTGGAGTAAAACCACCAACTGCATGTAGACCTTCCATAAAACTCCCAGCCTTAGACCACACTACTCATCACTCTTAGCAATAGGTCACCCCCGAGATGGGACTAAACTCCACCGGGAAAGGGATTCCTAGGCTAGGCAAGGTCAATAGGAAAGTAACATAGTTTAAGAGGAAGGATTCTCTCCCACGAGCCACTTATGCCCACTGCTCACAAACTATGATTCCCCACATGCATGTCCCATCCCAAGAGTATAGACCTTCACTGTCATATAGTCCATGAGTTTCTCCACCTCCCTTAGCTCGGGCTTCAGGAACAGGCCGTACTAGAATTCTTAGAGTTCTGTAGTAGCTATGGGACTCCCTCAAAGAAAAATCACCTCCTCAACACACTCTCTCACATGGAGAGAGTTACTCACAGGCCTGAAAACCTTCTTTGTCAATCCAAAACTACCTCTCTCACCTGGAGAGAGTGTTTCTCACAAGCTTGACAACCTACTTCTTCGACCACTTCAACTCAGTTCCAGCCAAGTGAGGGAAACCACAACAACATCAACACTCAGTTGAAAAAGGGGTGACAACAACAACAAAAAATGGGCATGGGCACTGAAAATGGAAACATCTAAATGCTAAGACATGACATGGATTAGGTGATTACCAAGGCATTGGGTTCCAAAGAGGACACAGATCATCCCACGGGTTACTGATTTCAGGGTGCGTGAAAAGCAAATGCAAAGGTCGATGATGGAGGCCACATGAGTTCAAGTGGAGGATGGAAGAATGGGAAGCGGACCCCCCCCCAATGAGATGACCCTACAGCTTCAAATGCATGCACCTAGGTTGACACCTGTCTTCCTGGAGTTGCATGCACTCCAATTTTCATTCGTTTAACTTTTCTCCGGAACATAGGATAAAAATATATCCTTTTTAAACAACCTTTGGAATAGTAATAATAAATTATTATTCTCTTGTACTTAAGCACTTAGGATTAGCCCCTCTTTCCAACCTCTTAGCCCCCTCTCCCTTGCCTAGCCTACTGGACCTTAGTCCCCCATCACTCTTTCTTTATGGTCGTTCTACACGCAATGATGTTTTTATATTAATAATATGAATATTTACATGTACAAAACAATTTCCTAGCCTTTAACACCTGGGCTCTCCGACCTACTAACAGATAAGCCTACCAACTTATAATTTCTTGGTTCATGAGCCTATGAAACATGTTTACAATTCATAATATGATTGGGGCTCATCCTTTGTGTACTACAATCCCCTCGCCTTATTTTTACATTGTCCTCAGTGAAACTTTTTACACAACATCAATAAGATTTTTCAAAATCTTCAAAAAGATGCGGGTGTTCAGCCCACATAGCATATTCATGCTCCCATGTAGTGTCCTCAGGGATGTACCAGGTCCAATGGATCTTTACAATCCCTATGGCTTGATTCCAGATCTTTTTCTCTTCCAGTCCAATATGTGCACCAGATGCACTTGCAAGATTCCTTCTTGCTCCACCTGAATCACATTCCATTCAATAACATGATTAGCATCGGGTATATATTTCTTAAGAAATGAAATAGGAAACAAATTATGTACAGTCATGGATGTAGGAAATGCAAGAATATATGCAACTGGTCCAATCCTTTCTAGGATTTGAAATGGCCCACAAAATATGGCTGCCAACTTGGAACAATTTCCCAGCTTCAGGGAACTTTTGTTGGCTTTCAATTTCAATAAAAAATGATCACCAAATTTAAACTCCCTGCGGGTTCTGCCTTTTTTTGCATATATTTTATTCCTATCTTGGGCAACCTTCAAATTCTGCTTAATCTTCAACATTTTCTCTTCCATTTCCTTGAGAAACTCTGGCCCAATTATTTCTCTGTCAGCTGGGTTGTCCCAACTTATTGGTGTGTTGCACTTTATACCATAAAGTACTTCAAATGGGGTCATCTTCAGTGATGCTTGATACCCATTGTTGTAGGCAAATTCTACGAAGTGTAGGTAGTCTTCCCATTTAGATGGCTTTTCTGTCACACACATCCTTATCATATATTATATCACTTGGTTCACCCTGTCTAGTTTCCCATCATACTTAGGATGATAGGCTGTGTTGATGTTCAGATTCATTCTGAACCCTTTGAATAACCCCTTCCAGAAATTTGAGGTAAATTTGAGGTCTCTGTCAGACACAATTTTCTGGGGAATACCGTGCAATCATGCTACTTCCCTCATATATATATTGGAAACATTAGATGCCTTGTGAGTAGTCTTCAATGGAATAAAATGGACAGGTTTCGTAAGCTTATCCACCACCACCATGATGGAATCATGTTGCTTATTTGTTCTAGGTAGTCCGTTGATGAAATCCATTGTCACCACTTCCCACTTCTACTCAGGAATGGGTAATGGTTGTAGCAACCGAGATGGGTGCCTATGCTCAACCTTCACCTTCTGACACTTCATACATATGGCGATGTATTATTCAATTTCCTTCTTCATACCTAGCCAAAAATAATGTCTCTTAACTACTGCCACTATTTTTTGATATCCACGGTGCCCAACATAAGGCCCATTATGCATTTCCTTCAAGATTATAATTCTCAATTCCTAGAAATTAGGTACATAAATTCTATTTTTGTACAACAGTGTTCCATCATCTTCCAATTTATACTTTTATCTTTTTTGTAGTATCTTATCTTGTTGTAGCTTTGCTACCATTTCCATGTACTGCAATTATGCATTTTCATCTTTCAAAATTTTCCCTTTAATATTAGTTTGATACCTTCTGATGGTCGTAGCCTGTAGTTCATGCACTCTTCTGCAAAGTGCATCAACCACTTTGTTCTCCTTTCCTTTGATATGCTAGATATCAAAGTCATACTCACAAAGGAATTCCAACTATCTACTCTACCTAGCATTCAAGGTTGGCTGATCAAAATAAAAATTTAGACCATTATGTTTTGTCCTTAGTTCAAACCTATTTTCGATGAGGTAATGTCTCCATTTCCTCAGAGCGTGCACTATGGCTTCCAACTCCAAATCATTAGTTTCATAGTTCTTTTCATGCTCTTTCAATTTTATGGAATCATAACATATTACAAATATATTTGACTGAGGACTCCTCCCAGTCCTTTCTTGCATGCATATGTACACACTACAAAATATTCATTTGGATCTACAATCCTCAATATTGGAGAACTGGTTAACAACTGCTTCAATTGCTAGAAGATTCTCTCACAATCTTTTGTCCATTGAATTTCTTCTCCTTCCTTTGCAAGGAAGTGATGGGGTAAGCTATCCCTGAGATCCCTGCAATGAACCTTCTGTAATATCCATCTAGAACCATAAAGGATATGACTTCTATCACATTCTTCTGCATTGTCGATTCTCTGATGGATTCTATCTTCTCAAGATCCATAACTATCCCATCCTTTGAAATAATATGTCCCAAATAATGGATCCACTTTTGATAGAATGAGCACTTGCTCAGTTTGGTATACAATTGGTGCTCTCTTAGAACTTGCATCACCATCCTCAGATTTTGTTCATTCTCTTCCTTTGACTTGGAATACACGAGGATGTCATCCAAAAATACTATGACAATATTCTCTAGATATTCTCTCAACACACCATTCATTAGGCACATGAAAATAGTGGGTGCATTTGATAACCCAAATGGCACAACTGTGAATTCATAATGACAATACTTTGTTCTGAAGGTGGTCTTGCTGATGTCTTCATCCTTTATTCTTACCTGGTGGTATCTTGAGCTAAGATCTATTTTTGAAAATATCTTGGCATCCTTCAACTGAAAAAAGAGATCATCGATCCTTGACAAAGGATACTTGTTCTTAATAGTCACTTTGTTCAACTGTCTGAAATCGATGCAAAATATCACTGTTCCATATTTATTCTTCACAAAAAGGACTGAGGAACCCAAAGGTGATACACTTGGGTGTATATACCCCTTATTTAGAAGTTCTTCAAGATGCAATTGTAGTTTTTTTAGCCTTGGTGTACTCATTATGTAAGGAGTTTTTGACACTGGAGATGCTCCAGGCATCGAGTTTATAAAGAAGTCAATATTGATCTTTGGGGGTAGACCGGGTACCTCCTGGAATACATCCTCAAAATATTTTAATATTGCACGGTTTTCAATATTTGATACCTTATCCTTAGGTGCTTCATCCATATGAGCTACAAATATTTGGCAGCCTTTACTGTAGCGTTTCTTCAACTGCATTGCTGAGATTTCTCTAATAGCAACTGCTCTGGGAATTCCTTGGACTGTTCTCTGATTTCCTTCCTCATCCAGGAAAGTGAATTCCTTTTTACGACAGTCTAAGATGGCATGGTGCTAGTACAACCAATCCATCCCAATTAGACAGTCATAGGAACCTAAAGGTATGATTTTCAATTCGGCCCTTGTGCTCAGTCCATTCATGTCCATTGGACATGACTTAGCGAACTCAATAACTTTTCTTTTGGTTCTTGTAGCCAATTTCACTAACCAAGATTTCCCATGCTTGTTTCTTGGCAATTGCAAACTTTCCACCATCTTGGGATCTATATAACTATGACTATCCCATGAGTCAATTAAAATAATAAAGGCATGGTTATTGATCATACCTTCAACTTCAATCATATGTGACTGATATTCCCCTTTCTTGTTTTCCAGGGCTGCGTAGATCCTTGTTATTCTACTACCCATGTCTTCCACTATATATTCCTGTTGAACATTGTGGACATCTCTCACTTTGTTATTTTTGTGGGGGCAATCTATGTACCTATGATTTCCTTTACAACCAGGGACAATTTTAAGGATGGAAATTTATTTTAAAATGAGGAAACCTTGGCGAATCTTACTAATCCTTCATATGCCAACTATAAATGATTGACGATATTTTTGTAAAAATATTCAAATTTCTAAGGATTTTATATAGTTTTTATAAATTTTTGGTGATTTTTAAGGTAAAATGATTTTATCTTATAGAATTTGGGAAAATCATTTTTAAAATAGTGAATCTTGTTTTTGGAAAAACCATGGAAAATTAGCCCATGAGCGAAATGTATCCCCTAAAATCATCCCTATTTACAACCCCAACATTCCATAGGTGGTTGTATTGGCATTTTCCCACCTACTTCATCCTTCCTGGGATCTCTAAAATATGGTTGTCCTTAAGGACTATTTCTAAAAAAGGATGGCTTAGTTCCCTTCTTCCTCTAATGCACCTTGAATTTCTTTTTGTCTTCCCAATCCTTCCAGAAAGTGGGTTTTTCTCCTTGCTGCTCATATAAGCATTTTGGTCTCCTTATAGTTTATTCCATATTTTTAGGGTCATCATACTAGATCTTGTCACTGATGGCAGATGGTAGTCCACTCAGATACCTTTGAATTTTGACAATCTCATCCTTGATGAAAGGAACGTACTTCAACAATTCCAAAAACCTTCGTTCATATTCATCAATGGTCATGCTACCCAGCTTGATTTCAAAGAACTCTTTGATCTTTTTGTCATAGTATCTCTTAGTCAAGTATTTCTTTTCGAAATACTTCTTGAATTTGTTCCAAGTAATAATTTTCTCCTTAATGTGTTGAACCTGCACAAGTTGATCCCACCACATGGATGCCTTCCCTTTTAGTTGATACATTGCAATTCTTCCTTCTACATGAGAGGAACAATTTTGTAGTTGGAAATATTTCCTCATGCCAAGCAACCATGTCTCGAAATATTCCTCCTTCTTTTTCTCTCCATCAAACGTAGGAGGTTTAATCTTGTTCATTTCTCCCTTCAGTTCATCCACTCCATATCTCCTATGCTTCCTGGTAGGAGATGGGCTTGAACTGTTGTGTGCCCTCCTCTTGGAGTGTCCTTGGGAGTGATGATGGTGTCTGCCAACACTCCTTTATTTTATATTCTCATCAGGGGACATGCAACTTCCTGATTTATTGGAGTCACTCTCCTTATCCAATTTCTTTTCTATCCTTTCCAGGCTCTGTATCAACTTTAGGTTGAATTCTCCCTGTTGATCCCTGGATTTCATGAGTTTTCTATTATCTGCTCAGTGATGCTAGACATCTTTCTCCAATATTTCAATGGTTTTCATCATGTTTCCTTCCTTATCTATCACTTCACCATGCCCATTAGATTTCTATCTTTCAACTCCCAAATGGACATCCATTCCTTTAGCTTCATTCTCAGAACTGAAGGAATTCTCTGCCTCCTCCATTTCTCTGCACTCTATGACAATTCGTTCAGTTTTTAAAATCATTGACTCTGCAAAAACAATGTGCATTCAACCAAAATTTGTCAGGCCAATAGTCCTTAACAAATTCCACAGTATTCATAAACCAATCTGATTCAATAAAATGTTCAAATTTCATTCTCTGCAATTCTCGATCAGACAAGAATCCTTGTAGATCTTTTCTCTCTGAGATCTTCTCTACAATAATTCTTAGGCACTAGCCCCTTTCTCTTATCCCCCAACCCATGCAACCATAGGTTATGGAAAAGAGCTAGGTCAATAGGCACTTATTTGGGAGTTCGGACCTTCGTGCTTCAGAATTTTGTAACCCAATTCATTGTAATTTCCCGGAGTGATGAATCGACAAACTCGCGAAGTGTGGGGAGTGGATCTATGGTCCACTGTTCATCAACAACCAAAGAATGAGATGAAATATATCCCTCAACAAGAGGATATGAATATTATCATATAGTGGTTAATCTTCACGCAAGTCTCATCATCTATGATCACTAGGCCCCATCACCCATACTCGAGAGGGGTCCACATGGAGAAACATTAGAAACAAACACAGGGCCCACTCAGACAGGTGACACATGTAATGTTCACAATTAAATTTATATCTTTGGAGGGTTTGAAACCCACTGAAACATGACACACATCCAATAGTTCCATGTCATTCCCTATGACATCATCATGCCACGTTACTCCAAAATTTTGGTATTCAGAAGTTTTTACGCCAGCTTCCTTTGAGTCTATCAAATTTTGAATTTCTAGATTCTTTTACCCTCCATTTACACATAGTACAACTATAGACATTCCAAGTGTGGGAACATGGAAGGCATAGGTGAGATCCACTTCACCTCCAGGTGACATCATCCTGACTCACCACTTCGGCTCTTCAAGGATTCATAGCTTCAGACTTTGGGAATTATCGCCTCCACACACACTAATTCTCCCAAATGTTGAATCTTGAACAAGCCAATCTATTGACATCTGTCCCTCTTGATAGATGGTTTGGATTAAATCCAAACTTTGGAGCTTTGGGCCTTTGGGCCCTTCCACTTTATATTACATAACATTGCCTAATTTTTGAAGTCTGAAGGTCTTCCAGGTTAACCCTCCTACACCTTCTCTAGATCTGATGGTCATGAAGAATTTCCATTTTTCCATAATAGATCCTATGGCCCCAACACCACAAATTTTGTGATTTCTTTCTTTGTGTCCCAATACCATGTTTGTCGTGGTTTCCAATACCGCTACACCTCCTGAGCTTCATAACACCATAACACGAACATGGTAACCTCTTGGCACTCAGGAATGTTCTAAGGTTCGAAATTGGCTCCTCTTGACACAATTTCCAACTGAAACCTTGGTTCTAATGATGACTTCTCCTGCCCATCTAGGCTCAGTGCTAGAACCTTGGCTCTGAACTTGAAGTTTATCCATTTCAACAAAAATTATTTTTTGAAACTTTTGCTTCAACTTCCACTAACATGGCCCATCCAAGCCCAGTGCTAAAACCATGGCTTTGATACCAGTTTGTAACATCCCCATAAACAACACGACCGCTAGGAAATGCTACCAAAACACCTTGTCTTCCACAAACTAACTCTGATACCAAAATGTAGCATTCCCTGACAACACCAACACCGCCAGGCAACGCTACCCAAACACCTTGTCTTCCACACAGTAGCTCTTATACCAATTTGTAGGATCCTCGACCACTAACAGGCTATGCAACGCCACTATGGAACATACATATATATATAACATGCATTTCTAATGAATTTTAAAACAAATAACATAGAATTAATGTTACCATACAGACTCAAATGGAATTGACAGTAATTCCTACATACAAAAGAACACATGATAACATATAAAGAATCATAGACATGCATAACATACCTAATTAAGCATGGAAATGATACTTATCTTTTAACTCGAGCAAACCCACCAATTGCATGTAGACCTTCCACGAATCTCCCAACCTTAGACCACACTGCTCATCACTCTCAGCAGTAGGTCACCCCTGAGCTGAGACTAAACTCCACAGGGAAAGGGATTCCTAGGCTAGGTAAGGTCAATAAGATAGTCACACATTTTAACAGGAAGGATTCTTTCCCAGGAGCCACTTATTCCCATTGCTCACAGACTCTCAATCCCCACATTTCTGTCCCACCCTAGGAGTATACACCTTCACTGTCACACAATCCATTGACTGCTCCACCTCCCTTACCTTGGGCTTCATCAACAAGTCGGGCCAGAATTCTTAGAGTTATGTAGAAGCTACGAGACTCCCTCCAGGATAAATCACCTCCTCAACACACTCTCTCAGATGGAGAGAGGTTCTCACAGAATTGACAACCTTCTTTTTCAATCCACAACTACCTCTCTCACCTTGACAGAGTGTTGTGTTAGAATATGATGGATGTGCTTGTTTTACCATAGAAAATATCACTATTGTTACCCAACCATAGGCCGAAGCCACCCTCTGAGCACCTTGACCTTGACAGAGAATCACTCCGGAAGAAAACCCTAGGCTAGATACCCAAACAAAGGGTAGAACACCTTTCTCCAAGGATAACACACCAAAAAGGAGTTGATCAGATAGTCCAAACCATAACCAAGAGATAGTCCAAGACAAAACATAATCTGCTAGCTGCAGCAGCTACAATGCTAGCTTCTCCTCCAAACTTGTGAACAAACTGGGTAACTACAGTGTGCAGATGTGAGATCTGCAGTTTTGAGAATAACTGCCAGAATGAAGACTAGCCTCCTGTATTTATTCTAATTCTGGCTAACTTCCTGGGCCGACTTCTCATTCTGGGTGCCTATTTACTTAGTGTATAATATTTCTCTTGGACGACTTCTTCTCTTGGAGGCTAATAACCTAATACAAATTATCCTCTTGAGTTGACTTACCTTCTAGGGTTATTAGCCAACTCATTAGGGTTTCTTATTTCTTCCTAGAATATTCTATTCTTGTTAGGTTTACACATGGAGGTAAATGCCTCCCGCATCTACCATAATATCAAAACTCCCTCCTAGCTAGGGAGGTATTATAGGTAATGGTCTTGAGAACAAGCATACCATTCACCTGGTAGCATCAACATAGTTATATAGACTATCTCATGACTAGATCATGAGCACCATAATCACCATCAGTGTCATCAGTTGCATCATCTCTCAAAACCATACTCCATCTGAGTAATTAGACATGATGTTGGATAAGTCACTCACTCCACAGAGTGACACAAGAGCCTTTCTTCTAATCTGAACATATGCCCTAGAAGAATAAATCTCCTGAACCATTTTCTATCTGGGAAATATCTGTCCATTGATCATCCATCTAGCTAATAATCATTTCCAACACCGTCGATAGTCTTCAAGGCAATCAGAACAATATCATTCAATAGAACACAACTGTGTCTATCCATAGTAGTACACAACTACAATCCAGTGGTACATTACCACACCAAGTAGCACACATGTACTTTATCAGTGACGTATAGTCACAAATAGTGAAACACATCTACCACAGTAGTATACATCTATTTTCTAGAGACATGCAATCTTCATAACAATTATCTGATATCATCCTACACAGAAACAATGTTATGATATAAACTGAATCATCTAGGCCATTCTTCCACTCACATCTTTGAGATATGGAAGAGCATCTTCCCTCAGAAGGTCAAACATCAATGATGAGCTATCTAGACTATTCTTCTCAAGCAAGGAAGAATAATTGTCCTAATTTTTGAGCCTAGACCATTCCCCACCCTGGGTTATTCCTCCGACACTAAACAAAGTGTAACCTAGAGAGAATGAGTCTATTGTAAGGAATGTTTGTCTTGATTGCTAAAGTTGGACCATTCACCTATCTCAACCATTCCTCCGACACTAAACCAAGTGAAACCTGGAGAAAATGAATCTTCCCTATAGAATGACTATTCAAACCATTTCCTAAGGAAATGACTATCCTACACCAACCTCCAAAATGGAGCATTCTTCGAAACTACTCACAACTATGAGCTTCGAAAGAATGATTTTCTGGTGAGGTGGACCAGTCTTCTCGATTAACCATCAAGAAGAGAGACTGTCCTAGACCATTCCCCATGTTAACCACACTGGGAAATAACTTTCCATGGTACATCAACAATCCATTGAACCATTTTCATTAAAAAAATGATCGTTAGATCTGGACCATTTTCCGAACTGGAAAATTCCTGTCCATTAGAAATCTCAAACCACTTTCTGAACTAGAAAGGAACTACTCATCCTGGACCATTTTTTGAACTGAAAAATTATTGTCCATAAATAAATAACACATCAATTCTCCCTCGCAACCTAGGAGTCATATCTTCCTTTTTCAATAGGGAATTCGTCTCCACGAGCTCCATCTTGAGTATGCAAACTATTTCATCTTGGACAGAGGCTTTACCAAAATGTCTTCTTATTTGCTCATCTGTGGAGATATACATATATATTGGAGAACCACTTCTCTTTTCTAGAATTCATCATGGATAATGTAATTCTTGATATCAAAGTACTTTGGTCATTTCTGGAACACTAGTTTTCTTTGAAGGCTTCATATAGCTCTGATCAATATAATGTGTCAATATTGGATTCATCTTTTGTTCCCCATTAGCTCATAACATCATGGCAAGGCTCAAACTGGAACATATCCATCTGGCACTTCTTATTTCATCATGAGATCTTTGTCATGGATTGGAAATTCATCATCCTGATATTCTTAGTAATCATTCTGATAAAATATCTCTGTTATAGAAATTCTTCACCATTCTTCTGCTATGCATTGGAGGATCTCCACCAAGTTGTCTTCTTCCATCTGCATACAAGGGTCTCTTTTGGTATACCTCAAAGCATTGAGGTTTCTCTACATATTCTCTTTGTTAAATTATTCTGGAGAATAGTCGTTGCATTCATCTGATGTAAATTCCAACCTATGGATATTGTGGACAATATAATGGCTCATGTAGAGATATATCTAGTTTACTGGAACAGGTAATCATCATAGTCTTCTCCCTCCGTCTGGGATAACCTCTAGTTCTGGATCTCACAATGCTTACATTCATAAGTCTTTCATACATTGTTCTTCATCACAACTTTCAGTACCTCTACTTGATTTCTTTTAGTGAGTTCATATCAGGCTGGTAATCTTGTGATTCTCGATACAATGACTGGTTGTTATGGATTTTCTTTCTCTCTTGGAATCCTCATGTTCTTCCTCATGTTTCTCTTTAGATATTGGGTCCATGGAGTTTTCTATAGATTCCATGCTCTAATGATTTCAACTTCTTCCTTTCATAGTAGGATCATGGATGTGGATGGATAACCAAGGATTCTTTAAGGATTCTTTTCGAGGAATAACTCTTCTAAGGTCAAACTCGACATGTACTTCTTTTCGTGGCTACTACCATGGATATATACTTTATCACATTTAATGGATCATAGGATTAGATCCCTTTGAATCCTTGCTTCATGTATGAATGCATGATTTTCTTTTGGTAATATATAATCATCTCCCTCCATCTAGGAGAGTCCATGCTTTCGTCTGCATCCTTATTGCCTTCTGCAAAGTGTTACAAATATTTATCCAATTTCCTCTTGATTGCTGACTTCTTTCTATATTTAATTCTTCTAGGTTTCTTTCTGATTTCGGTCTATCTTGCAACTGGTCTTATAGTCATAGTGATAGCATTCCTTATCTCATTTTTCTTCCATAAGCATAGTTTCTTTTTGAACATATTATCTTCTAAAAAATATATATGCAAGATATGTACCAAAAACAAGGTATGTACAATCACTGTGAAGAGTATTGTTACCTTGTCTTAGAAGAAGAAGTTTGTTTTGTCCTGCTTGGTTTTATTTGAGGGTTCCCTTTCTTTGGCAACTGATGATTCATGTGTTTCCTTCCTTTTCTTTAAATTAGGACAATGATTCTTGTAGTGGCCATAATTTTGACAATTGAAGCATTGTATGCTTGACATATCTTTCTCTTGATTTGTTTTCTTCCTGGAGCCAAACTTATTTTTGTTCCTGAAATCCTTGAATCTTGCTTTGAAGGCTTGATCATCGTACTTCTTTTCTGGTTTCTCTTTTTCACTAATCCTTGATTCTTCTTGAGCACATCAAGTCCAAAGTTCTTCAAATGTAGGATACCCCTTCCTTGTGTTCATGCTTGCGAAAAATGCATCCCACATCTTGGGAAGACCATTGAGTACTATGTTTACCAATTCCTTCTCTGAACTGATCTCTTCAATAGCTTGTAGTTGATATATTAACTGAGATATTTTCACAAAGTATGATGTTATGTTTTCATCATCATTCATCTTCATGTCACGGAGCTCATTCTTCAGACTCATTGCTTGTCCAATGTTTCTGACTGAGAAGAGATTTGTTAGGGCATCGTACATATTCTTCAATGAGTCAATATGGGAGATGTAGGGTATCAAGTGGTATTTTATAGAGTCTACTATGATACTCATGGCATTGATATCACCATCTTTGAACTTCTCCATAACTGCAACATTCTTCCTTTCCTTCTCTTTTCCTTCTTCAAACTTTGGTTCCACGATCTTTCCTTTCACGATATCCATCACTTTATTCTTGGAAAGGATGAGGTCAATCCTTGTCTTCCACGATCTGAAGTTAGAATCTCCATTGAACTTGTTTTCTAAATTCATAGAGTAAGTCATGGATTCTTTGACTTGGTCAACCCTAGATTTGACCAAAAACTCAAACTTGATGTCTTGGCTTGTTGAGAGTACCAGGAGATGTGCTAGGCTAGGGTGCACTGTTCTATATGGAAATTAGGTCAATCCCTTCACTTAAGGTACCTCAATGAGACGGTTAATGTTTCTGCAACTACACCTGCTAGTAACCCTAGCGATAATGCTTTGGCGATTGCTCCTGCTACAAACCCTAGTGACAGTTCTTCAACAAGATTAATATCATTATGGATATGCTCCCTTCTAGTGGTTATACTGAATGAAGGAGGTGTGGGACCATAACCTATTAGAATATGATGGATCTGCTCATTTTTCCATAGACAATATCATTATTTTCACCCAACCATAGGTGGAACCCACCCTGCAAGCACCTTAACCTTGACAGAGAATCACTCTGGAAGACAACTCTAAGTTAGATAGCCAAACAAAGCGTAGCACACCTTTCTCCAAGGATAGCGCACAAAACAAGATCTGATCATATAGTCCAAACCATAACCAAGAGATAGTCCAACCCAAAACGTAATCTTCTAGATGCAGTAGCTACAATGACAACTTATCCTCCAAACTTGTGCACAAACTGGCTAACTGCAGTGTGCACAAGTGAGCTCTGGAGTTCTTAGAATGCATGCCAAAATGAGTACTGGCCTCCTGTATTTATATTAATTCTAGCTAACTACCTGGGCCAACTTCTCATTATGGGTTCCTATTTACTTAGAATGTAATATTTCTTCTGGTCGACTTCTTCTCTTAGAGGCTAATAACCTAATACAAATTATCCTCTTGAGTCGACTTGTCCTCTAGGGTTATTAGCCAACTCATTAGGGTTTCTTCTTTCTTCCTAGAATATTATATTCTCGTTAGGTTTACACGTGGAGGTAAATACCTCTCGCAGCTACCATAATATCATAACGTTTCTCATAGGCCTGAAAACCTGCTTCTTCGACCACTTCAACTCAGTTCCAGTCGGGTGAGGAAAACCACAACAACATCAGCACTCAGTTTACACAAGGGTGACAAAAGCAACATAAAATCGGCATGGGTAATGAAAATGGAAATAGCCAAATGCTAAGACACAACACAGCTCAGGCGATTACCAAGGCGTCGGTTTCCACAGGAGAAACAAATAAGCCCACGAGTTACTAGTTTTAGGGTGCCTTAAAATAAAATGCAAAGGTCGATGATGGAGGCCAAACGAGCTCAGGCCGAGGATGGAAGAATGGGAAGCAAACCCCCCCAAATGAGATGAACCTTCAACTTTAATTGCATGTGCCCAGGTCGACACCTCTCTTCCTGGAGCGGCATGCACTCCAGTTTTCATTTTTTTCACCGTTCCCCAGAACTTAGGACAAAAGCATATCCTTTTTAAACAACCTTTGAAATAATAATAATAATAAATTATTATTCTCTTGGACTTAAGCCCTTGGTCTTAGCCCCTCTTTCCAACCTCTCAGCCCCCTCTCCCTTACCTATCCTAGTGGAGCTTAGTCCCCCATCACTCTTTCTTCGTAGACGGTCTACACACAATGATGTTTTTATATTAATAATATGAATATTTACATTTACAAAACATGCTCCTAGCCTTTAACACCTAGGCTCTACGGCCTACTAGCACATAAGCGTACCAGATTAAAATTGCTTGGATCGCCAACCTACATAATATGTTTACAATTCATAATACGATTGGGGCTCGTCCTTGGGGTATTACATGCGCCCTCCTTAGGAGAACTCCTTGGTAGATTTACTTTGACCAACTTCCTCTAGAAAATGGGTGAAATAACCTTCTAGGGTTTTAAGCAGTTGCTGACAGTTGCAGAAGTTGTAGTTTTCAAATATTCGTCAAACTAAAAATCTAAACCCAAGGAAAGATGCATTGGGGTTAGGAGAGTATTCCTATGGTCTTGACCTTTCGAAGGAGTTCTTCTAAACTGCTAAAATGGATTCTTTGAGGCCTTCTCTAATACCATATTAAATTTATCTTAAGCAGTAAAGTGTATTCAATATTATTTAACTTTAGACTATTGAAACAATAATTTCATGCATAAGGATCACTGAAAAAAATACATCCATAGTATACACAAGATTTATCCCGAGAAATCCTTATGGGTGAGAAAACCTAGAAAATATTCTTCAATGAAGATTCGTCAAAAAGTACAGTGTCTCTCTCAAGAGAGATCTCACCAAATAGAAGATGATCAAAAGATAGACCAGAAAACCTAACCAGAATAGGGTAGCACACCACTAGACCAATATAGTCCTCCAAGAGATAACCAAAACCTTTACCAGAACACCCTTCCTCTGTAGATGTGTCTCCTCCTCAGACTTCCGCACCTTTTCTTGTGTGAGAGAGTTTGTGTTCTGTGTTATCCAAGTGAGGTGCCTAGTGTTGGCCCTTGGGTATGGAAGCAAGTGAAGATCGAGGAAGAAAAGGTCAAACGTGAACTATGCGGAAGACACAGTGACTATCACTGAGTTGAAGTAAGCAAAAGAGCAGAAAAGCTAAAGCAAAGTGCGGAAAAGCTAGCTGTTGGATGAGGAGATCAAGGATGACAGATCAACAAGGGAGATGGATCGAGGACAACTCAGAAAGAGGGGAAATCCATCGGTACCACTGCGCAGAAAGAAAGGAGAGACAAGTTGGCGAAGCTCGGGAAAAGTGGGTCAAGTTGACCTAGGGTTTTAGATACCTAGGGTTTTGGTAATTAGGGTTTTGACACCTAGGTTTCGACCTAAGGATTTTGGTGAGGGACTATAATGTATAAATAGAGGTCGAGAGGACATAGGTTGGGTCGGTACTATTTTTGGGCATTGATATTGATTATTGTTGATTGAGAGATTATTGTACTGTGAGAGAGGGAGTGTTAAGAGCGAGAGCTTCCTGGTACAGTTGGGTGCACAGGACGGTAGAGGAAGAGAGAAGAAGTGAGAAGATTTGTTGGCTAAGAGTGCAGATCAAAATTGTAGGATTTATCTTAATATATTATAAGTTCATTTATGTGGATGTATCCCTAGAGAGAGAGTGAACCATGTATACCTTGTGTTGTGTCTGTGATTGTTTCTTTGATCTCTGTTGTTGTTATATGGTTAATTGCATTACTCTGTTAGATCAGATCTATATCTGTGTAGGATAGATCTAGCTTGATAATTGTTGATGCATATGGAATTGTTGTTGTACTTGATCCAATTGAATTTCCTTTGGTTTTAGACATCTATGTCCTGCAACCCCCTGATAGCTTCTTCAAGTGAGGCTGCATCTGCTTCATAGGTGTTTTCGAAAGGGATAGTAGCTATGGCTTGTTGGTGCACTCTTGGAGTGAACCTTGGGTCTACCCCTGTGCCAACAAATAGTTCCATTGTTGGGACAGGAATCTTCATGAGGGAATGTCAAGGTGGTTCCCATCAAAGACAAAGATTCAAAAGTGGATAGAATATCAGGAGAGGGACTTCGCTGAAGCCCAGAACAAGAACCCTAAACTGAGTACTGAAGATTGGCTACAAAGACACATTTTCACTGACATTCATGAGATTTTCTTTGGAGGAATCCATTAAGAGATACACGAGTGGTTGGCTAGATTAGTTGATAAATAGTTTGAGATCAGATCTAGACCTCCTGTGGCTTGGACATCGATGCTAATGCATAGGGTTAAGAGAGTTGATAACACTGTATCCAGAGCCGTAGATCATTGGTTTGATAGTACCATTAGAGGGTATATCACCAAATTTGTTGTTGACAGAGTAGAAATGTATAGCCAAGCCGAGAGATACTTTTTCAAAGGACCCAAAGGGAAATTTTTGCATTTTATGAAGTTAAGAATCAAGATGTTCTTGCATGAAAACCACATCTTGAAGATACAGTAGATTGGATGGACTTGAAAAGGATAATGTTCAAAAACTTAGACAGTGACAATGACACAGAAGCTGGACATATGCACAATGGAAGAGTATTCAGAAGGGTTCACCTTGAGAACCTGTTTAAGGAAAAATACGGAGAAGAGGGTTTCTATAGTGGGGAAGAGGGAGATCTGACAGACGAAGAAAATTCAAAACCCACCAGAATAGAAGAAGGGGAAGCTGAAGAACTTCGCCAAAGTGAGACAGAAACCTCAGGAATTGTGCAAACTACTGAAGTAAGTAATAACGACCCCTCTATTATTTTAGAAACATTAAACCATCAGAATAGTCAGAATCACCAGAGTCCACAGAGTACCATTACAAGTAGTTCGGTGTCTACTCAGATAGGAAACCTAGGAAGCTCCATGGAAGATGAGATGAGGCTCCCTATCTTTAGAGGAGATGGATCTGAATATCTTGATCAACATTGGTTCTTATGTGAGGCAGTATGGAACATTAAAAATATTACCAACGAAGATGTCAAAAGAAACTAGTTTAGCACCACACTGAGGGATTGTGCGTTAATATGGTACATGAAGCTTGTCCAAGGACTTGTCCAGCTTAAGCCACTGAATGAGATCAAGAACGTGCTGGTTGTAGAGTTTAAGAAACCTAATTCGGAGTCACAATGTATCACAAAAATGAAGGATATCAAGCAAAAGGTCACGAAACTTGTTTGGGAGTTTGATCAAAGATTCAAAACCTTAACTGGAAGATTGACTTTTAAGATCCCAGATGAATAGAACAAGGAATGGTTCATCACTTCCCTTCTACTGCATATTAGATTTCCCTTGATGCAATAGAAGATTGCATCATAGGAAGAAACTTTGGATATCACCATGAAGCTTGAATCATCACCTATGGGAGAATCTAGCTCAGGCATGAGCCAGATCCTGACCCAACTGACTAGTTTGTCTCTGCAAGTCGAGGATACGAAGAAGGACAAGGGGAAGGACAAAAGAGAAGATATCTGGTGTGTAATATGGAGATCAGAAGGTCATGATAAGGAACATTGTCCCCTGTTTCATGAATATTTATCCTCAGGAGCACCGATCCCCTTAAATCAAGTTAACCTACCCTGGTGCGAAGTATGCAGAAACTGACATCACCCTAGTGAGTGCTACTATATGCAGAAGTATGTTCAAACACCCACAAACTTGTATTGAACATTTTGTAAGTCTATAGGGAATGATGATAGATATTGTAGGGCCTTTCACCTGATGCATGAAAGATCAAGAGACATATACAAGATCCAAGGTGAAGTGCACCAAGAAGGAAACAATGAATAGTACAATTCCCCAGGACGAGGAACTTTCAATCCTCTTGGTGGATAAAAAGGATGAGGATGAGGAGGAGGTATGGGTTGAGGCCGAGGAAAAATAATCTGTTACAACTACGCACAACCAGGACATCTAGTGAGGGACTGTCAGAACCCTTGCACCACCTGTAGTTATTGCAATTACTTCGAGCATGTTATTGAAGACTTCCCTTTGTTTCTAGCAAAGATTTAGGAAAGATGAGGACCCTAGCAGAACCCTCAAGTAAAACTGATATATGTTGAACCTCGCGGAATAGACTCTAGAGTCGCTTCCATTACTCAAGGAGGCGTTGTTATAGGAGAGGATAGAACAATCCAAAGAAAGATCGTAGAAGATTCAAGTATCAGGAAAGATGCAAATAAGACTCATGATTTTGATGCAAAGAAATAAAGACAAATCTTTGAGGAAGAGAGATAGGAGTTCAAGAGAGACCAAGGGTCCTCATCAAAAAAATGACTAGAAATAAAAGAGTATGGATTGCCTCGGGCATTTGACTAGTTGACTGCACATAAAGAAGGAAAACAGGTAAGTAAACTCATCGAATTTTTGTACACTTGTGTTAAGAACCAAATATCAGTATAGCATAAAAAAACCTCAGAATAAGTACTCAATGCCTTGAAAAAGAGAGAAATTTAGATAATAAGCCTCTTTGAGGGGGCAATCTCCTTATGCCCACATAAATGTACAATTCCAAATGAAAATGTCTCCTTGGTATATATAGGAGACTAGGAGGTATAATTACAACTAATGGAATAAAGATGACATAAATAAAATAACATTACTAATGTAATATGCCCCAATTAAGGCGTAATGATCAAATATTAGGGCTTAACATGCCCCTCCCCTTGAGACAAGTGTTGTCCGCAATGCTTGAGTAACTCTGAATGCTTTTGTATAAAATACTCATCTTCCCAAGTGGAATCTTCAGCCAGTAGTTTCCTCCATTTAATGAGATACTCTCAAATGGATCTATTCCTCAGCTGGCGAACTCTTGTGTTAGTGATGGCTTCAGCCTTCAATATGATTTTTCCTTCCTCGTCAACTTCCAAAAATATAGTTTGAACTGGGATCTTATCGCCTATAACCTTCTTTAAGCATGAAACATGCAAAATTGGGTGTACTCGTGAAGATGCAGCCAACTCCAATTTGTATGCCATAGTACCAATCTTTTGCAACACCTTATAAGGGCCATAGTACTTTGGTGATAATTTAGTATCTTTTTTGTCTTGCTTGAGGGACATATGTTTGTATGGTTGTAGTCTTAAAAACACCCAATCCCCTACTCCAAAACTTATTTCACTATGATGTTGATCTTCTTGTTGTTTCATGCGATTTTGTGCCATGGTTATGTTGTCCTTTAAGATTTGGAGAACTTGTTGTTGATGCTCGATGTGATCTTCCACTGCTTGAACCTTAGATTTTTATTTTAGAGAAGAAGTGATGGAAGGAGGGTGGTATCCATAGAGTTCCATAAATGGTTTCATTTTTGTTGCAATATGAAAGGAAGTGTTATACCACCATTCTGCCAAGGGTAACCATTTGAACCATTGTGTTTGTTTATTAGAGACAAAGCAACGAAGGTAGCCTTCCAGACATTTGTTCACTATCTCGGTTTGTCCATGAAATTGAGGATGAGCTATGAGCTATGATCTATGAGGTTTCAAACTTGTAGGTTGAGGTGTTTTATAAGAAGGAGCATTATTCTCTCTATAAATGTTGGGATTGGTCCTTCTAGTAGCCATAGCCATATGTTTACTTTCAACACTTCTTGCCACCTTAAATGCATTCTCCAACGATTTGGGTTCCCAAAGGCAATCCTCATGTTGAATGTTATACTTTAAAGTTCCTATGAATACATTAATCAAGTGCTCATATGGAATATTTGTTACCTTTATATTCAATCTTTGGAAGTTCTCAATGTGCTATCTAATTGAACCCTTTTTCTTGAGATTTATCAATTGGCTAAAGAAGGTATTGTTCCTTGTATCCTGATAGTGTGCTATCATTTCTTCAATGAAAATTTTCCAAGTGACGAGTGATTTTTGAGAACAAAGCCATCGATACCATACAAATTGATTGGGTTCTAAATATAAGGAAGAAAATCATACCTTTTGTGTATGTGGCACATTATGTAGATCAAAGAATTGCTCCATCTGAAGTATCCATGTGATTGGTTCCTTTCCATCAAACTTCCTCATATCAATCTTAGGAACGTGGTTGGTATTCAACCCAAAGTTGGAATTTCTCCATTATTGATTCACCTTCCTTGTGTCCTCATCATGAATTTCATGGGATACATTTTCACTTTCAAGTGTCCTCTCTATTATGAAAATTTTCAATCCTTACATGATCTCCCCTTTTAAACCCTTCATAATCTCTTATAGTTCATCTTTTGTTACTGTCTTCTTTTGTAATTCATTTATGTCCCTACACATTTCTTCACCTTAATCAAGAGTCCATGTACGATTATCTGGAGGATTATTTGGTGTAGAAGTTACCTTTTTGGGTGGCATGTTGGCCAAGTATCACTTTGAACCTTGATTTTGAATTGGTTCTGCTAGACAATATTTCTTCTATTGTATCTCCAGAAATGTTTTTTATAGCGAAAATTCCGCAATGACTCAGTTTAGGATGATTCGAGAACCCTATCTTGTACAGGATGTATCTACAGAAGTATAAGGCCTCAGGAGCTGAATTTTGAACCCAACGTACCTTGATCCGTCTACTAAATATCCTCCAAGCCGTTCCTTCTGAAACGTTGTAGAAACAAAGTTATAGTGAAAATTCCAAGGTGTCTCAGATGTAGCAGCGAAACCCCAAGACCTTGAGCTCTGATACCATATGTTAAGAACCAAATATCAATATAGCATAGAAAAACCTCAGAATAAGTACTCAATGCCTTGAAAAAGAGAGAAATTTAGGTAATAGGCTTATTCGAGGGGGCAACCTCCTTATGCCCACATAAATGTACAATTCCAAGATGATTCCAAATGAAAATGTCTCCTTGGTATATATAGGAGACTAGGAGGTATAATTACAACTAATGGAATAAAGATGACATAAGTAAAATAACATTACTAATGTAATATGCCCCAATTAAGGGGTAATGAGCCAATATTAGGGCTTAACAACTTGTCTTAAGTTAATTTAGGATGGGAATGTTGTTCAAGAACTACAGAACTTAATCAAGTAGTACGAGCTAAGGAAGATAGACCCCTTACTGAATAAGGCAGTACACCAAATTAGAAAGAAGAGAAGAACAAATAAAGAGTTACATCTAAATGCTCAAATAGGAGAATATGATATAGACTATGTGGTCCTCGACTTAGGATCAGAGGTCAATGTCATCACGAAGCAAACTTGGGCACTAATGGGAAAACCCAAGTTGGTATATTCCCCTATCAGGCTTCGTATGGATAATCAGCAAGTTGTCAGCCGATTTGGATGATTGGAGCATGTCCTTGTTGACATCGACGAAGTTAGAACCTTTGTAGATTTTGAGGTAATTGAAATTGTTGATTATAGTTGCCCTTACCCTGCATTGCTTGGAATTGATTGGGCCTTCAACAACTCTATTATTGTGGATTTGAAGAAAAGACGTATGAACTTTGAAAGAGATGGCCTTAGGGTCATTCCACCCTTAGATCCAGATGAGGGTCAACACCACACAGAGCCCATTAGAGAAGAGGACCATGCATACGAATTGGAAAACATCTACAAACTAAAAACCGGACAATAGGATTATATCAATCCTACAACCGATGGGAATCTCATCTGGCGAAGTGACAATGCGTGTTCATCAAAATCAGAAGAAGCGATGTAGAACTGACAAAACTAGATGTATGAAATATCTACCAAAAGATGTTCTAGATTAACCAGAGAAGTTCATTGGATCGGCATAACAGTGAGTAAGTTACCCACATTTGATGGCTTGAACCCCCTAGAAACCTTCCTTTCATATTTTGAAACAAGTGTACCAACATGAAAATGCTTGTTGGCAATGGATGAGGCCCTGAAAGCTACACTAGCAAGATGGTGGGGGATGCACAAAAGAAACATGATAGACTGGACACAATGTTGAACCTTGATGACAACATGGTTTTCAGCACAAATAGTAAGCTGTGAAGTAAGGTATATTGGTTGAAGCTACCCAAAGGACCACACACGAAGATGTGAAGAGGCCTAGAGAGATATTCCTTGAGAACAATGGGTGCACAGATTCATTAACACATTAGATACGACCCCTATCAACTAGTACCTTCAAGCGGAACTGTGCCTCATCACCACAGATTGGGAAGGTATGATTCAAATTTTTTTTACCACCTTTTTATTTGAAAGTAAATATCCTTCAGTAGACCAAGCACTACATATTGTGAGGTATAATTTATTCGAAGAGGCATCTAGCCTCCCTATGGAACAAGAAGAGGATGAATGGACTACGCCTCTCTAGAAATTGCAGACTTTCTATAACATCAATGTAGATGACGACAATGACCCGAGGAATCTCAACATCGCGGAGATAGAAGGCCAAAGAGATGTGGAGGGACTAGGAGTTGAAATACCATTTATTGGATAGCTGATCAAGATCAGAAAGGTAAATATTGGAACAAAGGAGACACCAAAGCTTGCCAATGTCAGAGATTATTGGGATGCTGCTACCATTGACAAGATTACAGAGTTATTGCATGAATATCAGGACTTGTTTCCAACCAAGTTCACTGATATGAAGGGAATAAAAGGACCTATGGGAGATATGAGAATACCTTTGAAACCATATGCGAAGATAGTCAAGCAAAGACCCTACAGATTGAATCTGAAATACAAGGAAAAAGTGAAGATTGGCTCGACAGAATGCTGGAAGCAGGGATTATTGAACCTGTCGAAGAATCAGAATAGATTAGCCCTATGGTGGTACAAGAGAAGAAGACATGAGAAATCATAATATGTGTGGACCTTAATAAATTGAACGATGTATGTCTACACGACCCTTTCCCTACACCATTCACTGATGAAGTATTAGACAACGTGGGAGTCTAAGAGGTATATTCTTTTACAGATGGATTTTCAGGATACCATTAGATCTAGATTTCCAAGGAGGACTGCCATAAGATAATGTTTTCCATATAATGAGGATCCTTTCAATACACATTAATGCCATTTGGACTGAATAATTCCCCAACCATCTTTTCCAGGGTGGTGGTCGAAGTGTTCAAAGAATTTTTGCATAAATTTTTAGAAGCATATTTTGATGACTAGACTATATTTAGTTTGTTGAAAAACCATATTGAATGTCTAAGGCTAATGTTGGATAAATGCAGGCAGTGTCAAATTGATTGTATGCAAGTAGGGATTGTTGGTCGATCCATCTAAAGTTGCAATTATAGTTGATTTTCCACCTCCTACTTTAGTTAAACAACTGCACACTGCACTAGGACACATTGGCTATTATAGGAAATTCATTAAAGGCTATCCCCAAATTAGAGCACCAATGGAGAAGATGTTGAAGAAGGATTTCCAGTTTGGGTGGACAGATGACTGCTAACAGAGCTTCGACACATTGAAATAGAAGATGGTCATTGTGTCCATTCTGGTTTTTCCATATTGGAGCAAGGAGTGTCATGTGCATGTCGATGTGTCTTCTATTACACTAGGAGCAGTACTAGCAGAGCTAGGAATATGAGACATTGATCACCCATTAGCCTTTGCTAGCAGGAAGTTATCCACAATAGAAGTTAACTACACCACCACAGAGAGAGAAGGATTGGCCATGGTATATGCACTACAAAAGTTCCTCCACTACTTATTGGGAGGACACTTTAAAATGTTTACAGATCACTCCACACTGAAATACCTAGTCAATAAATGAGTGTTGGGGGGGTGGATATGCATATGGTTCCTACTGTTTCAGGAATATGATTTTGAGATCATAATTAATCCAGGAAGAATGAACAAGGGCCCTCACCACTTGTCAAGGTTGAAACATGGAGAAGAACCCACCAGTTTGGAGGATACACTACCAGATGCACAACTGCTTTTCATTAGAAAGATTCATGAACACTTCGAAGACATCATCCAATTCCTGACAATAGGGATAGCACCTAGTGAGTATACAATTCCCCAGAAGAAACAACTCATGGTGCGCGCTGCAGACTTTTCACTGATGGCTGGTTAGCTATACAAGATGGGACCTAATGAGATACTAATAAGATGTGCTATGGAGGCAGAGAACTTATTGATCCTCACAAAACCTCATGAAGGCATCATAGGAGGACATTATGTAGGGAAAGCAACTGCGTAGAAGGTCCTGTGAGCTGGCCTTTGGTGGCCTACCTTACATAAAGATGCTAAGGATTATGCTAGAGCTTGTGATATATGCTAGAGAGTTGGAAAACCATCCCAAAGAGATGAAATTCCATTAGCATTGCAGATGACCCTACAAGCATTTTAAAAATGGCCCATTGACTTTGTGGGACCTATAAACCCACTAGGGAAGCACACAGGAGAAAGGTACACCATTACTGCGACTGAATACTTAACCAGATGGGTCGAAGCAAGAGTAGTCAAGGACTGTAGTGTAGCTATAGCTATATGCTTTATCTTTGATGACATAATAACTAGATTTGGATGCCCTGAGACCCTTTTGAGTGATCAAAGCACCCATTTCATCAATAAGACAGTGGAAGCCCTGATTGAAGAATTTGTAGTTTACCATCAGAAGAGTACACCTTACCATCCACAAGCAAGTGGAATGGTTGAAGAACTCAACAAGATCTTGGAGAAAACATTGACGAAGGTTTGCAGTGTGAATAGGGATGACTGGGATTTAAGAGTACCAACAATACTCTAGGCTTATAGAACCACTTACAAGAAATTAACAATGTAGACCCCTTTCAAGTTGGTTTATGGACTTGAAGTTGTTGTCACGATGGAATACTTGGTACCAAGCTTAATAATTGTTGCATTTAGAGACATGGATGATACTGGCGCTGTCCAGGAGAGGCTAGCACAGTTGGTTGAATTGGAGGAAGACCGATTCATTGCAAGACTCCACCAATAGGTTCAGAAAGAATGAGAGAAGGCATAGTATGACATGCACATCAAGTAAAAGACATTCAAGCAAGGTGACTTAGTATGGCTGTATGAAATTAAGTTCATAAGACACCTAGGGAAGTTTAGGATGCATTGGCTCAGACCATATGATATTGCCTATGTTACAGAAGGAGGAGCTACACAACTGCAAACATTGAAGGGAGGATGGAAGGAACGATTGGTGAATGGATCTCGGCTGAAGTTGTACTATGACAACCAGCTACCTTGTAACTCTCAGTAAAAACAAAAGGAGAAGGTTATAGGTACCAGGTGTAGTTTAAAATCGGTACCAGACACAGAAAAGACAGTCTGCACAAGGGAAGAGAAGCGACACAAAGAAGAAAGCAAAGACTGCACTATGTAGTCCAAAGTTGAAGTGAAACAGAAATATCATATTTGAAGTGCCTCGGGATGAGTCATAGGTGAGTGTTGGGGGCCTATTGGCCCTTGGGTATGGAAGCAAGTGAATATCTAGGAAGAAAAGGTCAAACACAAACTGCACAGAAGACACAGTGACTGTCACTGGTTCGAAGTAAGCAAAAGAGTAGAAAAGCTGGAGTGAAGTGTGGAAAAGCTAGCCATTGGATGAGGAGATAAAGGATGACAGATCAGTAAGGGAGATGGATACAGGAAAACTCAGAAAGTGGGGAAATCCACCATTACCATCGTGCAGAAATAAAGAAGAGACAGGTTGGTGAAGCCCGGGAAAAGTGGGTCAAGTTGACCTAGGGTTTTTGTAATTAGGGTTTTGACACCTAGGTTTCAACCTAAGCCTATCAGCGAGGGACTATAATGTATAAATAGAGGTCAAGAGGACCTAGGTAGGATCGGTACTATTGTTCTAAATTGATATTGATTATTGTTGATTAGGAGATTATTGTACTGTGAGAGAGGGAGAGTTGAGAGTGAGAGCTTCTTAGTATTGTAAGATCTTCAGTTGGGTGCGAGGATCAAATCCTGTTGTTGGGTGTGCAGGACGATAGAGGAAGAGAGAAGAAGAGAGAAGATCTATTGGCTAAGAGAACATATCAAAACTGTAGAATTGATCTTAATATATTATAAGTGAAGTTCTGTGGATGTATCCCTAGAGAGAGGGTGAACCACGTATGCCTTGGGTTGTGTGTGTGTGATTGATGCTTTGATCTATGTTCCTGCTATATGGTTAATTGCATTATTGTGTTAGATCAGATCTATAACTGTGCAGGATAGATCTAGCTTGATAAGTGTTGATGCATATGGAGTTGTTTTTGTACTTGATCCACTTGGCATTCCTTTGGTTGTAGACATCTTTGTCCTGCAACCCCCTCATAGCTGCTTCGGGTGAGACTACATCTTCTTCGTAGGTGTTGTCAAAAGGGCCAGTAGATAGGGATTTTTGGTGCACTCTTGGAGTGAACCTTGGATATGCCCCTATGCCAACACCTAGCCTCTCATAAATACAAGTTGAGCCACCCAGAATTAGGTCAGGGCCAACTTGTACACTTTACCCTTTCTAATTTACAATTGAATTTTTCAAGGCATAATAGGGCCAACTTTTACAAAGGCACAATAGGTCTGACTTTACAAATATAACATAATATTATTTGTTAGGGTTTTGTCTCGGTCTAACGCAATATTGATATAATAATAATATCTTCCGAAGCTACTCAAACTTCAACATAATGATGATAATTTCTCAGGAAAATGGGCTTGAAATCTAAGGTGATAGTACCTTAGGGCCTTAGATTTCAAGAGGAAATTGCTAGAGTGAAAACATTCTTGGACTCTAGAAACCCTTTCTTCCCTTCCTATACTCTTTAATGACACTATGACAATTTTATAGAATCAACTCCTAAAGTGCTAACATCTTTATGGCTTTAGAAGTTTACCCTACATGGTGTTTCTTAACAAATCAATGGATGAAATATTCTAGAGAGAGGAAGAAAATCCTTATGTTCCTCTCCTAGGGCATATAAAAGAAGTATAGCTTCAATATGAATAAGTGAAATATACCATAAGCATTTCACACAAATAATTTGCATATTTTACTTACTTCACCAAGCATAAACCAAAAAAAAACCCTAGTTGCATAAATTCCACCAAGAATAAGCCAATAAACATACACAAAATGTCCTCCAAGATCAAGTGCATAAGTAAAAGAGCCAATGTTGCCAATAGGGTGAAAATTTCAGATACAAGTCCTCTTGTGAGAGGAGTGACTTATGACAAAAATTAATTGCAAGGTCTCTTATTTATAAAATGCCTTGTGAATATAATTTTTCCATAATAAAAGGAGGGCCGACCCCTTAAATTTTCCTCTAAAATGTGCATAAGTGAAAAAAATACATGAAATAAACCTTACGAGGGTGACATAATGCCTCTAAGGTAAATACCCAAAAACATATTATGTTATTAACATAATATATAATAATAAATATAAATATGTTATAATATTTAATGAATAATTAATGAAGAGACACCTTCCCAATGAAAGTTCATGTCTCTTCATGGAAGGGAACCCCTTCATGGGTATATAAGGCACTCATTATTATTTTATCTCATATGTAATATTCATATACATTATTATTTAATATATTATCCTTTATGTATTACAACATGTTGCCCTACCTACATTGGGTATTTACATCGTGAAATAGGTTGGTTCACCACAGTGGTATTAATACATACGTAGTAAACCTTACAAATCATAAAGACACAAATCCATCTAATGTAAAGAGGTCTTCAAATGTCGAAGTAGAAACACGCCAGGGGTATGAATAAGACTCAATTCCAAAAATTACTCAAGAAAAAGATACATGTATACAAAGTATATGAAGTAAAGATCAAGCTGCAAGGACACCTTATCGATATCCTAATCAAAAAATTTGATACTTCAAAAAATAAACGTATCAACAGAAACAAATGATCGATATGCCAAAGAATATTATTTCCACTACAAGTGGTGCTCAAAGTACAAGCTATCATGGGAGTCAAAATACATCAATTTGTCTACAAGAACCCCATAAAATCCCCATTGTGTAGAATATCGATTTAAGGTGGGCAGACTCACTTACAATTCAACGGTTCTACGCAATGCTTAGAAAATCCTATCATTTCAAGTTCTAAAGGATCATTAATTCAAGAATAAAGAAGAAGGAGATGATATTAAAATCCAGAGAAAGATATAAGTCTTCCATAAGTATGCTTTGAGGACAAAGCATTTTTTAGGGGAAGACAATGTTATGAACATAATATATAGTAATAAATATAAATACATTATAATTGTTAATGAATAATTAATGAAGAGACACCTTCCCAATGAAAGGTTGTTTCTGTTCATGGAAGGGAACCCATGCGTGGGTATATAAGGCCCTCATTCTTATTGTATCTCATATCTCATATTCATATACATTATTATTTAATATATTTTCCTTTATGGATTGTAATATGTTGTCCTACAGACACAAGAAGTATAGCTTCAGTATGAATAAGTGAAATATACCATAGCATTTAACACATAAATAATTTGTATATTTTACTTACTTCACCAAGCATAAACCAAACAAAAACCCCATTTGCATAAATTCCACCAAGAATAAACAAATAAACATACACAAAATTTCCTCCAAGATCTAGCGCACAAGTAAAAGAGCCAATGTTGCCAATATGGTGAAAATTTCAGATCCAATTCCTCTTGTGAGAGGAGTGACTTATGAAAACAATTAATGGAAAGGTCTCTTATTTATAAGAGGCCTTGTAAATATAATTTTTCCATAATAA
>ML780204.1:290138-321104 GCA_009831015.1 Picea engelmannii
ATTTAGCCGGGAGTCGTGAGGACGAGTGGGTTAACTTCGGCCACCGTTTCTTTCCTTATCAGGGTTCAACGGTCATTGACGGAGCACGCGACTTCGGGCCTCGCGACCTCGGGACTTTGGGTCTCAGGAGGGGGAACGATTGATGACCGAGGCGCGACGTCACGAGAAGCGAGACCGCGGGATCGGCATCTCGGGATCTCGGAGTCCAAGTGTGGGAGGACACGTTCGCCGAGCCGCGAGAGGCGAGGGATGAGTCAACGTTGACTTTCCTCGGTCTCGGGAATCCGGGAAAGAGACATTCGACGTCGGGACTCGYGAGAGACGAGACTCCGATTCTTTTCCCCCGACAAGTTATAAAGGGGAAACGAGTGTGAGAGAGACTGTGGGTTGCGAACCCCCGATAAGGGTAGGAAGAGTGTCAACTCTTCGGGCCGCAGATTTGTGAAGGTCCTGGTGGGGCGACCGTGCTCGTGAGGGGCAGGGTGCCGTCATATCTCCTCAAAAAGTGTGTAGACTTCATCCTGTATTGGTTGGAGTCTCCAGGTGACTTCCATGACTTTACTTTGGATGGCATGGACCTGTTGTTGAACTACACATTGTTCCTGTGAAATTTTCATCTTCTCAACTACTGAAAGTAGTTTCTACTGTGCTTGCACTGTCAATGCTTGTTGTTTTTCCTCTTGAAGTTGTGCTTCTAATTATCTTAGTTCTGGGTCCTCTGCGAGGTGCTCATAGGTCTGTGCACTGTGGTTTCTGAGTAGCTTACATTCTAAGGCCAACACCTTGATTCTTTCTACTATGTTATTGGCAATTTGTTCTCTTTGTTCTCGCACTTTTTGTGCAGTGCTTGGCACTGCTTGTAGTTCCAGTTCCACCACTCTTTCTTGAAGCTGTTGAATAGCTTCAGTGAGATTCTCCACTTGAATATCCACTGTGTCTTCTTCTATCTATGTGAGGCACAGTAATCTATCCTAATTGCAATCTCATTGTGCATATCCCCTTCGGGAGGTATGCGATTATTAGTGTAGAGTCGATGTCTCTCAAGATGCTATCATGACTAACCATTCCAGCTAGAGGCGGCATATAGTCAAGCAGGATTGATGGGATGAGCTTCGTGTTTTCCAAGTCATCACGATGCTTTCTCTATTTCTCTATCGCAGTTTGGGATGGCCCAGATCGATGTGCAGTCAATGGGAGGCTTGCAATCCTCTCATCGATGAGGCATGTGCTCCTGCCAACATGACCTTCTTCGTCATAATGTCAATCAAAATCTCTTTGATGGATTTATCTACTTTTCTAAGGTCTCCCGACATACACGCTTGAGGTTAGATATCTCGGGTAGGTGGACAATCTCTCAAGGTAAGATTAACAGGTGGAAAGGTCTCAATAATCACTGAGTGAAAGAAATTATTTCTCTGTGGGCTCGGATAATCACAATTGGCAAAAGTGTCCCAGGTAATAAATTCGACGGATTAAATAGCTAACATCATAACAAACTCCTCCAACATGTAGGAATGCCTCAATTAATACAATTCCATTAGTTATAGTGTGATCCCAATAGTCCAATGGAGATCTCTCCGGTAATAACTATGTTTCTAGCCATTCTGGAGCATCATTCTAATGGTCGGTATGCCTCCAACAGTAATATTTCTTCACCATGGAAAAGTGCCAGCCGATGTTGTTATACTATTCCGGTGAGGTTCAAGTTATGGAATCCTTCCTTATGTGAAGTCCTCTCTAGAACCTTCTACAATTTTTCTAGATTTTCTTTCTTCTTACTGAGCTTTCTTTCTTTATTTCTGGTGATCTGTGTCTCGGGATTCCTTTTTCCATTATTTTTGTTATCTTTTCTTATCATAGTAACTTCACACTATTGAGGATCTTTCACAAGGTTCGAGGATAATACTTTTTTCTCTTATTTTATCTAGAGTAGGTGCTCTACTCTCCTGGATGGATAGGTTCTTTAAGCCTTATTGCGTTCTTTCAACTTTTATAGTCAGATATATGGCCCTCAGTTGCTTTGACTTGTCCTCTTGTTCTTCTATTAAGCACACTATTCTCTTAGCCATGAAATCCATTAATTATTTATTTTTCTGTTCTATAGCTTCCTCTTCTTCTCTCCTTCGAATATGATCTCTCTCAATCCAAGTCCTTCCTAACAAAAGTGAAAAATGGGTGTTGTTCTCAAGAAACTTAATGACCTCGAATCCTTATTCTGTCGATGTTCCATGAGAACTCATAGGTACATGAGTAAGTATTCCACATAGGTTTATCATTTTTCCTTTAAACAATCCTATTTCTCCTAATGAAGGAACCATAGCAGGCTTTCCTAAGATTTCCAAAGTACTTTTTGTCATGATGTTTATGTGTGTTTCTGCATCCAATACACAGTCTATGTCGAAGTCTCCTATTCTTTTTTATATGCACTCTTTCTCTCTTAAGATATCTGATAATATGATGTCTCTATGATCATTCAATGTTTTTTTCATCTGTAATAATATAGCCTCAAATTCTTTCTGGCTCTTTGGCTTATTCTCAGTATCTTGACCTTCCTCATGGTTTTATTGTCTCATGTTCATCTTTCCAACTTTAGCAATCATTCTAGGGAAATCCAAAACTTGATGATCAATGGATTTACAACAAAGACAAATAGGGCCTCTACCAGGGAATTCCTTAGCAATATGTATCGGTCTTCTGCAATTATAACATAATGTCAATCCTCTCATTCTCTTAAAGGATCCCCATTATTTCCTGTACCGCGCACTGGGATCACAATGATGGTTCTATAAAATATTATTTCTAGGATCCTGCATCCACTTGTTTGTCCAAAAATTCTTTCTATGCATAGAAATAACATATCTTTCACTGTTTATATCATATCTATTCATATCACATATTCTTTCTTCTAGCTATGCCCTAGTTTATAGACTAGGATGAAATCTATCAAATATACCTAGATCCATTCTTTCAAAACATAAATTTCAACTTATCTTACCTTTATCAGAGCACCAAGATTCAAGATATTACCTATTTTCTTCAGATCATACTTCTCTTCTTGGCGCAGAGCTTCACAAGTCAAGTAGAGTATTGCGCACTAAAACAATAGATCTATGGACATAGATTTTTCTTTTCCTCAGTTTCTAGCAATCACAATTTCAGTTTCTACAATATAACCATTTGTTGGCATAGGCACATACCCAAGATTCAACGCTTCAACATCGCACCAACAAAACCCTAACTACTAGCCCTTTCGGTAACACCTGCGAAGCAGATGAAGTCTCACCCGAGGTAGAGGCAAGGGGGGTTGTAGGAATCAAGTGTCTACAACCTAGCTGGGACACAGATCTATGATCACAATACTTAACAGAGGACTTAGCAGTTAACATTCATTATATTTTACTCTTATTCACTTCGTAGGTTAAAATCCCTAATTACAGAACAACACAGTATTAAACCAAAGCTAATCATATCTAACCATTTAGCACATAGCATCAATAGATCTAGAGTTCGTTCAAGTTATTAAGAACTAAGATACTATATCAGATGCATCTAACATATATAAAGATTCATCACTAATCATAAATCACATCAATAGCACAAAGCAATTACAACACAGGATGCACATGGTTCACCCTAGTGTGGGGATACATCCACCAACTCTTCTTCTTCTTTATCATCCTCTCTCAATATTCTTACATGCACAGAGCCACAAAACCCACTCCGCATAGGACAGGAGATCTGCGTGCACCTCGCCAGATCCTCCTTCCCCGAGTTATATCACAACAAAAATCCTTCTTACACAGTCTACACACAAGTTTGTTACAATCACTTGCACTTAGCTCTGCAAGTCTTAACACATAGTATGCACAAAGCCTCTATATCCACACTAAGCCGATTCTACTAGGCCTCTCCTACCTTACATCGCCTAGATATGTATTTATACATTACAAATGGGGCCTAAACATGGGTAAACCCATTCGAAAACATCCCACACCCATTACATAAACCCTAATCCCCAAAAATCCTACAAAATAGAGAGAGATCCCATGATCTCTGCTTCCCCTGGGCGCTTTGTCTTTGACCAACTTGTCAAAGTCCCAAAAATGGTCAAACGTGACCAAGGTTATCCAAAACTTGGTCAAGGGCCAACAGGCCCCCAACACTCACCTGTAACTTGTTCTGAGTCACTCTAACTTAGGAAACTCTTCTTCTAATGCCTCGAGCTTGTCTCAAGCTGCCTCAACTTGCTGCTTCACCAGAGTCTCATGCTCGGTGAACTCCTGAAGGACTTTCTCTATGGCCGATCCTTCCAAGCGGTGTTCCACTGAGGTGACTACTTGTTCTAGTTGTGCTCCTTGTCCCTCTATCTCCTCAAAAAGTGTGCAGGATTTATTCTGTACTGACTGGAGTCTCCGGGTCACTTCCATGACTTTACTCTGGATGGCATGGACCTACTACTAAACTATATGTTGTTCCTGTGAAATTTTCATCTTCTCAACTATTGAAATAAGTTTCAGTTGCTCTTGCATTGTCGATTCTTGTTTATTTTCCTCTTGAAGTTTTTCTTCTAATGCTCTTAGTTATGAGTCCTTTGTGAGGCACTCATAGGTATGCGCACTGTGGTTGCTGAGTAGATTACATTTCTAGGCCAATACCTTGATTCTTTCTACTACGTTCCTAGCAGTTTCTTCTCTCTGGTCTCACAATTCCTGCGGAGTGCTTGGCATTGCTTGCAGTTCCAGTTTTTCCACTCTTGCTTGAAGCTGTTGAATAGCTTCAGCGAGTTTCTCCACTTGACTCTCCATTATGTCTTCTTCTATCTATGTGAGGCCTAGTACAGAGCAAAGTGATCTAGTGACTGCTTCTTTAACTCTAATATGCTATGCGAGAAACTGTTCTTTTTCCTTTTGGATATGCGCTTTATCCCCTACAAACTTCACCTAGAGGTCATATTTCTCTTGTTGTACAACCCAATGTTGCTCTAAAGATTCCTCCTTTTCTTTCTTTAATGCCTTTGTGTTCTACTCCTATTCCTCCTGGACCCGACGAAGGCGAGCCTCTGTTGAATATGCTAATCTGCATAGCTGGGCAGGCTCATCTCCTACTTCTATACCTTTTGATGATGATGATGGCAATGTAGATGCTGCGTGGCTCAAGTATAGGGCTTGTTGTACCCCTTTTATCTCTGCCTCGATCCTGTCAAACATTGTCTCCTGTTTGGTTTTGTTTCGCTGCAAAATTTCCTCCAAGGTGTCTGATACAACTATGATGATAAGGTCAATATCATCCACCGTGAGTACAGTCTGTAATTGAGGCTTATTTTCTCATGATTTCGTCCGTGTTGATGGTTTCTTCGGGGAAAACTTTCTTTTCTTGGATGTCTCAGCCTCCGTGATGGGATCCTTAGGTAGTATCAGTTCACCATGTTCCTTTTTGTTTTCTTCCCCTTTGTTCTCTTGCTTGTCTACTTCATCCTCTCCTCCTCATCCTAGTGAATCTGGTGTAGATTCCTTTTCTACGCTATTCATTTCCTATACTTATTTCATCTTCTTCCTTCTATTTCTACTGGGTCCATCATACTCTTTTAGAGTGACTACAAGACTTCCTATGAGGTTGGGGTTAGAGAGTTCTTTCTATTCAACTGGTACAAGGAACTCTACAATCCATTCCTTGGTTATTTCTTCCATGTCCTCCACTGTGAGTTTGTAATAGGACTGGTGCTCTTCCTTGTGTTTGTCCCCATGCGCAGTGATGTAAATGAAATTTCTATCTGCGCATAACTTCACAAGTGGCCTGAACCTGTGTAGAGTATTTGATGTCATGCAAGATAAATATTTAATGGCCCTCTTCAACTGTAAATAATATGTGTGGAACACCGCATTGGATTTCCATTGTTTTTCCATGTCGCTCGAATACTAGAGCATAATGAACTTTGCGACCAATGGTTCGGACGACTCAATTTCAGGGAAGGTCACTCCTTCTGGCATCTCCCAAGCAATGAAGGAAATGAGAATCAACAATCAGCTACAATGAAACTTGTAGCACTGGTCCTGTACTTCGCGGAAATGTTTCTCCAACTGGTTGATGAGGTAGCTCACCCAGTTCATTTGCATCCCTTCAACACATTTTCCTGCAAGGTCGATGACGAACCCCATGACCTATGTTGGTCTGCTCTTTCTGATGATCTTACCAGTGATCAACTGGAAAGCCAGGTGCACTATGCCATTTTGGATGGAGGCTACCTTGTAGCTCCACTTCCCCTTCTCTACATCGCTGTCAGTTTCTTTTATGCACTGCACCAGGAGACGATCTACAACCTTCCCTGTGTAAATATTATGAGGGTCAGGTCCTTGCATTCTCAATCTAGTGATCCAATGGATCAACGCCAGATCTATGGTGATGCGTCGATCTAACCGCAGGTAACCACCATGGTAGCATGACAGGAGGAGTTTAATGCACGCGTTAACCTCCTTATGTCTGTCGAAGTGTGGGATCTTCATCACGTTAAGGATTGTATATCGTGTGATGTCCATGGTCCATGGCTGGGGGATTATCTTTGACTTCTTTCCCATTGTCTTTTTCAAATACTTATGTGGGGCAAGCATTCCATAATTCTTGCGGTCTCCCAAGTTGAAATCACTGATCTTTAGCATCGTAATATGTCCTAATTGCAGTCCAACTGCATGTATCCACTTCAGGAGGTATGAAGTGGTCAGTGTATAGTTGAAGTCTCTCAGGACGTTATCATGACTAACCATGCCATCCAGAGGTGGGATATAATTGGGCAGGATTGATGGGATGAGCTTCACATTTTCGAGGTCATCGCGATGCTTGCTCTATTTCTCTGTCATAGTTCAGGATGGCACAAATTGACGTGAAGTTGATGGGGAGGCTTGTAATCCTCTCATCAATGAGGCATGTTCTCCTGCTGACATGACCTTCTCCATCATGAGGTTAATAAAAATATCTTCAATGGATTTCTCTATTGCACTAAGGTCGCCCGACATACACGCTCAAGGTCAGATATCTCGGGTAGGTGGAAAATCTCTCAAGGTAAGAAGAACAAGTGGCCAGGTATCAATAAGACCTAATTGAAATAAATTAGTTCTTTGTGGGCTCAAATAATCGTAGTTGGAGAAAGTGTCCCTGGTAAGACATTCAATGGGTTAAATAGATAACATCGTAACAGACTCCTCCAACGGGAAAGAATTACTCAATCAATACAATTCCATCCGTTATGGCGCGCTCTCAACGGTCCAATGGAAATATTTCTGGAAATAACTGTGTTTTGAGTCGCTCTGGACAGTCATAATACCAATCAGGACACCTTGAATTGTCATATTTATTCGCTGTGGCGAAGTGCCAGTCAATGTTTTTCTTCTATTCCGGTGAGGTTCAAGTTCTGGAAGCCTTCCTTATGCGAAGTCCTCTCTGGAACCTTCTGCAATTTTTCTAGTTTTTCTTTCTTCTTACTGAGCTTTCTTTCTTTCTTTCTGTTGATCTGCATCTCTGGATTCCTTTTTCCTTTATTTTTCTTATCTTTTCTTAGCATAGTAACTTCACACTGTTGAGGATATTTCACAAGGTTCGAGGATAATAATTGTTCTCTTACTATTTCTAGAGTAGGTGCTCTACTCTCTTGCATGGATAGTTTCTTTAATCCTTCTTGCGTTCTTTCGACTTCGATAGTCAGGTATCTGGCCCTCAGTTGCTTTGACTTGTCCTCCTATTCTTCTATCAAGTGTGCTATTCTCTGTTCTATAGCTTCCTCTTCTTCTCTCCTTTGGATCCGATCTCTCTCAATACAATTCCTTCCTAACAAAAGTGAAAAATGGGTGTTGTTCTAAACAAACTTAATGACCTCCAATCCTTCTTCTATTGATGTTCCATGAGAATTCATAGGTACATGAGTAAGTCTTCCACATAGGTTTATCATATTTCCTTTAACCAATCCTATTCTTCCTAATGAAGGAACCATAGCAGAATTTCCTAAGATTTCCCAAGTACTTTTTGTCATGATGTTTACCTGTGTTTCTGTGTCCAATACACATTCTATGTCGAAGTCTCCTATTCTTGTTTCTATGCAGTCTTTCTCTTTTAAGATGTCTAATAAAGTGATGTCTCTATGATCATTCAATGTTTCTTTCATCTATAATAATATAACCTCACATTCTTTCTAGTTCTTTGGCATATTCTCAGTCTCTTGACCTTCCTCATGGTTTTCTTGTCTCATGTTCATCTTTCCAACTTTAGAAATCATTCTAGGGAAATCCAAAACTTCCTGATCAATGGATTTACAACAAAGACAAATCAGGCCTCTACCAGGGCATTCCTTAGCATGATGTCCCGGTCTTCTACAATTATAACATAATGTCAATCCTCTCTTTCTCTTAAATGATCCCCAAGCTTTCCTGTATTGAGCATTGGGATCACAATGATGGTTCTGTAAAAAAATATTTCTAGGATCTTGAATCAACGTGTTAGTCCAAAAAGTCTTTCTATGCATAGGAATAACATATCTTTAACTATTTCTATCAGATCTATTCATATCACATCTTCTTTCTTCTAGTTGTGCCCTAGTTTTTAGACTAGGACGAAATCTATCAAATATACCTAGATCCATTCTTTCGAAACAAAAATTTCCACTTATCTTACCTTTAGCAGAGCAACAAGCTTTAAGATCTTACCTCTTTTCTTTAGATCAGACTTCTCTTCTTGGCACAGAGCTTCACAAGTCAGGTAGAGTATTGCACACAACATCAATAGATCTATGCACAAATATTTCTCTTTTCCTCAGTTCACAACAATCACATTTTCATATCCGACAATGGAACCATTTGTTGTCATAGGTGCAGACCCAGGATTCAATGCTTCAACAATGCACCAACAAAACCCTAACTACTGACCCTTTCAGCAACACATGCAAAGAAGATGAAGTCTCACCCGAGGTAGAGGCAGGGGGGATTGTAGGACTCAAGTGTCTACAACCTAGCTAGGACACAGATCTGTGATCACAATACTTAACAGAGCACTTTTATTGTTAACATTCGTTAGATTTTACCCTCATTCACTTCGTAGGTTAAAATCCCTAGTTACAAAACAATACAATATTCAACCAAAACTAAGCATATATAACCATTTAGCACATAGAATCAACAGATATAACATTCATTCAAGTTATTAAGAACTAAGATACTATATGAGATGCATCTAACATACATAAACATTCAACACTAAGCATAAATTACATCAATAACATAAAGCAATTACAACACAGGATGTACGTGGTTCACCCTAGTGTGGGGCTACGTCCGCCAACTCTTCTTCTTCTTTATTATCCCCTCTCAATATTATTGCATGAAAAGAGCCACAAAACCCACTCCACATAGGATAGGAGATCTTCGCACACCTCAAGAGATCCTCCTTCCCCAAGTTAGGTCACAACACAAAGCCTTATTACACATTTTTCACACAAGCTTCTTACAATCACTTTCACTTGGCTCTGCAAGTCTTAACACATAGTATGCACAAAGCCTCTAGATCCGCACTAAGCCAATTCTACTAGGCCTCTCCTATCTTAAATCATGTAGATATCTATTTATACATTACAAATGGGGCCTAAACATCGGTAAACCCATGGGTTGACATCCCATACTAGTTACATAAACCCTAATCCCCAAAACTCTCGCAAAAGGGAGCAATATCCCTCAATCTCCACTTCTCCTAGGCACTCCATCTTCGACCAGCCTGTCAAAGTCCCAAAAATGGTCAAACATGACCAAGGTTCTCCAAAACTTGGTCAAGGGTCAACAGGCCCCCAACACTCACCTATGACTTGTCCTGAGTCACTCTGACCTGGGCAACTGTTGAGACCCGAAATTGACATCCCCATTACCCTATTATACTCTTCATCTATACCTTTTTGGCCTACCTAAAGCTTGGGTGAATGAAAAGAACACTACCATTAGCCAGTGATAAGGTCATAAGGTAAAGTATGGTTAATTCATGCATTTTGTGGTTTATTGAAGTTAAGGAATTAAATATTTCATGTACTAATGCTTCAATTTACCATGTATAATCTTTGACCTCTAGATATCTAGCCTTCCTATACCAGCTCAGTTGTCTGGTACTTATGCACCAAGACTGCCACTGTCTGAATTCAGTACCAAATGCATCTAGTACTAAAATCTCGTCTGTTGTTATTCGGTACCAACGATCGTGGACTGTCATGATCCGGTACCACCATTTGTGTATTGTTTTGATCCGATACCATCTACCTGTCATGATCCGATACCAATATAGAGAACCAAATGTACCAAGTTTAGCTCCAGATCGCCCAAGACAAGTGGTGGATGTTTATTTTCTTTAGCAAGGCTATGTTAGAGTATTTTGTTGATTGCCTCATCCTCATGCACTTTGTGTCATGATGATGAAGTTAAAAGATGTAACTGAATAATTAAATTTAAACATTTGACTGATTTTCAAATCATTTCACCTCCTTGTGTTTCATGACTAAGACTATTAAATAGCCGTGTCAAAGATGGTGGAAGTGTAGGAAGGTTAGCATATTACCAACATGTGAAACAACATATCGTATTGCAGGACATATTCTGAGTAAAGACTAATAGAAGAAAGCCATTTATCTCCATGTCTTGATTGTCTATGATTGAATATGAGTTGAGTTGTTAACAAAAGTTTGATGTTATGTTTTGAGATTTGAGTGAGAGTAATGTGTGGGTTGAAGACAACCCTATTGTAGACTTCGGTAGCTAACCTATTGAAGCAGCAAGGGCCCACTGCCCAACAAAGGTCAGCATCTTCATAGATTAGCATTAGCATTTGTTTTCAGTAGTGTAAACATTAAATCAGATGAATCTTTAACTCTATTAGATGATACCAGTACAACTTAGACAAGGATTTGCATTATATAATTGTTTAGAGATCTTTACTTGCTCTGTTTTTGCATATGCTATGTTTTTATGAATTTGGTTTTTAGACATGAATGGTGGCAACAGTGGTCAGACATATTTGAAGGAGAACTACTGAAGTCTACAACAACACATTGTGAACCACAACATACTCATTATATCGACTATTGAACTACCCATGCTATGTCTTGATGATTTATGTGTGATTTCCCTTTCAGAAGTGTGGATTGCATAGTTAGTTTTCTGGGTCAGATAGCAGAGTTGATCTATCAAACCAACTCCATCTCATACTTTCATGTGACATAATAGAGTGGATAGCCTCTCTGTGAAAGAAAACCAAAGTGCATTACAATTTTCTATTTTGATTTGTTTCCAGCATGCATAATCTAGTTTAATTCTATACTCGTGACATTAGAAATTACCTTTGTTACTGGTGTCTTGTAACTCTATTGATTACGAATCCCGGATTGATAATTAATGAGTGCATTATACTAAACATATAAGAATCACAAAAGAAACTCTACTTCAAAGGCCTTGATCTTGGCTCGAGATGCCTCAAATTGTTGCTTTGCCAAATTCTCCTGCTCGACGAAATCGACGAACTCCTGGATGACTTTCTATGTGACAGGTCCTTCCAAGCAGTGTTCCATCGAGGTGACTAGTTGTTCTAGCTATGATCCTTGTCCCTCTATCTCCTCATAAAGTGTGCAGGCTTCATCCTGTACCAGATGGAGTCTCCGGGTCACTTCCATGACTTTACTCTGGATGGCATGGACCTGCTGCTGAACTATGCATTTTTCCTATGAACTTTTCATTTTCTCAACTACTGAAAGCAGTTTCAGCTGCGCTTGCACTGTCAATTCTTGTTGCTTTGCCTCTTGAAGTTGTTCTTCTAATTCTCTTATTGCTGGGTCCTCTGTGAGGCATTAATAGGTCTACGCATTGCAGTTGTTGAGTAGCTTACATTATGAGGCCAACACATTGATTCTTTCTACTATGTTCCTGGCAATTTCTTCTCTCTGTTCTCACAATTCCTACAGAGTTCTTGGCACTTCTTACAGTTCCAGTTCTGCCATTATTTCTTGAAGCTGTTGAATAGCTTTAGAGAGCTTCTCCACTTGACCCTCCACTGTGTCTTTCTCTATCTATGTGAGGCCCAGTACAAAGCGAAGTGCTCTAGTGACTGCTTCTTTAACTCCAATCTGATCTACGAGCAACTGTTCTTTTTCCTTTTCGATCTGAAATTTATCATCTGCACACTTCACCTAGAGGTCATATTTATCTTGCTACACAAACTGGCGTTGCTCTAAGGCTTCTTCCTTTTCTTTATTTAATGCCTCTGTGGCCTGGTCCTTTCCCTCCTGGACCTGACGAAGGTGATCCTCTGTCAAATCTACTAATTTGCATAGCTGAGAAGGCTCATCTCTTACTTTGGTACCTTTTGATGACAATGATGGCACTGTAGACACTGTGAAACTCGAGTAGAGGGATTGTTGTACCCCTTTCAACTCCACCTCAATCCTACCAAACATTGTCTCCTTTTTGGATTCGTTTCGCTGCAAAATGTCCTTCGAGGTTTCTGATACAGCTGCGATGATAAGATTAATATCATCCACCGTTAGTACAGTCTGTAATTGAGGCTTATTTTCTCATGATTTATTCCGTGCTGATGGTTTCTTTGGGGAAACCTTTCTTTTCTTGGAGGCCTCAGCCTCCGTGATTGGATCCTTAGGTGGTATCATTTCACCATGTTCTTGTTTGTCTTCTTCCCCTTCATTCTCTTCCTGATCTGCTTCATCCTCTCCTCCTCCTCCTGGTGAATCTGGTGTAGTTTCCTTTGATGCGTTGTTCATTTCCTGTACTTCTTTCATCTTATTCCTTCTTCTACTATTGGGTCCATCATACTCTTCTTGAGTGACTAAAGGAATTTTGATGAGTTTGGTGTCGAATATTTATGTCTGTTCGACCGGTACAAGGAACTCTCTAGTCCATTCCTTGGTTATTTCTTCTGTGTCCTCCACTGTGAGTTTGTAATAAGACTGGAGCTTTTCCTTGTGTTCGTCCCCATGTGCAGTGATGTAAAGGAAATTCCTATCTGCACGGAACTTCACAAGTGGCCTGAACCTATATAGAGTATTCAATGTCATGCGAGGGAAAGATTCAATGGCCCTCTTCAGCTGTAAATAATATGTGTGTAACACTACATTGGATTGCCATTGTTTTGTCATGTTGCTCGAATACCAAAGCGTAGTGAACTTCGCGGCCAGTGGTTTGGACAACTCAATTTCAGGGAAGGTCTCTCCTTTTGGCATCTCCCAAGCGATGAAGGCAATGAGAATCAACAACCAATTACAATGAAACTCGTAGCCTTCATCCTGTGCTTCACGAAAATCTTGCTCCAACTGGTTGATGAGGTAGCTCGCCCAGTTCATTTGCATCCCTTCGACACATTTGTGTGCGAGGTCAACAACGAACCCCATGACCTACATCGGTCTGTTCTTCCTAATGTGCTTACCAGTGATCAATTGGAAATGTAGGCACACTGCACCATTTTGGATGGAGGCTACCTTGTAGCCCCGCTTATCCTTCTCTACATCGACGTAAGTTTCTTTTATGTGTTGCACCAGGGCACGATTTGCAGACTTCCCTGGGTAAAAATTATGAGGGTCGGGTCCTTGCATGCTCAATCCGGTGATCCAATGGATCAGCGCTAGATATACAGTGATGCGTTGATCCAGCCACAGGTAGACGCCATGGTATCATGAAAAGAGGATTTTAATGCACACGTTAACCTCCTGATGTTTGTCGAAGTGTGGGATCTTCATCACATTAATCATTGTTGATCTCACGATGTCCATGGTCCTCGGTTGGGGGATTATATTCGACTTCTTCCCCATTGTCTTTTTCAAATACTTATGTGGGGAAAGAATTCCATAATTCTTGCAGTCTCCCAAGTTGAAATCATTGATCTTTAGCGTCATAATTTGTCCTAATTGCAGTCCAATTGCATGTATCCCCTTCGGGAGGTACGCAGTGATCAGTGTATAGTCAAATTCTCTTGGGACACTATCACAACTAACTATGCCAACTGGAGGTGGGATATAGTCGAGCAGGGTTGATGGGATGAGCTTCACATTTGCCAATTCGTCGCAATTTTTTCTCCTTTTCTCTGTCGCAGTTCGGGATGGCCCTGATAGATGTGCGTTCGATGGGGAGGCTTTCAATCCTCTCATCGATGAGGCATGTTCTCCTTCCAAAATTACCTTCTCCATCATGAGGTCAATCAAAATCTCTTCGACTAAATTCTCTACTATGCTAAGGTCGCCCGACATACATGCTCGAGGTCAGATATCTTGGGTAGGTGGAAAATTGCTCAAGGTAAGTAGAACATGTGGCGAGGTCTCAATAAGAACTAAGAGAAATAAATTAGTTCTCTGTGGGATTCAATAATTACAATTGGAAAAAGTGTCCCCAGTAAGATACTCGATGGGTAAAATAGCTAACATTGTAATAGACTCCTCCAATGGGAAAGAAGGAACCATAGTAGGCTTTCCTAAGATTTCCCATGTAATTTTTGTCATGATGTTTACCTGTGTTTTTGCATCCAATACACAGTCCATGTCAAAGTATCCTATTCTTGTTTCTATGCACTCTTTCTCTTTTAAGATCTCTGATAAACGTATGTCTCTGTCATCATTCAATGTTTCTTTCATCTGTAATAAATAGCCTTAGATTATTTCTGGTTCTTTGGCATATTCAAAGTCTCTTGACCTTCCTCATGGTTTTCTTGTCTCATGTTCATCTTTCCAACATTAACAATCATTCTAGGGAAATCAGAAACTTCATGATCAATGGATTTACAACAAAGTCAAATAAGGCCTCTACCAGGGCATTCCTTAGCAAGATGTCATGGGCTTATGCAATTATAACACAATTTCAATCCTCTCTTTCTCTTAAATGATCCCCAACCTTTCCTGTACTATGCACTAGGATCACAGTGATGGTTCTGTAAAAAATTCTTTCTAGGATACTGCATCCACTTGTTAGTCCAAAAATTGTTTCTATGCATAGGAATAACATATCTTTCACTATTTCTATCATATCTATTCATATCACATCTTCTTTCTTCTAGTTGTTCCCTAGTTTTCAAACTAGGAAGAAATCTATAAAATATACCTAGACCCATTATTTCAAAACAAAAATTTCCACTTATCTTACCTTTATCAAAGCACCAAGCTTTAAGATATTACCTCTTTTCTTCAGATCAAACTTCTCTTCTTGGCATGGAGATTCAAAATTCAAGTAGAGTACTGCGCACTACAAAAATAGATCTACACAGAGATTTCTCTTTTCCTCAGTTCCCATCAATCAAAGTTTCAGTCTTAGCAACAGAACCATTTGTTGGAACAGGCGCATACCTAGGATTCAACACTTCAACAACACACCAACAAAACCATAACTACCAACCCTATCGACAACACCTATGAAGCAGATGAAGTCTCACCCAAGGTAGAGGAAGGGGGGTTGTAGGACTCAAGTGTCTACAACCTAGCTAGGACACATATATGTGATCACAATACTGAACAGAGCACTTAGAAGATAACATTCGTTATATTTTACCCTTATTCACTTCACAAGTTAAAATCCCTAATTACATAACAATGCAATATTCTACCAAATCTAAGCATATCTAACCATTTAGCACATAGGATCAATATATCTAGAATTAATTCAAGTTATTAATCACTAAGCTACTATATCAGATGCATCTAACATACATAAATATTCATCACTAAGCATAAATCACATCAATAACACAAAGCAATTACAACATAGGATGTACATGGTTCACCCTAGTGGGGCTACGTCCACAAACTCTTCTTCTTAATTATTATCCTCTCTCAATATTATTAGATGCACAAAGACACAAAACCCACTCCACATAGGATAGGAGATCTGTGTGCACCTCGCAAGATCCTCCTTCCCTAAGTTAGGTCACAACACAAAGCCTTCTTACACAGTATTCATGTAAGCTTCTTACAATCAATTGCACTTAGCTCTAGAAGTCTTAACACATAGTATGCACAAAGCCTCTAGATCCACACTAAGCCAATTCTACTAGGCCTCTCCTATCTTAAATCTCCTAGATATCTATTTATACATTACAAATGGGGCCTAAACATGGGTAAACCCATGGGTTGACATCCCATATCCGTTACATAAACCCTAAACCCAAAATTTTTGACAAAAGGGGTTGAGATCCTAATATCTCCTCTTCATGTGGGCACTCCTTCTTCGACCATCCTATCGAAGTCCCAAAAATGGTCAAACATGACCAAGGTTCTCCAAAACTTGGTTGAGGGCCAATAGGACCCAAACACTCACCTATGACTCGTCCCAAGTCACTCTGACCTGGGAAGCTCTGCTTTAAAGGCCTTGAGCTTGGCTTGAGCTGCCTCAACTTATTGCTTCACTAGAGTCTCCTACTCGGTGAAATCTTGGATGACTTTCTCTGTGACCGGTCCTTCCAAGCGGTGTTCCAACAAGGTGACTACTTGTTCTAGCTGTGCTCCTTGTCCCTCTATCTCCTCAAAAAGTGTGCAGGCTTCATCCTGTACCTGCTGGAGTCTCTGGGTCACTTCCATGACTTTAATCTAGATGGCATGGATCTCCTGCTAAACTGCGCACTTTTTCCGTGACCTTTTTAACTTCTCAACTGCTAAAAGTAGTTTCAGTTGTGCTTTCTTTGTCGATGCTTGTTGTTTTGCCTCTTGAAGTTGTGCTTCTAATTCTCTTAGTTCTGGGTCCTCTGCGAGGTGCTCATAAGTTTGCGCACTTTGGTTGCTAAGTAGATTACATTATAAGGCCAATGACTTGATTCTTTCTACTACGTTCCTTAAAGTTTCTTCTCTCTAGTCTCACACTTCCTACAGAGTGCTTGGCACTGCTTGCAGTTCCAGTTCTTCCACTCTTTCTTGAAGTTGTTGAATAGATTCAACAAGCTTCTCCACTTGAATCTCCACTATGTCTTCTTCTATCTGTGTGAGGCTTGGTATAGATCGAAGTGCTCTAGTGACTGCTTCTTTAAATCCAATCTACTCTACAAGAAACTGTTCTTTTTCCTTTTGGATCTGTGCTTTATCCTATGAAAACTTCTCCTGGAGGTCATCTTTCACTTGATGCACAACCTGAAGTTGCTCTAAGGATTCCTCATTTGCTTGATTTAATGCCTCTGTGGCCTACTCATTTTCCTCCTAGACCCGACGAAGGCGAGCCTCTGTCAAATATTCTAATCTACGTAGATGGGTAGGCTCATCTCCTACTTCTATACCTTTTGATGATGATGATGGCATTGTATAAACTAAACGACTCGAGTAGAGGGATTTCTATACCCCTTTCATCTCTATCTCGATCGTGTCAAACATTGTCTCATGTTTGGCTTTGTTTCACTACAAAATGTCCTCTGAGGTGTCTGATACAGCTGTGATGATAAGGTCAATATCATCCACCATGAGTATAGTCTGTAATTGAGGCTCATTTTCTCGTGATTTATTCAGTGCTGATGGTTTCTTTGAGGAAACCTTTCTTTTCTTAGATGTCTCAATCTCCGTGATGGGATCCTTAGGAGATATCACTTTGCCATGTTCCTATTTGTTTTCTTCCCCTTCGTTCTCTTCCTAGTCTAATTCACCCTCTCCTCCTCCTCATGGTGAATATGGTGTAGTTTCCTTTTGATGTGCTATTCATTTCCTGTACTTATTCCATCTTCTTCCTTCTTCTACTGATGGGTCCATCATACTCTTCTCGAGTGACTACAGGACTTCCGATGAGTTCGAAGAGTTCTATCTATTCAACTAGTACAAGGAACTCTGCAGTCCATTCCTTGGTTATTTCTTCCATGTCCTCCACTATGAGTTTGTAATAGGACTAGAGTTGTTCCTTGTGTTCGTCCCCACGTGCAGTGATGTACATGAAATTCCTATCTATGCGGAACTTTGCAAGTGGCCTGAACCTATGCAGAGTATTCAACGTCATGCGAGGGAAAGATTCAATGGCCCTCTTTAGCTATAAATAATATGTGTGGAACAACACATTGGATTGCCATTTTTTTCCATGTCACTCGAATACCAGAGCGTAGTGAACTTCGCGACCAGTGGTTCAGACAACTCAATCTTAGGGAAGGTCACTCCTTCCGGCATCTCCCAAGTGATGAAGGTAATAAGAATCAACAAATAGCTACAATGAAACTCGTAGCCCTGGTCTTGTGCTTCGTGACAATCTTGGTCCAACTGGTTGATGAGGTAGCTCGCCCAGTTCATTTGCATCCCTTTGATGGATTTGTTTGCAAGGTCAATGACAAACCCCATGACCTGCGTTGGTCTATTCTTCGTGATGAGCTTACCAGGGATCAACTGGAAAGTTAGGTGCAGTGCGACATTTTGTATGGAGGCTACCTTGTAGCCCCACTTCCCCTTCTCTACATCGCCATATGTTTCTTTTATGCGTTGCACTAGGGCACGATCTGTAGCCTTCCCTGGGTAAACATTCTGAGGGTCGGGTCCTTGCATGCTCAATTCGGTGATTTGATGGATCAGCACCAGATCTACGGTGATGCACCGATCCAACCACAGGTAACCACCATGGTAGCATGACAGGAGGCGTTTAACACATGCGTTAACCTTCTGATGTTTTCCAATGTGTGGGATCTTCATCACGTTAAAAATTGTTGATATTGCGATGTCCATGGTCCATGGCTGGGGGATTATCTTCGACTTATTTCCCATTTTCTTTGTCAAATACTTATGTGGGGCAAGAATTCCAGAATTCTTACGGTCTCCCAAGTCGAAATCACTGATCTTTAGTGTCACAATCTATCCTAATTGTAGTCCAACTGTGTGTATCCCCTTCGGGAGGTATGCAGTGATCAGTGTATAGTCAAAGTATCTCGAGACACTATCATGACTAATTGTGCCAGGTAGAGGTGGGATATAGTCATGCAGGATTGATGGGATGAGCTTCATGTTCTCCAAGTTGTCGTCATGCTTTCTTCATTTCTCTTTTGGAGTTCAGGATGGCCCAAATCGATGTGCAGTTGATGGGGAGGATTTCAATCCTCTCGTTGATGAGGCCTGTGGTCCTACTGACATGACATTCTCCATCATGAGTTCAATCAAAATCTCTTCGACGGATTTCTCTAATGTGCTAAGGTCACCCAACATACATGCTCGAGGTCAGATATCTCAGGTATTTGTACAATCGCTCAAGGCAAGCAGAATAGGTGGTGAGGTCTCAATAAGCACTGAGGGAAAGAAATTAGTTCTCTGTGGGCTTGGATAATCACAATTGGAAAAAGTGTCCCTAGTAAGACACTCGACGGGTTAAATAGCTAACATTGTAATGAACTCCTCCAATGGGAAAGAATGCCAATCAATACAATTCCATCCATTATGGTGCGGTCCCAACGGTCCAATGGTGATCTTTCCGGTAATAACTGCATTTCTATCCATTCTGGAACGTCATTCTAATGACCGGGATGCCTCCAACGGTCATATTTCTTTGTCGTGGTGAAGTTCGAGTCAGTTTTCTATTATTCCGGTGAGGTTCAAGTTCTGGAAGCCTCCCTTCTGCGAAGTCTTCTCTGGAACCTTCTACAATTTTTCTAGCTTAGATTTCTTCTTACTAAGATTTCTTTCTTTCTTTCTGGTGATCTGCCTCTCTGGATTCCTTTTTACACTATTGTTCTTATCTTTTCTTAGCATAGTAACTTCGCACTATTGAGGATCTTTCACAAGGTTCGAGGATAATACTTTTTCTCTTACTATTTCTGGAGTAGGTTCTCTAGTCTCCTGCATGGATAGGTTCTTTAAGCCTTCTTGCGTTCTTTCGACTTCGACAGTCAGGTCTCTGGCCCTTGATTGCTTCAACTTGTCCTTCTGTTATTATATTAAGCACACTATTCTCTTAGACATGAAATCCCTTAATTCTTTCTTTTTCTATTCTATAGCTTCCTCATCTTCTCTCCTTCGGATCTGATCTCTCTCAATCCAAGTCCTTCCTAACAAAAGTGCAAAAGGGGCATTGTTCTCAACAAACTTAATGACCTCAAATCCTTCTTTTGTCGATGTTCCATGAGAACTCATAGGTACATGAGTAAGTCTTCCACATAGGTTTATCATCTTTCCTTTAAACAATCCTATTCCTCCTAATCAAGGAACCATAAAAATCTTTCCAAAGATTTCCCAAGTACTTTATGTCATGATGTTTACCTGTGTTTCTACCTCCAATAAACAATCTATGTCGAAGTATCCTATTCTTGTTTCTATGCACTCTTTCTCTTTTAAGATCTCTGATAAATTGATCTCTCTGTTATGATTTAGTGTTTCTTTTATCTGTAATAATATAGCCTCCGATTCTTTTTGGTTCTTTGGCATATTCTTAGTCTCTTGACCTTCCTTATGGTTTTCTTGTCTCATGTTCCTATTTTCAACTTTAACAATCATTCTAGGGAAATACAAAACTTCATGATCAATGGATCTACAACAAAGAAAAATAGGGCCTCTACCAGGGCATTCCTTAGCAAGATGTCTCGATCTTCTGCAATTATAACATAATGTAAATCCTCTCTTTCTCTTAAACTATCCCCAAACTTTCATGTACTAAGGACTGGGATCACAGTGATGGTTCTATACAAAATTCTTTCTAGGATCTTGCATCCACTTGTTAGTCCAAAAATTCTTTCTTTGCATAGGAATAACATATCTTTCACTATTTCTATCAGATCTATTCATATAACATATTCTTTGTTCTAGTTGTGCCCTAGTTTTCAGACTAGGAAAAAATCTATCAAATATACCTAGATCCATTCTTTCGAAACAAAAATTTCCACTTATCTTACCTTTAATAGAGCACCAAGATTTAAGATCTTACCTCTTTTCTTTAGATCAGACTTCTCTTCTTGGCATGGAGCTTCAGATTGGACTGCAACAATATATCTTTTCACATAGCTTTCTCTTTTCCTCAATTCCTAGCAATCAGTGTTTCAGTCTCGACAATGGAACCATTTAGTGGCACATGTGCAGACCAATGATTTAACACTTCAACAATGCACCAACAAAACTCTAACTACCGGACCTTTCATAAACACCTGCGAAGAAGATGAAGTCTCACCCAAGGTAGAGGTAGGGGGGTTGTAGGACTCAAGTGTCTACAACTTAGCTAGGACATAGATATGTGATCACAATACTTAACAAAGAACTTAGTAGCTAACATTCATTATATTTTACCCTTATTCACTTCGCAGGTTAAAATCACTAATTACATAATGACACATTATTCAACCAAATCTAAGCATATCTAACCATTTAGCACATAACATCAACAGATCTAGCATTCATTCAACTTATTAAGAACTAATATACTATATCAGATGCATCTAACATACATAAATATTCATCACTAAGCATAAATCACATCAATAGCACAAAGCAATTACAACACGGGATGTACATGGTTCAACCTATTGTGGGGCTACATCCACCAACTCTTCTTCTTATTTATTATCTTCTCTCAATCTTCTTACATGCACAGAGCCAAAAAACCTACTCTGTATAGAACAGGAGATCCATGCGCACCTCGCCAAACCCTCCTTCCCCGAGTTAGGTCACAACACAAATCCTTCTTACACAGTCTGCACACAAGATTCTTACAATCACTTGCACTTAGCTCTGCAAGTCTTAACACATAGTATGCACCAAGCCTCTAGATTCACACTAAGATGATTCTACTAGGCCTCTCCTATTTTACATTGCCTAGATATCTATTTATACATTACAAATGGGGCCTAAACATGAGTAAACCCATGTGTCGACATCCCATACCCATTACATAAACCTTAATCCCCAAAAATCCTGCAAAAGGGGGCGAGATCCCGTGATCTCTACTTCGCCTAGGTGCTCCTTCTTCGACCAGCCTGTCGAGGTTCCAAAAATTGTCAAACACAACCAAGGTTCTCCAAAACATGGTCAAGGGACAATAGTGCACAAAATCTTCGAGGTGCTCTTCCCTTCCTATGGGCCTCAAACCCATGGATGTGGCATAATGACCAGCCTACTCAAAACCAAGCCCATTTTTCAATCATCCAAGGTGTTTAATGATGTGAGAGCCTTTGTCTAAGGGGTTTGAGTCACCCAATGACTCATGAATCTTCATCACACATGATAGAGTCATTCAATAATCCACAACATCCTGGGCACAACCCAAAACATCCCTCAAAGAACCATTTTAGGGGAATTCAAAACAAAATAAAATATAAGATAGAGTAAACCAATGTTCATAAGACACATTCATCCCTACATCATGCAAAGCAATTTGATTTTTTAGATAGAATCCATGTAAACTATTCAAGACTATATATATATATATATATATATATATATATATATATATACCTCTGGGTCTTCGCCCCCTTTTTCTCATGAGAAAATGGGTCATAGCCAAATTTTGGGATTTATGAAAGGATTTATAATGGAAAATTTTAAGTATGATCGGGAGTGGAATGTTACCCTTGGGAGAGACCCCCAATATTACCCATTTTATCTGGGCGGTGACAACCCGAGACTAGGGCACAAAAGATGACCACCAAGGTGAAAGAAGGAAACCAAGACAAATTTTTAAGCAAGTGATCGACTATGCACCTTCAACCAAAGATATTTGTTTACATTGCCAATAAATTAAACAAAAAACATTGCATGAAAAAATAACTAACCATACCTCATGGTGACCCTGGTTTACCATGCCCCATAGCCTGGGTTGCTTGAATGTGATGAGGCTTGGTTGATCTATTTTTGGAGGAAAATCAAGGACTTTTTTGGGCATTGCTAGGCAATCTGGCTCTCGACACTCCATGTCTACTACTTGTGGGACTTGAGACATGATCTCCTTAGTTACCCCTAGCTTGGGGGTAGGATTAGGATCCTACTTGGGGACATGTTCTCACCATAGAGCACATGAGAAGATTAACATCTATGGTATGACCTATGCCTACACACTCAAGAAAATTCATCAGAGCGTCTAGGGTGGTGCTATCACCCTTTATTCTTATGAAAATTTCTAACTATGAAAAATCCATAACAAATGCTAAAAACAAAATTTTCCATTTGTTTTTATTATAACATATCAATGAAAACATATAAGTATGACATAGAAATGATGCAAAATGAAAGAAGAGAACATGTAATTCATAATCATGTATGCAAAATCCAGCTAAGCTAAATGAAAACTATACTACCATGATATGCAATATGTAACATATATACAATGAAATGAAGGATGCAAATTCCTTACCTAACCTACCTACCTAATATAGGTTAATCTCAATGCCATGTACAATAATATAACCAGTACAACCATGCTAACATTGTATCATAACACCTACCCCTATGGTTCATCAAAAACCAAAACAAGTGTGAGTCACGCACAAAAAGTAACATGATTTAGAGTATGCATTGTTTCATAACTTATCATAAAGTCTAACTCATGGAGGCGGTAGGGAGGGACCAATTTATACCAATCTGTATTCTCATGAAAATTATCAATCATATTTGAATAGGGTTGTGAGAAGGTAGAGACTCATCTGTATGGGTCAAAGGGTCATAATGTTGACTAGCATGGATCTTATCAATCCCCGAGACTTGAAAAGGGATGAACAAGAATCTGGAGGATGAATAACAATTACCTGGGGGATGGTTGAAAGATCAAGATATGGAACTACTTATTTTTAAAGCACTCAACCTACCCTTAGACTCCAAGATTTTTTTTTTCCTCAGAAACATCTTGGGACAAGTAATACATTTCCCATCTATATCCTTAGTGACATAGTGAGATAAAGGAAAAGAAGGGGGATGGAAAGCCTCATCAGAAGTATCTTGCTCTAGGAAAATTATGTCTTTACCCTCATCAATACTGGAGCACAATAGTGGTAAAAAGAATTCTTCATACAATAAATCCAAGTGCTCAAAAGAATAAGAATCAAAATCCCTGGGGTATGATGAGAAATCATCATGAGAATGCTACAGTAAGTCAACCTTGGATGATTGGAAGAAATTTGTAGTCATGTTATCTTTACAGTGCCAAATATATGAATTAGTAGCAATCACACATGGTTGTTGTAAAGGAAATAATTGAAAATGACCTTCATTGTTGTAAATGGGATCTTCAGCATGAATAATCACCTTCCATTTACATCTCCTAACATATAGAAACTCATCAATGTTGTTAGTCACATAATCACATTGGTTGTAGCATGAAGAGTCTAGTACATCCAAGGGTTCCTTTATTTCTTCACCTTTTGAATCATAGAACAAAGAATAATAAAAAACCTGAAAAGGAAAATGACTAACCACATTCTCTTCTTCTTGTTTATGAGAAACAAAAGTTTGGATGACTTTATCAAATGGAGGAGAATGCATCATCACTTCATCCTCATGACTCAACTCTTCAGGCTCTCATTATTTGCTAGAGTCATGGGGTGATTCCTGCTTCTCTTCGCAAGTTTCTTCCTCTTCTATGTCATAGACGATTTTAGGGTCTTCTTTAGTGCTCCATCTGTTTATGAAGGTTTGTTTAAATTGTTCCATGGTATTGATGCTTTTACCAAGGAGGCCATACCATATTCTATAATTTTTATGAAGAGTGGCTAAGAAAAGTTTCATCACCAAATATTTAGGGTCTTCATCGAGGGAAAAATTTGAAAGAAGGCCTAGAAAATATTCACGTGTTCTTTGATAGTAGTCTCACCATTACCAGAAAACATAGGAAAAAATGTTAGTTGGTACTTAGGAAGTGTTTGTTGAGGGTAACCTAGTATTTTACTTATTTCCAAGGGTCTGAAAACATCACCTAGATCCCTTCTCAAAGAAGCCATGGGTAAAACATTTGGCTTTTATAATGTTGTTTGATACTGGTTGTCATCAATGGAATTGCCAGATAATCCATATAGGATTACCAAAGGAAGTGAGGAAATCACCCTCAATGGAGTCGCCAGGTAAGCTTGTAATATAAGGGCTTTATTAAAATATCACCAAATATGTGTCATTGAGGAAAGCTAACTCTATTCTTGTTATAACCCTAAATTTCTCTACATATGCATACTTGTCATTTCACCCTCTTACTTTCATTTTTTGCCAAGCCATCACTGATTTTCTCTTCATAAAAACTCATTTTTTCAAGATGGACGTGCCCTGCACCAATACTGCCCATGTACATATTCTTTCTTCACCACTACAACCCATGTACATATGTATGTTGCACCAATACAACCCATGTATACTTGCAAAAGTTGCAAAAAATAAAAAGTCGCAAGGAATTCGTTGAGATTACGGTCTATTGGGTAATTTCCCAACTAATCCACCACCTATAGCCCATCACCCAACCGAATAATCATCCTTTTTTCATATAAAAGGAGGTGTTGGGGTCTCGTTCCACATATAGGCACAATAACAGTGAAACTCTACACGTTTCACATCCCCTCATTGCCCCAAGCATTTGCAACCCTTTTGTGAGAATTGCCTCAGAATTCCCCAATTTTCCTTCCTTACTCCATCATAAACCCATCATACTTCACAAGAAGAAGGTTGAGAGGAGAAGACATATGGAGGTGCACTTGGACCTAGGTGAAGAGGATCCTAGACCAGGTTCATGGAGTAGTAGCGGACATTGGCTGTAAGTAATTATTGTATTATCAATAAAAGAAATACTTTTCCTGTCCCAAACATGATGTGTCAAATGTTTTCATTTGATTTATGTTTTATTCTAACATATAACCCTTGATTTATATATGAAATGCATGCTTGTAGTTTTATGTTTATCTATATTTGAATGCAGGCCAACCTTGGGAGGAGGTTTGCAGTCAAAGAAGATATCAAGCGCAAGAGGATCATCACCGGACACAGAGTAGAGGTACAGTTACCCGATCCTTCTCATTTTTATTTTTGTGTATGAGTCTGGGATATGTTTTGGGTATTTAGAGAAGTAGGAGACTTTTAAACGGTTATTGATCCTCCTACATTGTAAACCCTAGTGTAGCCATAGGGGGGTTTTCCCACTAGCAGAACTGGCGACCATACTAGGGAAGCCTCTAGGGTTTTCAAGGATTTTTTGGGTGTTTGATTAGTTTTTATACCTTTTGAGTTTCTGTTAAGTATGTTGAGTCTTTTAAGGGATTCTAGTCACCTGTTGGTGCCTTACCATTTCTCCCTCCTCTGTCAATCAGTCTATTTTATTTCTTTTTTTTTTGAGGAATTACAAAGGTGTATGCACCCTGTTGTGGGTTAGCACGCGTACATACATGCCTTGATATATAGACAGTCCATGTACATATGTAGGCTTCTTAAGCATCAGTAGTGTACCTGTTTCAATAAACTGTTTTTAAGAAGAGGCAGTCAACCTCTTCCCTGATTGAGGTTTTACTTCTTAGGGTTTCTTGACAGAGTTCATAGTCTATGTTTTTACATCCATAGCATGGGTTAGATTTCAGTTTACTTGTTTCTTTATTCTTCTCGTGTTTCCTATCATTTTTAGCTTCTTTTTAGCTTGAATTTTAAGAAAAATGAGTTGCATTTTGAAAAACAAATGGGGCCATGAATCATGTATTCATCATTTTCTTTTAGCATATTTTGTTACATCTGCTTTGATTGGAAGAAAATATAAAAAAACTTATTTTGTTAGATCTCTTTCTTTATTGGAATTTTCTTTGCATTGTTATTTGAAAAAGAAGAAGAAATTAGCATAGTGTTGTGTTTTCTTCTCATCTTAAAAGCATTTCAAAATAAAAAATAAGAAAGATAATCCTTGTTTTTCAATGTTCTTATAAGTTTATTTTTTCGCAAGAGTCTTAACAACATCAGTTGCACTAAAACACCCTTTTTGAGAAAATCAAGCCTTTAAAATGAACACTAAATCTAAAATAAATTAGACTTTTATGATTGTAGAGTCAATCAACTAGTTTAGGGTTAGATCCTTGAATTAGGTTGGAGAGGTAACTCCTCAAGGATTTTAAACAAACATTGGAGTCAGAGCTAGGAAGGGTTAAAAGTCCAGTGAAGTGAAATTTATCTGGGACCCCCCTCTAACATAGGGGCTAAACATGAGGTCGCGTGGGGAAAGGAAGTAGATATAACCCCTCCAAAGTGGACTAAACATAGTGGGGAACGCATATTCAGGATTTTTCATGGGAATACTACTGAATGCATTTTCCTACGGGGCTTCATGGACCTTGAATCTGTTCAATATCCTTTGTTGTCTTCTGGACCACTTTCTTTCGATACCCTCGATAGGTTTCAAACTTATCATCCTTCTCGTTTCGGTCCACCCGACTGTCGACTGTACCCACCTGGTGACTGTTTGTGAGATGGCAACTTAGTTGCCCACTTTCTAGGTATTTACACGGGTGGCTGCAGGGGTATACCGTGGTACCTAGGGAAGACGTTGGGTGACACTTTGTAGAGTATATCCAGAGGGTTCTTCCATGTTCAATTTTCACTTGAAACGATAATTTTCTCTACTATTGGTTGGCATAACTGTTCTTCCTACGAGATAGTAGTTTTCTTGATTTATCTTATAGGAATTTTTCTAGTGTGTGCTTTGTGCTCCCTAGTTTTCCATAGTGAGTTAGTCAGTCATTGCTTTGGGTCTCTAACATAAGGTGGTATACTTCCCACTCCACTGGTCATGATGAATTTTCAGTATTCCTCTTAGAAACATGGAGCCGCCTCTTTATAGACGTTGTTTTTATAACACTGGTTCGTCGGAGTCAGTGTGTGAGACTTTTACAGACTTGACTGATCCCACAAGGGGAGAATTTGTGCATAAGATATTCATGGCTAAATTTCTCAACGATACCAACCAAGGAGCCCCTTTGCAAGGGGATTCTTGTGCTTTTCCTTTCTTCAGAAACGTTGGTGTCCCTTTGATGGCCACTTTGTACATTCCTGGGTTGAATGTGGGACTACCAGTTTGGTTGGGCACCATTCCAAATGTCCCGAATGCTCTTGATGCTTCTTAGTTAATAACTTTATGTCATAGGCACCATGTTGATGTTCCTTCATCAACAAAGTATTCTCCTCCTCCTTCTCCCACCTATGGTAAAAGTATTATTGTAACAAATATTGAAATTTTGGTTTTCGGTCACTTAGGAGAATGAATGGAAGAATTGGTAGTGGAACGACCACATACATCGAGGATTAAGCCACATGGAGAAAAAGATAACGAGTCTGGGTTTTTTTCCATCGGGGATTTGGCCGACACATATATGCTAATAACTATGGCCCTGATCCTCGAATTCACTAAATTATTAAAGGATAAGTCAGGTTAATTAAAGAATAAGAAAGATTAATTTTGACAAGTCTCATCGGGATTTCGTGACTTGAGTTGCGTTCGTTCTTTAAGTTTCAAGTTTGCGATTTTTGAAACCCTAAAATCCTATGTTTTAATCATGCTTAATCAAAAATCTAAGAGTGTTTTAACTTTTAATCAATCCCATCCCAATTTCGCGATTCAGGATTTCTCGCGTCAAGTGTTATCGAAGTCCCGACACTTAAATCCATGAAAGGTTAAAGATTAATTGCTAATCGTGATTAATTAAGAGATTAAGACAAATGGTTATTTAATAATTAATCCCATCATGATTTTGTGAATCGTGATTCCTCGCATGTCATAAATATTGAAGACTAGATACCAAAAACCCTGAAACCTGAAAACTTGAAATCGGGACTCCAGTCATATGCAAAAAATGACCTTGGGAAAACAAAAAACCATTTTTATCAGCCTTGAAGAGGCCATTTTCCACGTTCGAATAGTCAATCAACATCTATAGATCCTATGATTTCTATTGTTTTCTTCATAATTTCATTTGAATCTTGTGAAGGCAGTCAAAACTCCCTCGCAAGATGAGGTTCGTTTTCAGAAATGTGACGTTTTTTATTGTGTTGAGTCATCATTTTCAAATGATGATTCTAAGCGACTGGAGGATCATTTTGAGAAACGGTTGGAGGGTTTTGTGCCTAAAACATATAATATCAAAATCCTCTCTCATTGTTCCTATAGGTGTTACATATTGGGAGAATCGAATCCATCTCTGATCACTAATTTTTCGGATCTCATATTTTCCTGTTTTGACACATGTTTGTAAAATGAAGATATGAGGAAAATGAAAATGGATCTCAGGGAACTAGGAGAGGTTTCTTCTCAGAATAAATAGATGCACAAAAGACTCTTTCATTTTATACACATATGTCACTATTTGATATATACAGAGCCGTAACCGCAACCCTAGTTTTCGACAGTTTGGCCCATTTTCTATGGCAGAAAGTTTCAAGAATTGGTTGTAACTATTGTTATCTTTTAGATTAGAGAGGATTTCGACCTCAATACATATATGAGGGATATTTGTAATAGAGTGGGAGGGGAGTAGTACTCCTGGGTTGTAGCACTTGTTATCATGTTTAATAAAAGAGTGCAGAGAATTTTCAATCTATATTAGAGATTCTTGTGATTTTGTTTGCAGAGAATGTCTTATTGCTTCATTTTCACATCATTTCACTTGGTTTTATTTCCATTTCCTTCCCGATTTGTAACTGTGTTTGTAATGGAATTCATCTGTTTGTTAGATGCTCTGTTGTTGAACTGGTTATAGGTTGTTTCTTGCAGAGATATTAAGGTTTAGAATGCATCCTTGCTAGATGCTCTATCCAAACTATCCCTTTCCACTTATTTATGATTGGAATTAACTCATTCCTAAGTGATCCTTGCATTTTGATATGTTTTCTCTTTATTCTGCTGCCATACTTTTTACAAATCCTTCCCTCTGTAATCATCTTCTATCTTGCCTCTTCTCCATGGATTTCCATTGCCGAAACACTCTTATTAATTGCTTGATTATTTGACTCCATGCCCAATGGAATACTTTCCGGTCCAACCCATCAACCCTAAAAACCCAAAACTTTCTGTTAACCACAGATCTACCCACTGTTAAGCCTATTGAATATCATGTTGTGACATATTTTCGAGATATCCCTCTCGGTTTGGAAGGGGTAGTCTCCAATCAAAAGTGGTTCAAGGTTATCTCATAATTTACTTGCATGCAACCCAAGTCAAGTCCGAGTGACAAAATTTATTTCATTTAAAATGTGCTAAGGCTTGGCTCTATTATAGCCTAGAACCAACTCTTGCGACAACATTTTCTGGTGCCATTGCTGGGGATGGAGGAAATAAGTTATCTTCCATGGGATATGACAAAACGTTCAGATATATTTCTTGATGGTGAACAAGGGATAGACATTCAATTGGTTGTGATCATTCACCTGGTGACTCCTTGGTTCGAAGACTCTACATGATTCACTGGCAACTCCACTGGTCTCAAAATGTCGGATTCGTTCACCGCTTGGATTACTGCAAGGTTTGCTCCTCTGGGCTTTGCAAATGTTTATGGTTTTCCAAACACTGTTTCAGACATTAAAGTTTTGGAAGATGTCCTTCCTAAATTTGGAGAATATGCAGGTGACAATCCTGCCCAACACTTGTTTGAATTCCACAAGATCATGGATGAATTAAATATACATCATGAATATTTCCTCATGAAACTGTTTATGTTTTCATTGGAAAGAGATGCTAGACTCTAGTATAAATATTTACCTCATTCCAGTATTCCTTCATTGAAAGATTTTCACATAGTTTTTCATCAACATTGTAAAAGAATCTATTCAACTTGTTAGCGATATTTCTTGTAAGGGGTTTAGAATGCAACAGAATGGGTTAAAACCCACTTGTCCTAAGTTTTGAACGCAAATGCGCCTGTGGTAAGCGGCAAGCAAGTCCGAGCGACAGTGATTTGTGCGCTCAGATCAACGGTGCATATGGGATTCTGGACCCCCCCCGCCTTTCTACCTTTAAGCGGAGGGGGGGGTCCGGAATCGGGGGCGCATCTCTTCAACGGTCCAGATCGGCGCGCCCGGATCAGTGGCAATAAAGGCAATTCTGGACCCCT
>ML780204.1:321149-349173 GCA_009831015.1 Picea engelmannii
CGACGCTTGCGCTATCCCATCATTCTCAATTTCTCTGTGTTTAGCCCGCGTGGGCCCTTCTCCCGTCATGTCATCTTCCAGAACCGCCTTTCTCCTGCTGCCCTGTATCATCCATCCACCTCCCCTCTTTGGTCCACGTGGTCCTCCTTCCTTCTCATCGTCCACTCATTGCTTGTCATGTGTCCCGCTCCTTTCCACATCAGCCTCTCACCAAAGAGCAAGTCCATTATCTTTCGTCTCCCCCCCCTTCCACCTGTTGTCTTCCGCCATGTGCCCTCCTCTGTCGCCCTTCTCACACCTCGCCACTTCCTTCACTCCCTCATGATCTGGCACCACCACTCCTATCATGCGCCCCATCCTTCGCGCTGGCCTCCACGCTCATTCGCCAAGCCAGTCAGTTATTCCAGGTGGCAGCGTGGGAGAGCCTCCACGTCCCGAAGGTGCCGAGTTGGTCGGGCCATCCTCAATCCCGATGAAGCAGTTATTGAAGCGGTTGATGGTGGTTAGACATCACCTCCGCCATAATGGGAAAGCACGACAATGAATTAAAGGCACGTCGATTCGCCGATGAAACTGTCATAAGATCGATCGCGTCTACCATAAGTTGCACGACCACTCAAAGATTGCAACTGCGGATTGTCAGAAGCCATGCGGATGCAAAGATTTTAATGCTACGTATCGATTTTGTTGTTGTTGCTAGTTTGAGTATATGAAGACGTTTTCTCCATTTTTGTATCTATCGATGGTAGAGCCAAGCTCCCGACTGTAAAGTTTCAGAAAACATCCTAGTTCTCTGGGTTGTGTATCTGTGTTTGAGATTTCTTATTTTATGATAAACAGTTCTCCTTTTTCCATTTGGGTTTTCATCTCATATCAGAGAGTTCATGATCGAATGATTCGTGTGGATTGTTGCAGTGATGTTATGATAAAGGATTTGTTGTGGCATTATTGTATTCTCTGGTCTTTTGTGTTTGAATGTAAGAGGATCTTGCCTTCGAATGCTTTCTCCTTTAGTCTGTTACAAACCTGATGTTTATGATAGACCTTCACACTTTTCTCATGCAAGTCTTCCCCCTACTCACCCTTACTACAACTCATTGTTTGAAGTTTATCTAAGACCTCACTCACCCATGCATGCCTGGCTTAGTTTCTGAGTTGAGACGACTGTTCCGAGTTTGCTTCCATTTGATCACCCCTTTCAAACAAATCATGACATAAAAATGATGGGTGTCAGGCTCTGCTCCTGCAGGCAATCCAGGAGTGACTTCTGACGCTAACATTTTTGGTGCCGTTGTTGGGGACGTAGTTGAATATTTTCCCCAGGATTGAACGACAAAGATCAACCGATTCTGAAGGTGCATCAGATATCAGAACTTGAAGATTGCTACTGTGCACCTGGCGACTCCATTGTGACGACTCCGTTGGGGAGAACCTGCTCTATCAACTGTGGCTTCGAGAGGAAGACATACGAGGTCTAATCCACATTTTCCTTTGGCTACACCAGAAGCTGACTCGGAAGCGGTGCGCAGAAAAAGAAAGGGCTTTGCAAAAGAATTTTCCATCGCTGAAACAGGTAATACGTCATCCCCTTCTGTGAGAACTCCATTTTCTTATTCTCAGCTTCCTAGTCGTCCTTCCTTCGAGGTTTCCCGTTTTCTGAATTTCGGGAGAGTTCCTGCTGAGTTTTCTCCTCCTGATCTGGTATCAGAAAGAGAGATCCTTGTCACTACCCCCTCCCTGGAGGTCGTGCCTCATCACAGACCTCAAGCTTCTGAAGGTTTCACCACCCCTCCTTCTATTGCTACTTCTGCACAGAGAGAAGCATCTACACACTCAGGTCCCTTGGCTCTCTCTCTGTTTTCTCTGTTGTCTCCTCCAAGAACCTCTTTTCCGACATCTCCCGTCCATACTCCTTCCCCTCCGAGTTCTCCTCTACCTAATATTCCCATGGCTGGTGCTAATCCCCCTCTGAATAGAATGGATGCCATAGTTGCTGCTAGATATGCTCCTCTAATCCTACCACATCCTATGAATCCCCTCCCTGCTGAAGACTATTTGAAATACATGCCCAAGTTCAGTGGCGAGGGAGACATAACTGCTGAAGAGCACCTAGCTACTTTTTACAGTTATGCAGACAACTTGAATATCGAGAATGAAGATGTCTGGATGAGAGTCTTTGTCCAGAGCCTAGATGGAGAGGTGAGGAAATGGTTCAGAGGATTGGCCCCTGGATCTATTGCTGGCATTGAAGCCTTGGATAACGTCTTCCTGAGGCAGTGGGGAGACAGAAAAGATTTCATGTATTACATGATAAAGTTTGGGTCTCTGAAGAAAATGGAAGGAGAATCTGTCTCAGAATTATCCAAAAGATTTAATAAGATGTACAACAAGATCCCTGCAGAGATAAATCCTTCAGAGGCCTCCGCCCAAATTTCATATGCTGGTGCATTTGATCCTGATTTCTGCCTGCTATTGAGAGAAAGAAGAGCTACCTCCCTAGCTCAAATGCAAGACCCTGCCGTAGAAGTGGAATCCAACATATTGGAAGCTGACAGACTGAGGAACAAAGCAGACACAGATAGAAGAAAGGGAAGATCTGAAGCCGCAACTTCCAGCCCAGCCCTCAAGTGAATGAACTAACTGAGATAATGAAGTTACTGACCGGAGAGGTAGAGAAATTGAAGGTGGAAAGGAAACAAATGTATAAGGGCCCTCAGAACACCGAAAATAAAGGAGGTTTCAGGAGGCCAAATAATATTTCTCCCCCAACTGTGCACAGATAAAGAGGGAGAGACAGAGAAGACCAGAGAATTCAGACCCCTTTTCAGAACCAGCTGGTTGCCCATGAGGAGGAAAGAGAAACAGATGAGCTGGATCCTGAAATTTACTGCCTAGAAGACACTCCTCCTTTTCCACATCTCACCCAGACTGCTTATGAAGAGTCTCTCATGGAGGGTCAGCTAAATGAATTGAGAAAAGGAGACAAGGCTAGTAGCGGTCGAGGCAGGTACAACCTGAGGTCCAACAAAAGGGTAGCAACACCTGATGTTCCTGAGAAATCTACTAGAACGGAGAAACCTACTAATGAAGTAGCAGATGCTCATAGAGGTAAGAAGGCTCAACCTCTCTCTCCCATTGTCCATAATCATGTTCCTGAAATTAGAGAAATCCCAAAGCCTATGTCTTCTTTCAATTTCGAACATGAAATTCAAAAGATCAGAATTCATGTGCCACTCACTGAGTTAATTAAACATGGGGAATTCAAAAAATGCTTTTCGGAGCTGTTGAAATCCGAAGCCTCATACCCTCTCAAAGACTCCATAAACCTCCAAGATGAAAGGCCTGCAGTTGTCCTAGGTCCCATGGTAGAAGACAGAGATGATTCATCCCCTCCCTTCTACACATCTCTGAACATACATGACAAAGTGATGCATAATTTCCTTATGGATTCAGGGGCCTCTCACAACCTCATGCCCAAAACTGTCATGGAAGAGTTGGGACTAGAAGTCACCCGAGCCTATCATGACCTCTATTCTTTTGACTCCAGAAGGGTTCAGTGTTTGGGAGTCATCAAGGACCTGGTAGTTTCCCTGTTCCAGCTGCCCATGAAGAGTATGGTCATGGATGTTGTGGTAGCTAAAGTCCCCCCTAAGTTTGGCATGTTGTTGTCAAGATCTTGGATAAAGAGACTGGGGGAAACCTTGCAGATGGATCTCACATATGCCACCATTCCAGTGTTTGGAGGGGAGCATAGGAGACTGTACAGAGAAGCTCAACTGGCCTACAAAATCAATGATGAAGCCAACCCTACCAATCATCCCATCTATGCCTTGGACACTAATTTAGGCTCCAATTTACTACAGCTCACCCACACCCCTGAGGCTCCTTTACAAATCAGAAAGCAGCCTATTCTTAATCAGGAGACACCCCCTCCAACTACCTCTGTTTGGAAGATGTTATTTGATGGAGCTTCCTCCAGTATGGGTGCAGGTGCCGGAGTGATATTGATATCACCCTGTCGAGAGACCACATCTCTGTCATATAAGCTGGAATTTGAAATCAACAATAACGTGGCGGAGTATGAAGCTCTGGTTTTGGGATTAAGAATTGCCAAGGAAATGGGAATTAAGGAGATGAATATGTTTGGAGATGCAGAGTTGATCATCCAGTAGGTAAAAAATTCCTATCGTGCCAAGAATCCTCGGCTCAAGAATTACAGAAATGAGGTATGGGACCTGGTTGATAATTTCTTCCTGGCTTTTAACATTTCCTACATTCCAAGGGAGGAAAATGCTTCAACCGACTTTTTAGCTGTCACAACTAGTTTGCTCGAATTTCCTTCACCGCCTGAGGTCAGATCCAACGTTGAAATAAAATACAGACCTTCTATACCAGACAACATTAAACACTGGAAGGTGTTTGAAGATGATCAGGAAATCGAGAAATTCCTCCAATCCATCGATGACTTTTCCACAATGCACATAGATGAGAATCTTGATGAGGAAGGTGACCATCACCCTGGGGAGTTTGTGAATAAAATTGTTGATCACCAGATCATTCATCTACCGAGCAATTACATTCCGAAAGGACTAATCCCATTAGAAAGATTGTTCGATGGAAATGATGTGGTAGTGAAGGGTAAAGTTTCAGGTGATGATGATGACACAGCTGAGTGCAACATAGGCACACCTGAGGAGCCTAAATTGGTCAAGCTGTCAAGGAGTTTGACTAAGAAGTAGAGAGCTGGATATACCAAGTTGTTGAAGGAGTTTGCTGATGTGTTTGCATGGGCCTACGAAGACCTCAAAACGTATGGCACATCAGTCATCGAGCACAAAATCCCACTGAAAGAGGAGGCTAAGCCATTGAAGCAAAAGCTGAGACAAATAAATCCCATGTTGCTACCTGTCATGGAGAAAGAGGTAAAGAAGCTGCTGGATGCCTAGATCATTGTCCCCTTGAGATATTCTGAATGGGTAGCCAATTTGGTCCCGGTGAGAAAGAAAAGTGGGGAAATCAGACTCTGCGTTGATTTCAGGAACCTGAATAGAAGTTCCAGAAAGGACAATTATCCCCTGCCCAACATGGAACACATATTACAGAGGGTCACTAGTGCATCCAGGAGATCCATGATTGATGGTTTCTCTGGATACAATCAGATATCAGTCATGCCTGAGGACAGAGAAAAAACAACCTTCACCTCTCCTTGAGGCACGTTCATGTATGCAAAAATGCCTTTTAGACTGGTGAATGCAGGAGCAACATTTCAGCGGGCCATGGACATAGCCTTCATCGGGGAGAAGGACCAGTTTGTGGTGATATATCTGGATGACATCACAGTCTTCTCCAAGACTGATAAAGAGCATTGTTGCCACTTAAAAAGGGTTTTCCTGAAGTGTCGGAGGTATGGCCTATCTTTAAACCCCAAGAAATCACTGTTTTCTATGCAGGAGGGAAAGATGTTAGGTCACATAGTGTCAGCAAAGGGAGTAAGGATTGACCTGAGTAGGGTGGAAGCGATTCAGACCCTGCCACTTCCCAGGTCTAAGAAGGAAGTTCAGGCATTTTTGGGGAAGGTTAACTTTGTGAGGAGATTCGTCTTGAACTTTGTCAAGCTGGTGAAACACATCACAACCATGCTCAGGAAGGGCCATGAAGTGAAATGGACTGCTGAACCCAGGGCATCTTTTGCCCAAATAAAGAAATCATTGACCAAGGCGCCTGTGCTAATCAGTCTCAATTATTCTAAAGATTTCCTGATTTTCTCATTTTCTTCTGATGACTCGGTAGCAGCAGTCTTGTTGCAAAAAAATGATCAAGGGAGAGAGCAACCTATTGCTTTCTACAACAAGGCGTTGAGAGATGTTGAACTCAGGTATGAGATCATGGAGAAGCAGGCCTATGCATTGGTGAAAGCTCTCAAAGCTTTCAGGATCTATGTTTTTCACTCAAAGATCACTGCATATGTCCCTTCAACCTATGTGAAGGACATTCTTATGCATCCTGACATAGACGGGAGAAGGGGTAAATGGATCACCAAGATCTTGGAATTTGACCTGGATATTAAGCCCACCAAGTTGATAAAGGGGTAGGGTTTGGCCAAGCTGCTGGCTGAATCCAATTGCAAGGCTTTAGGGATTAAATTCATCAATGAGCAAGCTGAGTCATCCAACAGGAATCCTCAGACCATCATACCACTAGCATCATGTCCCTGGTACAAGGATATCTTGTATTTTCTGCAAGAATTAAAGCCCCCTAACGGATTAGGAAAGAGTAGAGCCAGAGCTTTGAAGCTCAAAGTGGTCAAGTATTGTCTCGTTGATCGAGACTTGTATTGGAAAGACCCTCTCGGGATACTGTTAAGATGTCTGGACCCACTGCAAGCCCAGAAGGTGATGTTTGATTTCCATAGCATTCTCTGTGGAGGTAATCATTTTTGGAAGACCACATCCCACAAAATCCTCCGGGCTAGGTATTATTGCCCTACTTTGTTTACTAATGTCTACAGGGAAGTTAGGGCTTGCATCAAATGCTAGAAGTTCTCAGGTAAGCAGCAACTCAAATCTCTGCCATTAAAGCCTGTAGTAGTTTTGGCACCCTTTCAGCAGTGGGGATTGGATTTCATCGGAGAGATTCATCCTCCCTCAAGTGGCCAGCACAGATGGATCCTCACTGCAACTGATTATTTCACCAAGTGGATAGAGGTTGTCCCCACCAGGAGAACTTCTCACAAAGTAATCATCAGTCTCTTGGAAGACATCATAGCCAGATTTGGTTGCCCGAGTAGGATTTTCATTGACAATGCCACCCCCTTCAGGTCTGAGCTTCTGGTCAAGTTCTGTGAACAGCTTGGGATTTCATTGGTTCACTCCACTCCATACTACCCTCAAGGAAATGGAATGGCAGAGTCCTCCAATAAAATCCTAATCAAACTCATCAAAAATCTACTAGAGGATAATCAGAGGGCCTGGGACTCAAAGCTCAAATTTTCCCTCTGGGCTGATCGGGTAACAACAAAGAAATCCCTGGGTCTCTCACCTTTCCAACTTGTTTACGGAATAGAGGTTGTTTTCCCCACTCAACTCGCCTTATCTGTGGCGAGTTTCCTCCAAGACATCGAAGGAGAACCTAACCATGTGGTCAGAAGGATTCATCAAATGGTGGAAGTGCAGCAGATTAGAGAACAGGTCATGGATAGAGCCTACAATCATCAACGGAAGATCAAACAGGCTTTCGACAGGAAGAGCAGAAAGAAATAATTCGAACAGGGTGACCTGGTACTCAAGTGGGATGCACCCAGGCAGGACAGGGGCAAGCATAGTAAGTTTGACGCCCTCTGGTTGGGGCCTTTCAAGATCCTTGAAGCATGTTCAAACAACACTTACAGGTTGCAGGACCTGGAAGGCGAAGAAGTTTTTAATGGCCCAGTAAATGGGCACTTCTTGAAAAAATGTTTTCTGTGAGCCACAATCAGCTCTTTTGTTTTTGTAAATATTGTTTTTGTTTTGTTTTCAGTTTAATAAATGACTCCATAGCCCAACAGCAAGGCATTGAATCTACAAAATGTTCTTAGAGAATCAAAGGGACGACTCTATCCCCCATGGAGCCAAATGTTAGCGATATTTCTTGTAAGGGCATTAGAATGGAACAGAATGGGTTAAAACCCACTTGTCCTAAGTTTTGAACGCAAATGCGCCTGTGGTAAGCGGCAAGCAAGTCCGAGCGACAGCGATTCACGCGCTCGGATCAATGGTGCATATGGGATTCCGGATCCCCCCCCTCCTTTCTACCTTTAAGCGGAGGGGGGGGGGTCCGGAATCAGGGGTGCATCTCTTCAACGGTCCAGATCGGCGCGCCCGGATCAACGGCGATAAAGGAAATTTCAGACCCCCCTTTCCTTTCTACCTTTAAGCGGAGGGGGGGGGGGTCTGGAATCGGGGGCGCAGCTTTCCGACGGCCGAGATCTTAGTGCGCAGATCAGCGACGCTCGCGCTATCCCATCATTCTCAGTTTCTCTGTGTTTAGCTCGCGTGGGCCCTTCTCCCGTCATGTCATCTTCCAGAACCGCCTTTCTCCTGCTGCCCTGTATCATCCATCCACCTCCCCTCTTTGGCCCGCATGGTCCTCCTTCCTTCTCATCATCCACTCGTTGCTTGTCGTGTGTCCCTCTCCTTTGCACGTCATCCTCTCACCAAAGAGCAAGTCCATTATCTTTCGTCTTCCCCCCCTTCCGTATGTTGTCTTCCGCCATGTGCCCTCCTCTGTCGCCCTTCTCACACCTCGCCACTTCCTTCACGCCCTCATGATCCGACGCCACCACTCCTTTCATGCGGCCCAACCTTCGCGCTGGCCTCCACGCTCATTCGCCAAGCCAGACAGTTATTCCAGGTGGCAGCGTGGGAGGCCCTCCACATCCCGAAGGTGCCGAGTTGGCTGGGCCATCCTCAATCCCGATGAAGCAGTTATTGAAGCGGTTGGTGGTGGTTAGACATCGCCTCTGCCATAATGGGAAAGCATGGAAATGAATTAAGGGCACGTCGATTCGCCGATGAAACTGTCAGAAGATCGATTGCGTCTGCCATAAGTTGCATGACCACTCAAAGATTGCAGCTGTGGATTGTCAGAAGCCATGCAGATGCAAAGATTTTAATGCTACGTCTCGATTTTGTTGTTGTTGCTAGTTTGAGTATATGAAGGTGTTTTCGCCATTTTTGTATCTATCGATGGTAGAGCCAAGCTCCCGACTATAAATTTTCAGCAAACATCCTAGTTCTCTGGGTTGTGGATCTATGTTTGAGATTTCTTGTTTTATGACAAACAATTCTCCTTTTTCCATCTAGGTTTTCATTTCATATCAGAGATTTCATGATCGAATGATTCGTGTGGATTGTTGCAGTGATTTTATGATAAAGGATTTGTTGTGGCATTATTGTATTATCTAGTCTTTTGTGTTTGAATGTAAGAGGATCTTGCGTTCGAATGCTTTCTCCTTCAGTCTGTTACAAACCTGATGTTTATGATAGACCTTCGCACTTTTCTCATGCAAGTCTTCCCCCTACTCACCCTTACTACAACTCACTGTTTGAAGTTTATCTAAGACCTCACTCACCCGTGCATGCCTGGCCTAGTTTCTGAGTTGAGACGACCGTTCTGAGTTTACTTCCATTTGATCACCCCTTTCAAACAAATCGTGACATAAAACTGATGTTTGTCAGGCTCTTCTCCTGCAGGAAATCCAGGAGTGACTTCTGACGCTAACACAACTGAAATACTTTTTGAAGATTGTTTTAATATAGAATTTATAAGACAAACAAATCAAACACATCTTCTTGAAGAGGAGGAAGGAATATCATAAATTTCTCAAGTCGATGAAGATAATCAGTATGAAGAAGAGTTGGCTGATAAAAAAGTAGGATATGATAGCTCTTGTGATCACATTCAAGAAGAATATATTCAGCATCATGGTCAACATGCAGAAGAGAAAGAAAACAATAGTTGGTTGATCCAGAAATTGCAGATACCACCTCCAACTTTAACAGAAGAAGAGATAGATCTGCTCTTGAATAGTCATGTTGCAACCCCTGCTTACATAGATCTGCAGTATTCACATAGTCCTAAATATGTGAGTGAAACTTCTTCTATTACTGAAAATGAAAATCTAAGTTTAAATCATGACAACCATTGAACTTTAGAGGCAGTTAGTAAACCAATTTATGATGATGATTTCCGACCAGAGGATCATCTTGTAGACACTTTTTTGTTTCATGAAGATAGGGTTTTCGTGTTTAATAACCTTGAAGAATGTTTGTTGTTCGAAGATACTTTAGACTATGATTTGGAGGAGTGTGGATCTGAGATAGATAGCTTCACGATTGATATTCCTAGAATTTGTCTAACTGATGACACTCCTAAGTTATTTGATGAATCTATTTATGATGAATATCCAGAAGAACAAGAAGAGCAGATTTATTTTTCATCACACACGAAAATTTACAACAGTCCTCCTTTGTTTGATGAATGTGGTGAAAGTGTTTCTAAAGATGATGAGCAACAAGAAACTTTGGTTCAATAGGAAAGCAATCAGCAACATCATGAAATAGATCAGCCTATGTATGACATCTACCAAGAAGATCTTTGGATAGCAGGTGAAGGACATAAGGAGGGGTTACTGAAACAATTGATCTCTCCTTCCTATTTAGCAACCATTGAGCGACAAACCAGTAAGTTTCAATGCGGCATTTTTTCACCAGTGGAAGAAAAAATCAGCAGTGGACAAAGTGGACAAAAACATTTCAGACAGCTTGCCCAACAGGAGAAAGTATGGATTAATTGTGAAAGTGGTATATCTCTTCCCTTCTACGATCTAGTAGCAATTGATATGGAGTCAAAATGGGGGACTGGATTTTTTATTTCCAACTTCTTGAAGTCTGAATTTCAAAACTATAAGTACCTGCTCCTAGGGCATGTTTTGAAATTTGCAGTTGCTCCTATCATCCTTTTGCTCAAATATAGAAGTAAAATTAAGTTTGTTAGTCGGATACGCGCTTGGTTGATTTGGAAGTTTTCCTATACTTGAACAGAGCAGTGATATCGGTTAGAATAGGTGATGTATATAAATAAGCTCGACTTTGAGCACTAGAGTACAACAGTGGTTTTCAGTATGTTTCTAGTTTAGTTTGGAATCTATTATGGTTTTGTTTAAATCATTACGACTCCATATCCCAATGAATGCATAAGCAAAAAATTTTTCCGGAAAGGTGCAAGTAAAGTGACATAGTTCAGAGTTTGATAAGGATGATTTCAGGTTGCCCAATGGATGAAGGCATGTGGTCTACTATTCTTGGTGCTTTGTAGGAAATCACCATCCCTAGATAGAGCCTATGTTGTAACAAATATTGAAATTTTGGCTTTTGGTCACTTAGGAGAATGAATGGAAGCATTGGTAGTGGAACGACCGCATACAACGAGCATTAAGCCACATGGAGAAAAATCTCATGAGTCTGGGTTTTTTTCCATCGGGGATTTGGCCAACGCAAATATCCTAATAACTACAGCCCCAATCCCCAAATTCACTAATGTATTAAAGGATAATCCGGGTTAATTAAAGAATAAGAAATATTAATGTTGACAAGTCTCATCGGGATTTCGCGACTCGAGCTGCCTTCGTGCTTTAAGTTTCAATTTTGTGATTTTCGAAACCCCAAAAGCCTGTGTTTTAATCATGCTTAATCACAAAGATAAGAGTTTTTTAACTTTTAATCAATCCCATAGAAATTTCGCGATTTCAGATTTCTTGCGTCAAGTGTTATCGAAGTCCCGACACTTAAATCCATGAAAGGTTAAAGATTAATTGCTAATCATGATTAATTAAGAGATTAAGACAAATGATTATTTCCTAATTAATCCCATCACAATTTCATGATTCAATATTCCTTGCATGTCATAACTCTTGAATACATGATACCCAAAACCCTGAAACCCGAAAACCCGAAATCGGGACTCCAGTCATATGCAAAAAACAACCTTGGGAAAAAAAAACAACCATTTTTCTCAGCCTTGGGGAGGCCATTTTCCACGTTTTAATAGTTGATCGACATCTATAGATCCTAATATTTCCATTTTTTTCTTCATAATTTCATTTGAATCTCATGAAGAAAGTCAAAACTCCCCCGCAAGATGATGTTCATTTTCAGAAATGTGGTGTTTTTTACTATGATGAGTCATCATTTTTAAATGATGAGTCTGAGCGACTGGAGGATCATTTTGAGAAATGGTCGTAGGTTTTTGTGAGAAACACATAGAATATCAAAATCCTCTCTCAGTTTGCTTACAGGTGTTACATATTGGGAGAATCGAATCCATCTCTAAGCCCTAATTTTCGGATCTCATATTTTCCTGTTTTGACACATATTTGTAAAATGCAGATATGAGGCAAATGAAAACAAATATCAGGGAAATGAGAGAGGTTTTTGATCAAAATAAACAGATGCAAAAAATCCTCTTTCATTTTATACACAGATGTCACTATTTGAGAGATACATATCCGTAAATGCAACCCTAGTTTTTGGCAGTTTGGCCCATTTTCTATGGCAGAAAGTTTCAAGAATTGGTTGTAACTGTTGTTATCTTTTAGATTAGAGAGGATTTCGACCTCAATACATATATGAGGAATATTTGCAAAAGATTTGGAGGGGAGTAGTACTCCTGGGATGTAGAACTTGTTGTCATGTTTAATAAAAGAGTGCAGAGCATTTTCAATCTATATCAGAGATTCTTGTGATTTTGTTTGTAGAGAATGTCTTATTGCTTTGTTTTCACATCATTTCACTTGGTTTTATTTCCATTTAATTCCCGATTTGTAACTGTGTTTTTAATGGAATTCATATATTTTTTAGATTCTCGTTGTTGGACAGGTTATAGGTTGTTTCTTGCAGATATATGAAGGTTCAAAATTCATCCTTGCTAGATGCTTTGTCCCAACTATCTCTTTCCACTGATTTATTCTTGGAATTCACTCATTGCTAAGTTCTCCTTGCATTTTGATATGTTTTTCTCTTTATTCTGTTGCCATACTTTTTATAAATCCTTCCCTCTCTAATAAACTTCTATCTCACCTCTGCTCCATGGATTTCCATTTCCGAAACACTCTTATTACTTGCTTGATCATTTGACTCCATGCCAAATGGACTACTTTTCGGTCCAACCCATCAACCCTAAAAACCCAAAACTTTTTGTTACCCACAGATCTGCCCACTGTTAAGCCTATTGAGTATCTTATTGTGACATATTTTTGAGAGATCCCTCTCGGGTTGGAAGGGGTTGTCTTCAATCAAAAGTGGTTCGAGGTTATCTCATAATTTACTTGCATGCAACCCAAGTCAAGTCCGAGTGAAAAAATTTATTTCATTTAAAATGTGCTAAGGCTTGGCTCTATTACAGCCTTGAACTAACTCTTGCGACAATAAGTACAATTACTAGTAACCAAAATTCTAAACAAAATAGAAAGAGGAAGAATAGGAATAAGAAATCACCAACTTCTACAAGTCATGTTGGAGATAGTTCCTCAACCTATGCAGGTCATGTTGAATACCAACACCCTTCCTCTGCAAGTCATGCTGGGGGAAATCACCCAACCTCTGTAACTCATGTTGGGGAAAAAATTCTAGTCACTGATAGTCATATTGGCGATAGGTTTGTAGCCTCTGCGAGTCATGTTATCGACCAATCACCAACCTCTGGAAGTCATGTTGGAGATGTGCAACCAACCACTACTAGTCATGCTGGGGGAATTGATTATGTTAAGAAAAATAGACGGATAGGACAAGGGAGATCACGTTAGTCATATGTGCCCTAGCATTCCATAGGTACAAACATTGTGATCCCTATCTACAAGATATTTTGATTCTGAGTATTCTAAGGTTTCCTCGCAATAAATTTAGCCTTTGGTTGATGAAGTGGTTGTGCCGATGCAATCTTCGACTGATCCCACTCCGCTTTTGGGGGGTGATGTGCCTGTATACCATGTTGTCCCATAGCCTATTCAACTAGTGGTTGATAAAGTGGTCACGTCGATGCAGTATTCAGCTAATCCCACTCTTCTCTTGGAGAGTGTCAAGTCTACCAAAGTGGTCACGTCAATGCAATCGTCAGCTGATCCCACTCTTCTCTTAGAGAGTGATGTGTCTATCGACTATGTTTTTAGCATTTCCAGTTCATTACCTTCAAAACAAGGGGGAATTTCGCTCACTTCAAGCACACCCACACCAAGCCCTATGATGATTTCCTTTGATTGGAATGACCTTGTTGAGTCTCATCTTCCATCTTCTAAACCTTTCCAAATAAGGATTGAAGTTAATTCAACAAACATTTATCTATGTATTGTGGATGAAGGAGCCTCTGCAAGTATTTTATCCTCCTCGGTTCGGAAAGTCTTGGGATCTCCCAGGTGTGTGTCTGCTTCGCATGAGGTGTTGTCTTTTGAATGACGTCCTAGTGAATATTTGGTGATTCTTCCTTAGTTTCCTATCTGATTAGATGGGAATATTGTCCTTGTCGATGTTATAGTGGTGCAAGGCCCGTTGGATTTCAATGTGCTTCTCGAGCGTGATTATGTATATTCTATGAACATTGTGGTGTATACTCTCTTCCGGGTGATGCATTTCCCTCATAATGGAAGCATTGTCACTATCGACTAGTTGGCATATGATAATCACTATCCTAATTCAACATTAGCTCAAGCTACCCCTTTATATGTTCCTAGTGTTCATGTAGACTCTACCCCACCACAGGTTAATTATGTGGTGTCTTATCCTCGATGTTAAATTATTCCTCAGAAGGAACTTGTTCACTCATGTTTTCCTTCTCGAGACATGGTCTTGACAATTGATTTGTTGGTTTATCCAATGTGGGCATGGGAGCCCTTGCTTTGCCCTCTTGGTACAAGTGATCTCGTCGAGATTACTTGAGAAAAGTAACTTCTTGGAGTCTTCTTAAGCCCTTTTCAGACTCTCTAAACATGAAAATATTGTCAAGTGATCTTGTTGTCTTTCACACTCGCCAAACTCACACTTGAAGGCACTTATGTCCGGCCATAGTTTACCCCTTTTTTGGTCTGGATGGTCAATTTTACGAACAAAGGTATACTCTAGGAACTTCAGTTTGCTAGAAGAGTATTTTCATGTATATTTTTAACGCTTTTTCGGGCATGAGAGACTAAATTTATGAAAAAAGAAACCCCAATGAGTCCATAGTTAAGCTATTTTCAGACTCCCTAAAATTAAGAAGATCATCGAGTGACCTTGTTCCTTCACACTCGTTAAAATTGGTCCAAATCAACATCTACTGGCATGAGTTTACCCCTTTTTATGACATGTGGATATGGGGGAAAAAGGTACACCTCGGGAGATTCGTCTCGGCGGGAGAGTTCTCCTCAGTAAATTTTATACTTTTTCGGGCTAAGGAGACTAAATCTAGAAAAAGTTTGTGAGTCCATAGTTATGCTCTTTTCAGACTCCTTAAAATTGAAAATATTTCTGAGTGATATTGTCTTTGTCATATTGGTTAAAATGGTTTTAAATAGATGTCTTTTCGGTGCTAGTTTACCCCTTTTTCGAACTGAATAGACTATTTTCGAAAAAGGTACCCTAGTGGTCTTCTTTTACGTTTTTTCAGACTCTCTAAATGTGAAAAAATTACTGAGATTACCTTTTCTGGGATCATTAAAATTACATTGAAGGGGGTTTCGTTGTGTCTTGGTAATCGCATTTTCATCTCTGCGTCTTTGGCCTAATGCTAGCTCCATGTTTCTCTCAAAAAAACCTTTGAAGCATGCCTTATAAGAAATCCTTGTAGCACTTTGCCTCTACGACTTGACACCTTGACCCATGGTGGAATTTTCCCCGAGTGTCCTTTTCCTACACATGTCTCCTTACTTTGAGCATTAGTCTGTTCCTTGCACTTGGAAATAGTATGCTTAGGACACTCGTTCCTCATTTGTAACGTAGCATTCTTTTATTCTTTTTCAAAGATCTTTAAAAAATTGCTAAAGACAAAAAAATAAAAAAACCCAAAAAGAGGGGATGGGAAATATATATATATATATTTTGGAAGAAAATGAGTTGCCCTTGGACAAAGCACATCCTTTCATTTGTCATCAAGCATTGGGATCTAATATGACCTTAGGAAGTTGTTCTCTCTACATAGAGCTATGTCCTCCTCCATTTGGTTACTCTTCCAAACACATGGAGAGTTTGTGTTGCCTCCTGCATCGTGAACTTATGTCAATGTCATGTTGCTTGAGTCTGATCATCTTTCATGCTCTTTTCCAAGGGAAGATTCACCCAACCTGAGTTGGAATTTCTGCAGTTTGTCTCTTGACCTCATGCCCGACCATCCCAAATGTCCAATCAAGGCCTTGTTCAAAATCAATGAAGTTATCTTCCTGATCATCGATATCCTTTTGTCTTTTCCCGACGAGTCGTCGAAGACCTATGGGTAGTGAAGTTGTGCACTCACACTACACTACTACCTGAGTTTTGAGGATATTTAAGTTGTTTCTCGATCTCTGAAGACCTCATATCCATCCATCAAGCATTATTGGCTTCTTGAAGATGGATACTGTACTTGTATATCTTTGATTTTGAGATGTAGATATGTTGGGTATTGCTCACGAATACACTTTATATAGTTATATGAAATGGATATGCAGTGTATTTGATTGGAAACCATGATTTATTTCATCCTGAGCATGGTTATGCTTGCCTTAGAGAGACAATTGTTATTTTTGCAGATGGCACCTTATGAACTCTGGACCCAGGCTCACTCATTTCGTACATTGGTGAATATTTTGTAATGTATTTCAGCCATCAGATGCTCTTCTAAACTCACACATTAGGGGGCATCTATTATAACCCTAAATTTATGTCCATATGCATACCTGGCATTTGACCCTCTTGCTTGCATTTTTTTCCAAGCCTTCACTGAGTTGCTCTTCTTAAAAACTCATTTTTTGAAGATGTACATGCCCAACACCAATATTATCCACATACATATGCTTGATGTACCACTACAACCTGCGTATACTTTCAAAAGTTGAAAAAAAATAATAAGTTGCAAGGAATTCGTTGAGATTATGGGCTATTGGGTAGTTTCCAAACTAATACATCGCCTATAGCCCATCACCCAACCGGATAACCATCCTTTTGTCATATAAAAGGATGTTTTGGGGTCTCATTCCACATCTAGTCTTAAGAACAGTGAAACTCTGCCCATTTCACATCCCCCCCTTGCCCCATGCATTTGAAACCCTTTTATGAGAATTTCCTTAGAATTCCCCAATTTGCCTTCCTTCCTCCATCATAAATCCATCATACTTCCCAAGAAGAAGGTTGAGAGGAGAATCCCTACAAATGTTCACTTGGATATTGGTGAAGAGGATCCTGGACCAAGTTCATGGAGTAGTAGCTAGGACTGGTTGTAAGTAATCATTGTATTATCAATAAAAGAAATACTTTTCCTATCCCAAACATGATGTGTCAAATGTTTGCATTTGATTTATGTTTTATTCTAAGATCTAACTCTTGATTTGTATATGAAATGCATGATTATAGTTTTTTGTTTATCTATCTTTGAATGTAGGCCAGCCATGGGAGGAGGTTTGCAGTCAGCAAATCTATCAAGCAGGAGAGGATCATCACCGGACGTGGATTAGAGGTACAGTTACCCAATCCTTCTCATTTTTCTTTTGGTGTATCAGTTTGGGATATGTTTGGGGTAGTTAGAGAAGTGGGAGACTTTTAAACGGTTATTGATCTACCTACATTGTAAACCCCAGTGTATCAATAGGGGGGGTTTTCCCGTTAGAAATTCTCCTCGAAAATGGTGCCAAAATTTTATCTTGGTATTCATATTAATGCCAAAGCCCCAAAACAAGTCCCAAAATCCATGTAACTACAGGATAGCCCACCACTGTCACCTTAGTAGTAAATCCCCATGTTTTATTTATGAATGAGATCCATCATAGGGGAGGCATTCCTCATAACCTCAAGGGATCATATGGAAGTGATATATCCAATATTGGAGCACCCTCTCACCAGTTCCCTAAGTCAAAGGTCTATGCATATGAAATTGGGGAAAAGAGAAATGGTTTTGGGTACCTTACTATAACAAGAACAAATATAACATATATATAGCAATCTCCAAGTACCAGTATGATAGTAATACCTCAAGAGATAGTATAAAATGAAAATATATGTTATCTAATACAAAGTTAGATAAAATTAGTAGTCCACACCAATAATTAGTATTATGTAAAAACCATAATAAATATAGATCAGAAATGTATTGATGCAGGAGCATCGCCCACGTCAAGCGAACCAGCGCGGAAGCGGAAGACAGCTGGACAGAAGCCAGCGCAAATTTTGAATTTCCCTTGGATTGATGCACCCAACTTTAAATGTAATAATTTAATGAGGTGCACTTGTATATTGTAAATGGACCTTGAGCAGATTGATCTCGTCCTTAGGTAGATGGAGGCATTTAAAGGTAGTTAATGTAAAGTAGGTAGAATTCAATTGTAGATTAGACAGCTTGAGAGCGCAAGGGGGAAACGAGATATAGACACCCTCATTGTGCATTTGTATTATCAACGAAGGAAGAACAAGAGCACGCAGAGAGCTGAGGAAGAACACCCATGTACAAACATTTGAATTAATAGAAAGCTTTGGTTCAAATTCATGGTTTTGTGTTATTCTCTGTGTATTGATGCTGAATGATATGCTCATGAATGTTTATTTCCTGTTATGCATTTCCTATTATGCTGTGTATATGATTTCATGTTTGAATTGAGGTCTGGAAGGAAAGGAAATTAGTTTCAATTGTTTCTCTATCTGAGTGAGGATTCCTGCAAGGAGTGCAGTTGAAGTGTGCGCAAGGAGTGCGTTGACGGAGGGCTCAGATAGTTTAACCTTTGTTTCTATTTCCAGAAGTGCAGTTGAGAATAGGAGCTATGCAAGGAGTGTGCAAGCTAAGTTAAGACTCAGAGTTGCGATTCTGAGCAAGAGTATCAAAGACTGTTGCAGTAAGGAGTGCGCAGAGTCGAAAGACTTCAACATTTGGGCGAAAGCTGAAGGTTTGCCGCAAGGAGTGCATGTAAGAGTTTCTTGGAGGACTTGAAGGTCGTAAGAAAGCTTAGGAGGGATAGACCTTCAAATTCGTTGAAGGGTAGAGCAGAGAAGTTGCACCTTGAAAGGTCGCAAGAAGTGTCGCAGGTTTGTGCACAGGGTGACGAGTTCTGTGGGAGAACGTCTCGTCATTTCACAGATTTCCTGAGAAGGAAAGGACGGTCGGTATTCTCCAAGGAGAATCCATGACATTTCGTCAGTCTCCAGATCTCACAAAGGTGTAGGGGGAGATACAACGACGTATTCTCGAGAGGCTAGAAGCTCAGGAGGGCAGAGTCGTTGATCCAAGCCAGTCAGGGCCGTTGGATTAATCGTGAAATCGCCTATCGGTATTTCATGAAAGAAGAGTCAAATATTTGGCAACGGGAATCGTGATATTGCAATACGCAATATCCCGACAGCTACGAAAGTAGTGTGGGCCACAACTGAGTCAGAAAGTGGAGGACAGATGGCACGTGTTTCAAGATTTTTCATGGTAAAGTGCAAAAAATATTGCATCAGGAGTCGCGATACCGCGAACTCCGAAGTGCCGAGGGAGTGAGGTGGCGATTGAATAGTCCATTCACACGCATGTCAGAGTTTTAGCGCATCAGGACTCAGGAGTCAGAGAATCGAGTTGCTCGACACCGCGAGGGCCGAACTCGCGATAAGAGAAGTCCCTATAAGGTAAAGGAAAGGTCAGCGTTGACTCGTCGGGTCTTGGGGATCCGAGAGTGCAAAGTTTGACCACTGACCTCGCGAAGTCACAAGATCAGATCCTCCAAGTGCAGAGAGGGGGTCGCACAGAGATTTCTATGGGTGGATATTTCTCGATAGGGAAATAGAAGGACACTCGAGTTCTTCAGGACGTATAAAAGGAGAAGATCCTGTGAGCGGACGTGCTCTGAGGCGTGTGGTTGTGTCAGTTTGGTATCAGAGCACATAAAAGAGTCTTTTCTTTCTGTAGCAGAGAAAGAGAATTCACCATGCCGCCGAGAAGAGAAAGGAAATCACCTGATCCAGAGGATAGGGAAATGTAGAGAAGAAGAGGCAGGAAGGCGACAAATCCAGAAATGGAGAGACAGATGCGTGATCTCCAAGAAAGACTCGAAGACATGGAGATAGCACAAAGGCGTACAACTAGTGCAGGGGATCTGAGTGATTCCGAGAGCGAAATTGAGGTTGAACGAGAAGAGGAGGTTGCAGCCAAAGATGCATCAAACGAATGTTTGATCAAAGCTATTGCCAAGATGGGTGCAAGGGAAAAGATGGACATTCCAGTTTATGAGGGAAACTTGGATGCAGAGGAGCGTCTAGATTGGATTATAGCTCTGGATACATACTTCAACTATGAAGATGTCGAAGAGGACAAGAAAGTCAAGCATGTTGTTACATGCTTGAAAGGACATGCAACATTGTGGTGGGATGAACTACAAGCTGATAGACGCTACAAGGGCAAGCAAAAGATTAAGAGCTGGGATAGGATGATCACGAAGATGAAGGAAAAATTCATCCCCAGGGATTATGAAATCACTCTGTTCAGGAAGATGCAGAACCTGAGACAGAAGTTGATGTCAATGAAAGAGTACACTGAGGAGTTCTACAGACTGAACATCAGAGCAGGTCATTGGGAGAGCAATGATGAAAAAGTTTCCAGATATTTGAATGGTCTGAGATATGACATTCAAGATGAATTAAGCATGCTAACCATCCAAACGGTGGAAGATGATTATCAGATGGCTCTGAAAGATGAGGAGAAGCTGAGCCGGAAGCTGAGTCAAAGAGGCCGAGGAAGAAGCCAGCCAAGAGGAAAATCAGTTGCCCAGGACAGGAACCAGAAGCCCAAGGAAGACTGGAAGAAACCTCAAACTCAGACAGAGAGAGGAGGAAGTTCACATGATGGACAATATGATGAACCGAGAGGACATCATACTGAGCAGAGAGGAGATTATGCTGATGGAAATACTTTTCCTCGTACTAGAGGTAGAGGAAGAGGAATAGGTGGAGTAATTACATGCTTCACATGTGGAAAGAATGGGCACAAGTCTTATGATTGTCCAGAAAAAAATAAGGATGGAGGAGAAGCTCACATCACCAAAGCGCAGAGGCGAGATGTTGAGGCAGAAGACGCTGAAGGCGGAAGATCACTTATGATGCGAAAAGCTCTTTTGACACCCGAGAAGGAGGTGGAGAGTTCAGTCTAGAGGAGCAGATTATTCTGGACTGCTTGCAAGACCAAGGACAGGGTATGCAAGGTTATCATGGACAGTGGTAGCACAGATAATCTCATTTCAACCGAGATGGTAGAGAATCTAGCGCTGGAGATGATTGATCATCCAAGCCCATACAAAATTTCTTGGTTGCATAAAGGACACGAGGTAACTGTAACTAAACAATGTTTAGTTGAATTCAAGATAGGAGGATATAATGATAAGATCTTATGTGATGTTATTCCCATGGATGTTTGTCATTTATTTCTGGGTAGACCATGGCAATATGACATAAATGTGATTCATGATGGGAGAATGAACACATATACCCTGGAAAAAATGGGAGAACCCATATGTTGCTTCCGATTAAGGATAAGGAGGTGAAGCGAGAGGTAAGAAACACCGTAATTCTCATGAGTGGGAAGGAACTTCTTACAGAGGTTAATAAGAAAGAAGATCCACAATTCTTTGTTGTCAGGAAACCGAGGATTGTTCTGACTAGCACAAGAGTGGATGATTTACCAGATGAGATTCAGGAACTGCTGGAAGAGTTCGCTGATATAGTCGTGGATGAACTACCTCATTCGCTGCCACCGATAAGGAGTGTGAGTCACCATATTGACCTCATACCAGGGGCCAACTTACTGAACAAATCCACGTACAGATTGACGCCGCAAGAAAATGAAGAAGTTAAAAGGCAAGTCCAGGATTTGTTGGACAAAGGATTGGTCAGGGAGAGCTTGAGTCCATGTGTTGTTCCAACAATAATCAGTCTGAAGAAAGATGGAGGCTGGAGGATGTGTACCGACTCAAGGGTGATTAACAAAATAACCATCAGGTACAGATTTCCATTGCCGAGGATGGATGATTTGATGGATTGCTTGAGCAGAGAAAAATATTTTTCAAAGATTGATTTGAAAAGCGGTTATCATCAGATTCGCATGAGAGAAGGCGATGAGTGGAAGACAACCTTCAAAACAAATGAGGGATTGTATGAATGGCTAGTCATGCCATTTGGCTTGACGAATGCACCGAGTACCTTTATGAGGTTGATGAACGAAGTGCTGAAAGAGTTCATCGGGAAATTTTTCATCGTGTACTTGGATGACATACTAATTTACAGTAAATCAGTGGCAGAACACTTGAAGCATTTGGCTACAGTGATGCAGAGGCTACAACAGGAGAAGTTGCTGATAAACATGAAGAAATATTCATTCATGAAGACAGAGCTCATTTATCTAGGATTTGTTATTTCGGCAGATAAGTTGAGAATGGATCTGGAGAAGGTGGAAGTAATTAAGAATTGGCCATCACTGAAGAATATATTCGAGGTGAGAAGTTTTCATGGATTGGATAGTTTCTACTGAAAATTCATTAGGAATTTCAGTGAAATCAGCGCAGCAATGCTGGATACAGTGAAGAAGTGGCATAAATCTTTTCACTGGACAGTAGAGGCCAAGAAGAGTTTTAATTTGTTGAAACAGAAGATCACGGAACAACCAGTGTTGGTGTTTCCAAATTTCCTGAAGACATTTCAGGTGAAATGTGATGTAAGCAGATTTGCAATCGGGGCAGTCTTAAGTCAAGATGACAGGCCGATCGCATACTTCAGCGAGAAGTTGAATGAGGTGAAGGTGAAATACTCCACATACGACAAGGAATTTTATGCTATCATATAGGCACTGAAGAAGTGGAGCCATTACTTGATCCTAAAAGAGTTTTTTCTATATAGTGATAATCGCGCATTACGGTTTGTGGCTCAACAGGAGAAGTTGAATCAGAGACATGTAAAATGGGTAGAGTATATGCAGAATTTCACATTTGTGATTAAACACATTTCGGGTACTGCTAACAAAGTGGTTGATGCTTTGAGCAGGAAATGTTTGTTGTTGCAGGAGTTTCAAGTCAAAACGTTGGGTTTTGATGATCTCAGGGACATGTACGCTGGTGATCAGGATTTCAAGGAAGCCTATGAAGAAACTAAGAATCCAGTTCTCAGAGACCTAAACCAGTGGGTCGAGTACGTGATCCAGGAAGGATTGCTATTCAAAGGAAATCAACTGTGTATTCCAGAATGCTCCATGAGGGAGAATCTGTTAAAGGAGAAACACAGTGGAGGGTTGGCCGGACATTTCAGTCATGACAAGACATTCACAAAGATGAGCGAATCATACTTTTGGCCAGGGATGCGATCAAAGGTCAAGATATTTGTGGACAGATGCAGGATTTTCCAGCATTCCAAAGGAAAAAGGCAGAATGCAGGTTTGTATCAATCATTACCCATACCTGAGAGGCCATGGGATGAAATCAGCATGGATTTCGTATTGGGATTTCCGAGAACGCAAAGAGGATTTGACTCTATCTTTGTGGTGGTGGATAGATTTTCCAAGATGGCACATTTTATCCCATGTCAAAAAACCAGTGACGTGACTCATATCGCGAACCTATTTTTCAAAGAAGTCATTCGACTTCATGGCTTACCGAAAATTATAGTTTCGGACAGAGACACGAAGTTCATAGGGAATTTTTGGAGGACCTTATGGAAGAAGCTGGGAACTAATTTGATGTTTAATTCAGCATATCATCCTCAGACAGATGGACAGACAGAAGTGGTTAACATAAGTCTGGGAGACTTACTAAGAAGCTTGGTGATAGAGAACCACAGCAGTTGGGACAACATATTTCCGCAGGCAGAGTTTGCATACAACAACTCAGTGAACAGGAGCACAGGAAAAAGTCCATTTCAGGTTGTATATGGCATGCAGCCGAGAGGAGTTTCTGAACTGAGGGATTCAGAACAAACTGCGACTAGGAGCGCTAGTGTAGAAGAGTTCACAGAGGCGATGAAGGAACTTCACAGCAAGGTGAAGCAACGACTGCTGGATTCAAGTCAAGAATACAAACGCAGAGCCGATCAGTGGAAGAGACAACTTCAGTTCAAGGTTGGTGACTCGATTCTCGCACACTTGAGGAAGCAAAGGTTCCTGAGAGGAACATACAATAAGCTCAAGATGAAGAAAATCGGGCCATGCAAGGTCTTGAAGAAATTTGGGACAAAAACTTACGAGATTGAACTACCGGATGGAATCGAGATATCTCTGATATTCAATGTCTCGGATTTGTACCCATATAAGCCTAGGGAAGAAGGAACAGGAGATGAACATCCAGTGATTCAGTGGCGAAAGCAGAAGCCAATTGCACAGAAGCCACATATGGAACGCATACTGGATAAGTGAATTGGTAAGAAGACCAGAAGGAAATAATACTTCGAGTATCTGGTCAAGTGGAAGAATCATCCAGTGGAAGATGCCAGTTGGGATACTAAAGCGGAGATACAGAAGCATGGATATACCGTGCAGGAGCTCATGGACAGGAGCCCATGAAATTTTTCAAGCGAGGGAGTATGATGCAGGAGCATCGCCCACGTCAAGAGAACCAACACGAAAGCGAAAGACAGCTGGACAGAAGCCAGCGCAAATTTTTAATTTCCCTTGGATTGATGCACCAAACTTTAAATGTAATAATTTAATGAGGCGCACTTGTATATTGTAAATGGACCTTGAGCGGATTGCTCTCATCCTTAGGTAGATGGAGGCATTTAAAGGTAGTTAATGTAAAGTAGGTAGAATTCAATTGTAGATTAGACAGCTTGAGAGCACAAGAGGGAAACGGGATATAGACACCCTCATTGTGCATTTGTATTATCAATGAAGGAAGAACAAGAGCACGTAGAGAGCTGAGGAAGAACACCCATGTAGAGACATTTGAATTAATAGAAAGCTTTGGTTCAAATTCATGGTTTTGTGTTATTCTCTGTGTATTGATGTTGAATGATATGCTCATGAATGTTTATTTCCTGTTATGCATTTTCTATTATGATGTGTATATGATTTCATGTTTGAATTGAGGTCTGGAAGGAAAAGAAGTTAGTTTCAATTGTTTCTCTATCTGAGTGAGGATTCCTGCAAGGAGTGCAGTTGAAGTGTCCGCAAGGAGTGCGTTGACGAAGGGCTCAGATAGTTTAACCTTTGTTTCTATTTCCAGAAGTCTAGTTGAGCATAGGAGTTGTGCAAGGAGTGTGCAGGCTAAGTTAAGAATCAGAGTTGCGATTCTGAGCAAGAGTATCAAAGACTATTGCAGCAAGGAGTGCGCAGAGTCGAAAGACTTCAACATTTGGGCGAAAGCTGAAGGTTTTCCGCAAGGAGTGCGTGTAAGAGTTTCTTGGAGGACTTGAAGGTCGTAAGAAATCTCAGAAGGGATAGGCCTTTAAATTCGTTGAAGGGCAGAGCAGAGAAGTTGCACCTTGAAAGGTCGCAAGAAGTGTTGCAGGATTGTGCGCAGGGTGAGGAGTTTTGTGGGAGAACGTCTCATCATTTCACAGATTTCCTGAGAAGGAAAGGACGGTTAGTATTCTCCGAGGAGAATCCGCGACATTCCATGAGTCGCCAGATCTCACAAAGGTGCAGGGGGAGATACAACGATGTATTCTCGAGAGGCTAGAAGATCAGGAGGGCAGATTCGTTGATCCAAGCCAGTCAGGGTCGTTGGATTAATCGTGAAATCGCCTATCAGTATTTCATGAAAGAAGAGTCAAATATTTGGCAACGGGAATCGAGATATTGCGATACGTGATATCTCGATGGCTATGAAAGTAGTGTGGGCCACAGCTAAGTCAGAAAGTGGAGGACAGGTGGCACAAATTTTAGGATTTCGCAGGGTAAAGTGCCGAAAATATTGCATTAGGAGTGGCGATACCACGAACTCCGAAGTGTCGAGGGAGTGAGGCGGCGATTGAATGGTCCATTCGCACGCGTGTCGGAGTTTCGGCGCATCGAGACTCGGGAGTCGGAGAATAGAGTTGCTTGACACCGCGAGGGCCGAACTCATGATAAGAGAAGTCTCGATAGGGTAAAGGAAAGGTCAGTGTTGACTCGTCAGGTCTTGGGGATCCAAGAGTGCAAAGTTCGACCACTGACCTCGCAAAGTCACGAGATCCGATCCTCCAAGTGCAGAGAGGGGGTCACACAGATATTTTTGTGGGTGGAGATTTCCCGATAGGGAAATAGATGGCCACTCGAGTTCTTCGGGCCATGTGAAAGGAGAAGATCCTGTGAGCGGACGTTCTCTGAGGAGTGCGACTGCGTCATGTATGCAATTACAGTGAAAACCTAATTATCCAATAGATCAATTATCAACTATTTCAAGAAATTTATGAGTATGTTAATCAATGATTAGAGTGTATTATGCAACAAATTGCAACAATTTAGATGGTTGTAACAAATATTTCCAACAAAAGCAACTAAGTTAGTAGTTTAGGTCAAACTAGGGTTAGACAAAGTTAGTAGAAGCTTTAGACAATAGACTTTGAGAATTTCGTTGATCAAATTCCTTCACAAGAGAGAAAATGAACTAGTTCCTTTTGGGATATGGAGTCATTTGCAACATAAATAATCACTTGGAGAAATAATGATGATAATATCCAAGGAAAATGGGCTTGAAATATAAGGTGCTAGTACCTTAGGGCCTTAGATTTCAAGAGGAAATTGCTAGAGTGCAAACTCTCTTGGGATCTAGAAACTCTTTCTTCCTTTCTTAGATTATTTAATGATACTATGAAAATTTTATAGAATCAAATCCTAAAGTGGTATCAGCTTTAGGGATTTATGAGTTTACCCTAGCTGGCATTTCTTAATAAATTAATGGATGAAATATTCTAGAGAGAGGAAGAAACTCCTTACATTCATCTCCTAGGGTTTACACAAAAGTATATATTCAATATGAAAAAGTAAAATATACCATAAGAATTCAACACATAAATAAATTGCATATTTTACTTACTTCACCAAGCATAAACCAAGAAAAAAACCTAGTTGTAGAAACTCCAGCAAGAATAAACCAAGAAAAATCCACAAAATGTCCTCCAAGAGCTAGTGCAAAAGTAAAAGAGTCAATGTTTCCAGCATGGTGAAAATTTCATATCCAAGTTCTCTTGTGAGAGGAGTGACTTATGATAAAAATGAATGGAAAGGTATCTTATTTATAAGAGACCTTGCAAATATATTTTTTCCATAATAAAAAGAGGGTCGACCCCTTAAATTTTCCTCTAAAATGTGCACAAGTGAAAAAAATAGATGAAATAAATCCTACGAGGCTGACTTCGTGCCTTTAAGGTAATTCATTGGGACTTAAATGCCATATTTCATGCCTCCAATGCTCAATGCTCAATGCTCTCTCTCCATATCACATCAAGCAGCCTCTAGATCCATCAAAACCTAGCCTTCAAGGATGATGTCAAAGATAGAAGAGTGACATCATAAGCCTCCCAAGGCCACATCCCAATGAAATATGGGTGAAATATCATCATCAAGTGATTCTAAGGTTCTTATAAAGGTAATATTATCTATCCTTTGTGCATAAATGATCTAGGTTTCTCTTCCCAACCTATGGGCTTCCAACCCATGTATGTGGCATAATGAGTAACCTGCTCAAAAGCACACCCATGTGTCCATCTTCAAAGGTGTTTAAGGATGTGAGAGCCATTGTACGATGGGTTTGAGTCACCACATGACTCACTATTCTTCATCAAACTTACCAAATTCATACAATAAGTCACAATGTCCTCGGAACAACCCAAAACATCCCTCAAAGAACCATGTTAGGGGCATTCAAAACATCATTAAATCATGCAAAGTAAGTTGATGTTTTATATAAAATCCAGGTAAACTATTCACCCCAGTATCCCCTTCAAGTATTACACAATCCCACTACCTTATGAGGTTTACTGAGTTTAAGAATGGGGGGGCCTTCATTCAACCCTATTAGGTGTGTTAGTTGAACAATAAGTTACCCAAGTAGAGAGATAGGTCCCAAGAGTGACAATGGAAAGTAAAATCCCATCAAGAAGTGTGAGTGTGATATGGTATTATGCTTACTTCATTACTTATGATATCCATTTCTATGAGTGGATTTGTAGAGGTGGTTCTTTATTTCTCAAGATACCCTTTCCTCGGTAATGTTTGCATTCCAAACTTCTTTTTTTCCTTTTGATGCCCAATTATCATTTCAAGTCCCCTTTATAATGTTTTAAGCTTCATTTCTTTATATTTTACCTGGAAATAGTCCTTTATAATTGGTGCATTCATTCGCATTCAGACA
>ML780204.1:349430-363658 GCA_009831015.1 Picea engelmannii
CATTCCCTTCTTCTCATGGGAGAATGGTCCATAGTCGAAGTTTGGGATATATGAAAGGTTTTATGATGTAAAATGTTAAGTATGATTGGGAGTGGAATGTTACCCTTGGGAGCCCCCCCCAGTATTAACCCTTTTCCCTAGGTGGTGACAACATGGGAATAGGGCACATAAGATGAACACCAAAGTGAAACAAGGAAACCAAGACAATTTATCAAGCAAGTGATTGATTATCCAAATTCAACCAAATATTCTTGCTTATATGCCCAATAAATTAAACACAACATATTACATGAAAAAAGGACTATACATACCTCATGTTGATGTTGGCTTACCATTCCCCATACCATGGGTTGCTTGAATGTGATGAGCGTTGTTTGATATGTGTCGGTGGGAAAATCAGAGAGGTTGTTGGGATTTGTTGGTCAATTTGGCTCTCAACACTCCATGTCTGCTACTTGTGAGCCTCAATACATTATCTCCTTAGTTACCCCTAGACTGAGGGGGTAACGAGAAATAAAGATAAAGTAGTATTGGAATTACTTGAGGAAAGGTTATTCACCATATTAGAGCCATAAGTCCTTGAATACCTTGGTTCATAAGTGAAAGGATTTTAGTCACTAGTTGTCAACAACACATAACCTTTGTTTGAACCCAAATTCACAATAATCATTGAACCTTAAATAACGGGAATTGAGAGGTTCCCTACAACTATACTTCCTAGAGATAAAGGAGGGATCTTCCCCTGACCCAAATAGTTTTTCTTCTCGCCACCCTCACTAGTATCAATAAAATTCTTTCCTAACAACTTAGTAGGAACTAACAAATCATAAATATCACCTCCCATCCCATTGACAATTCTAGCTTTACTCCTCCAAATATTCTTAATCATCAGTTTTTTGCAATCAAACAAGACATGGCCCTGGTCATGGTACTGATCACATCAAAAGGGGATATTCAGGTAATCTAAAATTTTCTTTTTCCTCTTCCCTTATTATACCAAGTCAATGGATTTGAATAGACCCTTACAAACATATGTATCCACGAGAACCCTAACAACTGAGTTGGAAAAACTTTTCAAAAATCTATCATCATAATTATCTTCCCAAAAAAATCCCCAATATCCCTAACCACATGTTTGGAACAAAACTCCGTAGGAAGTTTTGGCAACTTAACCCATACTGACGTGCTCCCCATAAACTTGAATTTTGGGTTTAACATAGGATTCCATGGCTTCAAGGATAGTAGAGAACTATAAATAAATTAGGACTCTTTCACGACCGCATTACCATCCTCCACCAAATTAAAAATAAACCCCAACCATTATTTGGACAATATATGGTAGAGAGGCCCATAAACCAATGCAGGGAGCCAAAACTCATTCACCTACCTTTGAATTTTCTCCATTCCGACCTGCTATCCTAGGAATTTTCCTACCAGTTCCTTCCCAAAAAAATACATGATTTGGTCCACTCGTAAATATTCTCCAACAACCAATGAACCCCCCCCCTCCTTAAATTTTAACCACCATTATTTTCCTCCTTGTAGGATTCAATCCAAAGATTGAAAAATACCCCCCTTATTGTAAATTATAGTTCAGATGCTCATTAATGATCCCCTCACCTCTCTACACAATTACAAGATATTCCTCCTTTAGACACACATCATAAAATTCCATAGGAATAACATACTCCTCTAATATATAGCCAATGGATATCTTCCCATCCATTGAAATCACCGACGAATGGGAATCACTGACTCAAGTATCTTCGTCTTACCTTGGGCACCCCAATACATCCATTAACATACTAACAAGATCCTAATAGGATTTTTCTCGGTACAATATTTTGTATTTGTTGAAAGTATGCTCTCGTACCAATAATAAGCCTTTTAGTGGAAGTCACCTCATCCTCCATCCTGTCTAAGAGAATAGATAATTTTAGAGGTGAAATTTCTCCCATGGGAAAAATATTAGGTTTTAAATTTTTGAAGAGGTGAATNTATATATATATATATAGCAAGTATCTATATATATATAACAAGATTTGTCTCACTATTGCTATCTTGCATAGAGGGCCTTTTTCGATTTCCCTATGCAACCTTATCATCCCTTTTTGATGAATCCATAGCTAAAGATATACATTTTCCCACATATACGCTCCCTAACTACTATGCAAGATGCGTATATGCTTGTTTCTCCATTATAGCTCGCGTATATCGGGATTTGTGCTGGAAAATACAAAATGAGGTCCGGTTTCCATGTCACGACAAAAGATCTCTTATCCTTGGCCTTCCATATACTGGAAACGTTCTAACTTGGCCCTTCAGTTGCATTCTGGAGGCTATAATAGCACAATTTCAAACTATGGAAAAGAGAGAGAAAGAATTCAACTTTGAGAGCAAAGTTACTCTAGAGAAATTAGTTCATATTGAGTCTGCATCCCTTTGTCCCTCAAGTCTAAACATAGTGTTCAACCCCCAATCTCTTCCCTCATTGTTGAGAGGACCTCTTTGCCTCTTTTCTCATGAGCTTGCCTTTGGTGTAGGATTGAAGTGGTGGAGACCCAATTGCAAGGAACTTGGTTTCATGGTTTCGAACCATGCCGACATGAAAGTCTGTAATGTTGATACTTCTGCTGATCATTTATTAATAGAAATACTCCTTTCCCATCCTATTGGTATCTTGAAAATATATGATTATTATCCATGGGCGTGTTTGTAATGTTTATTAATGGATTATGCTATCTAATGTGCTAACCCCTTTTATATCATCACTATATACTTTATTTTCTTGTTTTTTGATAACTTCTTGCAGGTATAAAGCTTTGGGTCAAAGTGCTCAATGGTGGAACATCATCAAACGTTGGATCGAGGTAGGCCTCTTTCTTGTATTGCACATTAGTCTATATATCATATGTTGGAATTGAGTTGATTTCTGTAGTCATACCTATCTGTTGTGGCTTAGCCTTGGCCATAGAGAGTTTTTCCCTTGTAATAGAATTGGCGACTCCACTGGGGAGAGATCTTCCTTCTAAGGGTTGAAGTGATTTTTCTTCCTAAATTGCTCTTTTTCCTTTGTGTTTCTTGTTGTATCACTGCTTGACATATTATGTTCACTCTGGGTCTGAGTTTCCATCCTTTTACCCTTGTCTAGCCTTGTTTTAAAGCATATACACCCTTTTTTCCTTGACATTTGCATATACACGCTTGCTGTCTCACTACAAGAAGCGTTTATACGCTCTATTCTCCTGAATAGTCACATATACCACTTTCCCTTTTCTTGTTTGCTTGGTTGAGTGACTGTTGGGTAGGAGTTGATGATTGTTGAGCATTCTTAGGTATCTGTAGTGTCTGTTGAGATTATCTAGGATGACAGGAAGCCTGTTTGGAGTTGAATTTTTGGGCGTAGTGTTTCTCTTTATTTTCTATTTTTAATTTGTCCTTGGTTTCTGGGTTGTTTGCTTGGTTGCTTGGTATTATGCTTGAGTTACTTATTTTATACACAATAGAATTCATATATTGGGTTGCTTATCAGTCCATGCATTTTCTTTTTAGAATATTTAAAATGCAAAAAAATCGGCATTCTTTATTGGTTGGCATTTTTGTCTTTGAATTTTTATCATTACCTTAGCACATTTAGCGAAAGATTGCATTTTTTATGAATTGCAAGGTTGAAATTGAAGACTGCACTATTTTTATTACCATATTATTCATTGAAAAGTTAAAGATAGACTTTGCATTATATCCATATTTATTTTCTTGCAAAGTCATAACATCATGAGTTTCACTTCCATACCTTTTTGAGTAACCAGGAGCAATAAAATTTACGCTTTAAACGAAAATTGATTAGTCACGATTTTATTTTTTAGGGCGCACAAACTAGCTTAGGATTTAGTGCCTTGGAATAATATTTTGTGAGTAAACTTCTCCAAGGAAATTAAATCAGCATATGTGTCTGAGACAAGGAGTTGAGAATTCCATTGTATAATTGGTAAGATCAGGAGGCTCCACTCACACCAAAGTTAATCACGAGGTCATGCGAAGTTAGTTGAAGGGATAACCCCTGGATACTCACCTAACATCAGAGATATTTCTGTGGATTTATTCATATTTGGGGATCTTGCTAGTGCCCATACCTCTATGAGAGGCGGGGCTTTCAAGGTTTCAGGCTTTGCTACCCTGCACATACGGTGATACGAACTTACGACTGCTCGCCTGTGCATTGGTTATACAATGGTTTATTAGTTGCTTGAATTTGGTATCTCATAGGTTACTTGTAGGGGTTATTCTTCTTGTACCCTGAGTCAGATAAGGGTCGGACATCACAAAACCTTTATGGAGGATTACCTCTCTGGGGGGATCTGACCAACTGGTTATTAAGCCCATGAGGGCCCTTATAATTGATTTTGTTACCTCCAAACTTTAGCAGGGAGTCTCAAGTCCCTCCTGGATGAGACATACCTTCTTTTGCGAGGGAGGCCACTCAGCTACTTTAGCCCGTTTGCATGCATATTGGCCATTTGACTTTTTGGTATGCTCTTTAACTACTAGTTGGCCCTAGGAGTCTGTTTTTGGTTTTATTATCATGGAAAGTGGATTTCCTTTTACTCCTCCATTCACTGCTACCCACCCCATGATGCCTTCTCATTTCATGGGGGAAAACCCTTCTGTTTTTTACAATGGTATGCATGATTACAATGCTCAGTCTACACCTTGGGTCTCTAGTTAGTTTTATGTTGATATTCCTTCCCACGTGCAACCCCCTCCCTGGTATGCATATATGAATCCTATAAATGGACCCGAGGGCACTATTAAGAACCAAATATCAATATAGCATAGAAAAACCTCGAAATAAGTACTCAATGCCTTGAAAAAGAGAGAAACTCAGATAATAAGCCTCTTCAAGGGGGAAACCTCCTTATGCCGACATAAATGTACAATTACAAGATGATTCAAAATGAAAATGTCTCCTTGGTATATATAAGAGACTAGGAGGTATAATTACAACTAATGGACTAAAGCCGACATAAATAAAGTAACATTACTAATATAATATGCCCTAATTAAGGGGTAATGAGCCACTATTTAGGGATTAACATGGAAAATTGGGTGTACTCGTGAAGATGCAGACAACTCCAATTTGTATGCCATAGTACCAATATTTTGCAAAACCTTATAAGGGCCATAGTACTTTGGTGATAATTTATTATCCTTCTTGGATTTCTTGAGGGACATCTGTTTGTATGGTTTTAGTCTTAAAAACACCCAATCCCCTACTTCAAAACTTCTTTCACTACGATGTTGATCTTCTTGTTGTTGATGCTCGATGTGATCTTGCACTGCTTGAACCTTAGATTTTTCTTTTAGAGAAGAAATGATGGAAGGAGGGTCGTATCCATAGAGTTCCATAAATGGTGTCCTTTTTGTTGCAGTATGAAAGGAAGTGTTATACCACCATTCTGCCAAGGGTAACCATTTGAACCATTGTGTTTGTTTATCAGAGATGAAGCAACAAAGGGAGCCTTCTAGACATTTGTTCACTATCTCGGTTTTTCCATCATATTGAGGATGATAGGATGAGCTATGAGCCAATGGAGTACCCAAACAAGAAAATAATTATGTCCAAAAATGTTCAGTGAAGATGGGATCTCTGTCACTTACAATAATATTTGGGCTGCCATGTAGCTTTTGAACTGTCTCCATGAATGTCGTGGCAACTGTACTAGCTTTGAACGGATGAGAGAGTACACGAAATTGTGCATACTTGGTCAGTCTATCAACAATCACCATGATGACACTCTTTCCTTCAGACTTCGGTAACCCTGTGATGAAATCCATGGAAATATCCTCCCAACCCTAACTTGGGATGACTAATGGTTGTAAAAGACTTGGGGTCTTAATTGTTTCCACCTCATTTTGTTGGCAAACCAAACATTCTGCCACAAACCTTTGAACATCATTTTTAAGGCCATCCCAAAAAAATTCCTTCTTAACCCTCTGGTTGGTTTTTAAAAATCACGAGTGCCCTCCTACTAGAGTGGTGTGCAATTCCAATAGTACCTTTTGTTTGAGTTGGGATTTATTACATAAATATAAGCGATCTGTGTACCATAGTGAATCATTTTTCCATGCAAATGTATCTGATGTACTGGAATCCTGCTGCAACCTTTGAATGAGAGTCCACACTTTTTCGTCATTCTTCCATTCATCCATTTCTTCTATCATCCAATCGGATTGGATGATTGATATAGCATAGAGAAAGGACTCAACATTTTCATCCTTCCTTGAGAGTGCACCTACCACAACATTTTTCTTCCCTTTTTTATAGACGATTTCAAAATCATAACCCAATATCTTGGTTACCCATTTTTGTTGTTCTTCTGAAGATAGTCTTTGTTCCAAGAAGTATTTAAGACTATCATGATTTGTTTTTGCCTTGAAGTGCCTACCTATTAGGTAAGGACACCATTTCTTCAATGCATGTAGTATTTCCATCATTTCCTTCTCATAAATGGGTTTTTGTAAGTCCTTTCCCTTGAGTGGTCGACTTTCAAAATCCAGGGCCCTTCCTTATTACATTAGGACAACACCAATTCCATTTCCCGAGGCATCACATTCCAAAATAAAGGTTTTTGTGAAGTCTGGAGTGATCAAGACAAGATCTTTGCACATCACCTCTTTAAGTTGTTCAAAAGATTTAGTTTCCTCTGGAGTCCATGAAAATGCATCCTTCTTAGTTAGTGTTGTTAAAGGTGTTGCTATTCTTCCATAGTGTCGAACAAACTTGCAGTAGTAACCTGTCAAACCTAGAAATCCTCTAAGATTATTCAATGTTTTTGGAATCGGCCAGTCCATCATGGCCTTAATCTTGTTAGGGTCTACCTTAACACCTTCATGAGATACAATATGACCCAAATACTCTACCTCCTTCACTCCAAAGAAACATTTGTATGGTTTGGCATATAGTTATTTCTCCTTTAGTAGTTGTAGCACCTTGTCAACATGTTGCACATGATCCTCCCAAGACTTTCTATAGATTAGTATATCATCAAAAAATACTAACACAAATTTTCAAAGGAAGGGATTGAAAATGGAATTCATCAACCCTTGGAATGTGGAAGGTGCATTTGTAAGGCCAAAAGGCATGACCAAAAATTCATAATGGCCTTCATGAGTTCAGAATGTTGTTTTTGGGATATATTCTTCCTTCATTCTAATCTGATGATACCCTAAACAAAGATCCAACTTTGTGAAATAGATTGCTCCATGTAGTTCATCTAACAATTCATTAATGATAGGAATTGGAAACTTATCTTTAATAGTGATCTTGTTGAGCTCTCTATAATCTGGACACATACGCCATGAGCCATCTTTCTTGAATACCATTACCACCGGTGCAGAGTAAGAAATTTGGCTAGGTTTCCCTATGATACCTCTTAGCTCAATTTCTTTTCCTACCAATGAAAATTTCATGAAAAGTTCTTGAAAAATAAATGCCACTATTCCTAATGATTGTAACCATTGGATTCCTAGTACAACATTAGCACCACCCATGGGTATAGAAATCATTGGACTATTCATTACATATTCCCCCATAGTAATATTGATCTTATTACATTTTCTTGAGCAATTGATAGTTCCTCTATCTGCAATCATTACTTGAAACTTTGGTGTTGGATATACAAAGCAATTGATATGTTTGGATAATGTGTAGTGAATGAAATTATGAGTACTTCCAGAATCAATTAGGACTATTACCTTTTTCTTTTTGATATATCCTTCTATCTTGAGGGTTTGGCGAGTGCTAATTCCAACCAATGAATTACACGATATCATGGGAGTCAAATCTTCAAACGAAATTGATTCTATGTTTCCATCTTGAGATGGTTCTTGTTCTTCTTCCTCTTCACAATCTATGTAGAATAATTTATTCTCACCACACTTATGTCCCTTACTATACTTCCTATTCACAATTAAAGCATAAACCTTTTTCTTTTATTTCCTCCAATTGTTGAGGTGTCAACCTTGTAGGTTGAGGTGTTTTAGAAGAAGGAGCTTTATTCTCTCTATAGATGTTAGGATTCGTCCTTTTAGTAGCCATAGCCATATTTTTACTTTCAACATTTCTTGCCACCCTAAATGCATTCTCCAATGATTTGGGTTCCCAAAGGTGAACCTCATGTTGAATGTTATCTCTTAAAGTTCCTATGAATACATCAATCAAGTGCTCATCTAGAATATCTATTACCTTTATATTCAATCTTTGGAAGTTCTCAATGTGCTCTGTAACTGAACCCTTTTTCTTGAGATTTATCAATTGGGTAAAGAAGGTATTGCTCCTTGTATCCTCATAGTGCACTATCATTTCTTCTGTGAAAATTGTCCAAGTGACGAGTTATTTATGAGAACAAAGCCATATATTCCACTCAAATTGATTGGGTTCTAAATATAAAGAAGCAATTCGTACCTTTTGTGTATGTGGAAAATTATGTAGATCAAAGAATTGATCCATCCAAAGTATCCATGTGATAGGGTCCTTGCCATCAAAATTCCGCATATCGATCTTAGGAATGTGGTTGGTCTTGAACCCAAAGTTAGAGTTTATCCATTCTTGATTCACCTTCCTTGTGTCCTCATCATGAATTTCATGGGATACCTTTTCACTATCAGGTGTCCTCTCTATTACAAAATTTTTCAATCCTTCCATGATCTCATCTTTTAAACCATCCATCTTAGTATTTATTGCCTCAAACTTAGCTTCCATCTCTTGTAGTTCATCTTTATTTACTGTCTTATTTTGTAAATCATTTATCTCCCTATTCATTTCTTCACCTTCATCAAGAATCCAATTAGGATTTTCTAGAGGCTTATTTGGTGTAGAAGTTCCCTTTTTGGGTGGCATGTTGGGCAAGTGTCACTTTTGAACCTTGATTTTGAGGTGGTTCAGCTAGATGATATTTTGTCTGTTGTATCTCCAAAGTTTCGACCCTTCTGGGTATGAAAAATTACTTTTTGTAGTTCTCTGATATTTCTTCTCTACAATGCCATAGGTCTGATCAAAATTGGATGTGCCAAGTGGAATTTACAGTAACTTCCACACAACTTGCTCATTTTCGGCCTTTCCAGGAAATCTCATTTATATAGCCTGCCCCACACAAAATAAATGATATAAAATTTTGAAACTCATACCAGAAATAATACATACTATCCATTATCCAATCAAACTAGTCTCACTCAATTTGGATATTCTAGGAAGAAGTTATGATTGTTTTACCTGGAACACCTTCTTGAGACTAGTCAGATACCCTATCTTCCACAGGGTGTATCTACAAATTTAAGATTCCCCAGAAGCTAAAACTTTTACCATAGGTACCTTACTAATTTCTATGAATAGCCTCTAGATTTTAGGGTCTGAAACGTTATAGAATATTTTTTATAGTGAAAATTCTACAATGGCTCAGTTCAGGATGATTCCAGAACCCTATCTTGCATAGGATGTATCTCCGAAATTATAAGGCCTCAAGATTTGAAATTTTAACCCAACGTAACTTGATCCGTCTACTCAATATCCTCCAAGTCGTTCGTTCTGAAACATTGAATAAAAAATGTTATAGCAAAAATTCCAAGGTGTCTCAGATGTAGCAGGGAAACCCCAAGACCTTGAGCTCTGATACCATATGTTAGGAACCAAATATCAATATAGCATAGAAAAACCTCAGAATAAGTACTCAACACATTGAAAAAGAGAGAATATCAGATAATAAGCCTCTTCGAGGGGGAAACCTCCTTATGCCCACATAAATGTACAATTATAAGATGATTCAAAATGAAAATGTCTCCTTGGTATATATAGGAGACTAGGAGGTATAATTACAACTAATGGACTAAAGCTAACATAAATAAAATAAAATTACTAATATAATATTCCCTAATTAAGGGGTAATGAGACACTATTTAGGGCTTAATAGGCACCATCTCTCCCATGCCCACTTCTTCATTTGATATGAGTCATGTTCCCATGGGAGGTTGGAACCTTCCCCCTTATGGATCCAATCCTAGATATGATCTTTTAAGAGCCAATTCTCATATGGGTGCTTATTCCACTTATTACACGCCACCCATGTATATTTCATCTGCCATGTCGGTCCCTTTAAACAATTTTTCTATGACAGGTCCCCAAGTACCCCCTGTTCTTTCGTATGGGGAGAATCAATTTTACGGTTCGAGATACCCTCCTTATGGGACCCCTTCACAAGGGGGAAACATATATCCTCACTCGAATTATTCTTATCTAACCTCGGTCTCTTTGCGAACCTCAGTGATGATGCTCGTCCAAACCTCTTCAAACCACCTTGGCATAAACCACCACATTCCTGGGCAAGGACAGGGAATACACCAGGATCCTTTCTGGACATCTACGTTTCAAAACCAATCTTTTCTGGGGTCTTGGAATCAAATGATGCAATCTATCACTATCCCAACCACTTTCAGCCATACCAGTGCTCCATCGCCGACCTCTGCTAGTCATGTCAGAGATGGGTTGACATTTTCTACAAATTATGTTGACAACTCACTCCCAACCTCTGCCAATTATGTTGGGGGCACCATTCTCTTCACCCTGAATCATAGCTGTGTTATGTCTCTAGCTCCTATTCATCATTCAGAAGATGACTCTCTTTCCTCGGCTAGTCCCATCGAGAAGCCTAAACATCTCAGGCGTAAGCCTAAATTCCTTTGTAGGACTTGTGAAGGAAGTCATCTTACTCATTTATGCCCAGTGATTGTTGGGATAGAAGAGGTGTGGGGCTCGCCCAAAATCCCTTCATATTCTTAGAAACCCATGGTTTCTCTTCACAACACTTCTCCTTTAATAGTCTCGGTGGTTCCACCACTGATATCTTCCTCCGACCTCACCCCATTTGTCGAGGGTGAAACGTCTTTTTCATTACTATGCATCCTCTTCAACCTATAATTGAAGAAGTTACCACACTAGTGCAATCTCTAGTCAAACCGACTCTCCCTGAAGAGAGTTATGCACCTTCCAGTCATGTCATCAACATTCCAAATCCTCCCCCTTTGGAATGAAAGATATTTATTCTTCCCCCAAATTTTATCCCTCCAAGTCCTAACGAGACCCCCTTCGATTGGGATGACCTGATAGGGCATCCCATACCCCCACCTATGTCTTTTCCACTAAGAGGCATTATTCAAACTATAACATAGACTATGTACTCCGTTATCACTTTCTCTTCCTCGACTTGGAGAGCTTTGGGCTTTCCCAAGATTTTGTCAGCTATCCGCAAGGTACTGACTTTCGACAGAAGGTCGGGATGGGAGCCTTGGCCTCCCCCTTTACATGTTGATTAGAACAACAATAATGAGTCTTAGTTAATCTCTTTTCCAACTCGTCTAAAAACTAAAAATATCGCCGAGTGATTTGTCCCTTTCACACTCATTAAAATTGGATTTGAAATATCATGAGTCCTAGTTAAGCTCTTTTCTGACTCGCTATCAAAAATAGAAAATATTTCCGAGTGAACTTGACTTTTTCACACTCATAAATTGGATTTGAAAAGATGTCTATTTGGCACAAGTTTACCCCTTTTTCACACCAAGTAGACTAAAAGATATAAAAAAGGAATTTTTTTGGCGTTAAGTTGTTATTGCATCTCATTCCCTCTCTTGCAGTATTGAGCCCTTATCCGGTTCTTGATTTGTGTTATAAACCGTTTCCTAAGCAGTTTGAATTCTCAACCAAGAAGAGCCTTGTTTTTATCCTTCACAATTTGACACCCTATACCCTAGAGGGAACATCACCCCGAGTGTCAATCTCTTGCATGCATTTCCTTGCATTGAGCATAGCTATGTTCCACTCCTGGAACTAGTTTTTCTTACTTGCGACACTTGTTCCCTCCTCTGTATCATAGCATTCATTTGTTATGAAAAAACAAAAAAAGACAGGTGGGAAGAGAGTACTATATTGTAATTGGTAGAAATTGTGTCACCTTTGAACAAAGAACAAAGGTATTGAGTCCTTGCATCATCATAGTTTTGGATTTAGCATGGTCTTAGGAAGCTGATCTCGCTATAGAGTTTTCTCTATCGAATGGTTACTCTTCCAGTCCCTATAGAGAACATTATGGATGCCTCTTGCATCTAATTGTCACATCATTGAGTCTATGTTTCCAGAGTCCACAATATGTCTCATGCTCTTGTTCAATGGAAGTCTATCAATGTGATACTTTGTTCTTATCATGCACCCTGTCCCTACATTCATCATTAGTAGGTCACCTTGAACCCAACAATCAACATTTCATCATTGGTCATTGACTCGGTAGTTTCCCTTGTGTTCGAAGGAAAAAAATCTATTCACACTTTGGGATTCGTGTAGTGTCTTGGATTCCATTAGACTTATTGGTGGTTTCCTCGCCTTTGTCAGTAGTTTTCATCATTGGTTGTTATTCAGAGGGTCTTTTTTGTGTGTTTCTTGCATTTGGCATGTGCAAAAGATGCATAGGGTCGCTGGTTCGTGAACATGTTCTTCATCTGATCTCCACCAAATCATGAAGCTCCTACTTTGTTCCTCATGCTGACTAATGATAGATGCCTCAATGCTCTCCTTTGAGTGGGTCTCTTTCCATCAAATTCAACTCATTTATTCTGGATACAAGACCTAGAGTTTTATGAGTACCTTGAGGCTTACAGTCATTAGTGGCAGGCTCTCTTGCCATTGACAGATGGGAATACATCAATGTCTCCTGAGCAATGGATCTCTCCAGTGTTCGACACCAACTCCTTTATTCACATTTTTAGAGATGTACCTGGTTCCTTGATACCTACTTTCATTATCGATAGGCTGCCTCACGTTTGTTAACGGTATACTTTAATGACCGGTAATCAAACGATGTCTCATCGTGTTTGACCAGTACCTATTTGACTTCAGTAATCATGGGAGATCAGATTGTACTCCATGGTATACAAATATCTTCAGATTGATTTTTGAGACTGGTTTCATTGGGCCCTGTTCGTGACTATGACAACTTTTGGCATATAACTGCACTTGTATTTTCCTATTCATGGCCATGAACACTTGTTTGGTATATTTTCCACATAGATCTACATTCTATTCTTGGCAACCATGTATGCAAAGTCAATACATAATGTAATGAGCAATTGAGTTCATCCAGCTGGTTCTCTACCACTCCACTTCTAGGTTATTTATAATGTATTTTGGTCATCACATATACTCCTATGATCTCACACATTAGGGGGCATCTGTTATAGCAAGATTTTCCTCACTATTGCTATGTTGCACAGAGGTCCTTTTTCCATTTCCCTATGCAGACTTATCATCCCTTTTTTATGAATCCAGAGCTAACAATATACATTTTTCCACATATATGCTCCCTAACTTCTATCCAAGATGCGTATACACTTGCTGCTCCATTACAACTCCCATATATTAGGATTTGTGCCAGAAAATACAAAATGAGGTCGGGTTTCCATGTCACGACATAAGATCTTTGATCCTTGGCCTTCCATGTACTAGAAATGTTCTGACTCGGCCCTTTAGTTGCATTCTGGAGGCTATAAGAGCACAATTTCAAACTATGGAAAAGAGAGAGAAAGCATTCAACTTTGAGAGAAAAGTTACTCTAGAGAAATTACTTCATATTGAGTCTACATCCCTTTGTCCCTCGAGTCTAAACACAGTTTTCAACCCCCAATCTCTTCCCTTATTGTTGAGAGGACCTCTTTGCCTCTTTTCTCATGAGCTTGCCTTTGGTGGAGGATTGAAGTGGTGGAGACCCAGTTGGAAGGAACTTGGTTTCTTGGTTTCGAACCGTGCTGACATAAAAGTTTGTAATGTTGACACTTCTATTGGTCAATTATTAATAGAAATACTCATTTCCAGTCCTATTGGTATCTTGCAAATATATGATTACTATCCATGGGCATGTTTGTAATGTTTATTAATGGATTATGCTATTTGATGTGTAACCCCTTTTATATAATCACTATATACTTTCTTTTATTGTTTGTTGAGAACTTCTTGCAGGTATAAAGCTTTGGGTCAAAGTGCTCAATGGTGGAACATCATTAAATGTTGGATCAAGGTAGGCCTCCTTCTTGTATTTCACATTAGTCTATATAGCATATGTTGGAATTCAATTGATTTCTGAAGTCATACATGTCTGTTGTGGTTTACACTTGGCCATAGAGAGTTTTTC
>ML780204.1:363708-395693 GCA_009831015.1 Picea engelmannii
CACACACACACACACACACACACACACACACATATATATATATATATTCATTCAACCCCCATAAAATATAAATAAAATTCATGGAAAGAGAGTTTTCCCTCTAGATTTAATGACCAAACTCTCAATTCGCCTCAATTCCTCATAATCAATATTTTTTGGTGGGTGAATCACCCATATTTCCTCAAAACAAGGTGTTTTTGGAACTATTTCACCCACATCTCATCGGATCAAGGATTTATGGAAACTACTTTGTCTTCATCTCCTCAAATCAATGATTTATGGAAACAATTTCTCTCATTGACTTTCATGAGGGAATGGTTTTTTCTCATCAATTTTCAATTTCCTCCTGCATTTTAAGATTTATCCCATGTATTTCCTTCATAGTTTATGGGAACAAATCTTAATGGAAATGAGTCTTGGAATTCAATGTGATCTCAAATCTAAACTCAACCTTGATGTTGAATCCTTGATCAAGACTATAGAGACACATGCATTATTGTAGCTCTTAGATTCTTATGAAATTTTGAAGGAATTTAAGAATGATGACATATGTGAGCTAGTCCTAAGTTCGCATTTACTATTACTCGGAGATCCCGAAGCTCTATCATGTACTTTAAATCAGTCACATGATATTAGGTTGGTGAATTTTTTCCTCTTTTTTTTTTGTTTCAGTCGACCTTTAGGTTCAATTTAATTTCTATATTCAGGAAACGTTTTCTTAGGGTTACATAGGTAAAATACAAATTATACCATTCATCAATAGCCATGGTTGGAATTCTCTATTTTGTGTTCTTTAATGTGTTTTTCCTGTTTTTTTAGTGGTTTGTTTCAATATTTATTTGTTCTTAAAGTGATATTCTCTTCCATTTGGCATCGATACTTTTCAGTTTCTAATTTTTTTTTCTTTTGCACCTTCTTTTATATCTTCCCTATAATTCTTTCTCTTGCACCTTCTTTTATAATTTCTTTTAAGTAAATATTATCTTTTAGTGATAAACTCATTATTTTACATTTTCCCACTCTTATTATTGATTTAGTAGTTTCTTTTCCACTCCCACTTATTTTACATACACTCTTGAACTCTTTTAATCCCATTGGCATAGTTTTGTTGTCATTTGTTGGACATTAATAAAATTATCTGATCAATTTTCATTATATATTATTTGAACCATTCATCAATAACATTATCCTATTTTATCTATATTTATTATATAGTTATACCAGTCAACAACAATAGCTTGTAGTTGATGTTTTTTCTTATATGTTAAAAATATGGAGTATTGCCAGCCATGGTGTCTAGATGATTCACACGCAGCATCATTTTTTTGATATTAATGCACATTTTGAAGATATCCTCCCCTACATCATATATGCCACCTATGAGCATCACGTTTTCCCTCATTTACAAAATTCAAGCCTTCATAAGTGTTACATCCTCCCAGAGATAATAATCCAACTTAGTATCAACACGACCAAGAATTCTCCAACAGATGGATTTATCCAATGAGTTTTTCACTTGAAAAACAAAGGAATCTTCGAAAGCCTCTAGGGAACATGTACATAGATGTAAAGTTATGAAGTTGCATGGAACCTTAAGAAGTTCTTAAAAGAATGAAGAAATAAAGAAACTACTCCTATATTGGTGAAGGAAAGTAATTCAATTACCTAAGGTTCTGCAATAACTCAATCATTTCCAAATCCAAATACAAGAAATAAAGATGCCCATAAATGCTCTGAATGTAGGGAGATAGTCCGTTGGATATCAACACAATTTCCTCCTTTTTTCCACACATATAATTGAAACATCTCATGCATGTTAGTCCATCCCTTCCTTTTTCTACTTCTTGCAATACTAAATTTCATCAACATAGTTGATGCTTTAGCTTCTAATTTTCTGATTTGAGATAATCTACACAAACAACCAATCACATGGAAGCATTTATTTCTTAGTTGCAAGCCATTTGTTATTTTAGAATCCTTAGTGGTTGAAATTGAAAGAAAAGAGATAGGGATAGGATGAGGAGCAAGTTATAAGCCAACCAAAACCATCCTACTATCTAATTTATCTTGTTCATATATATAATCAAGAATATTAAAGCATACATCGAAAATTTGCATAAGAAATGGATGATTCTTCAAAGTTGAATATTCTTGAAGACTACACAACATATCTCTCAAGGATACCTTGTTAATGTTATTAATTATTATTAAAGGTGTTATGGGAAGCTTTAATAATATTGAACAACTGGACCTTTCTTCATTTTTGCTTTGTGCATCAAGCTCCAATACCAAAAAATCCACCCTTTTTCCTTCCATCAAAGACATAGCTTCCACACTTGATAAGTATGTGAGTCTCAAGGAATATAGATTCATAACATGGGGGATTTGAGTAGAAATTATCACATGTGTTAGTCCACTAAATAGTATAATAAGATCCAAAAGGTATCTATTGTCCCACCAATATCTCTTGGTCTCCAAATTATCAATGACAAGCAAATAAGGAATGTCTCTAACAAGCTCCTTTCTCACTCTTAGTAAGGATTCCATTTATTGCTCCTCAAATGTCTTATTCCTAATTTTATATAGGATAATCTACGTCTCATTACTCACATCAAACCCAAGTATATGATGTAAATTTAAATATTTTTGTTAAGGTAATGAGTTTCCCCTCCAACCCATAACACAATCTTATACCTTTGTGCAAATCTATAAGAAAATTAGAGAAATAATTTAGTTTTTCCTATTGATGATTCCCATGATACACATGCAATATCTCTTACATATGATACAATTAAATCATCATTCCCCTTTTAATACATTGTTTTTTGTAGTGTCCTCACTTGCTAATGGAAATCCCTTGTCTTGTGTGAAATAATTCCTCTTTGTATCTCCATTTAATTTTCCAATTGCTTCCATCCCACTAAATATTTCCCTTTCCCATTTCCTATTTTTCCGCTCGCCCTTCCATTATTATCCTATTTTTTCATTTTCCATTTTTCAGACTCACTCTTTCGCTTTTCCTTTCCTCCCCCTTTTTCATCCTACAACCTCTCTCTTTCTCTCATTCTCCTCCTCTTTGTTCGTCCTTTATCTTCTACATCTATCCATATTTTGGATATATCAAACCCACTCCTCCTCATAATAATAATAATAATAGAGTCACACCTCCTTGTTTTTATCTTAAGTTCCAAGGATCCATCATAATCATTACCATCTATGTATTATTTCCCAAACATAATTACTTCCAACCCCAAAATCTCCTTCTTATTTCCCACAAATCCTACATTCCTTGAAAACAAATACTCATCACATTCAATCCCAACCTTCCTTACCATATCTATCTATACCATACTCCTCTTCCCAAGATGTTAAGTACCAAATACTGAATACAGAAATATCATGATAGATCCACAGAGAAATATAGAATAAACCACACTTTATTATTATCAAACCCTTAGGGTAGGGAAACACCATATAATGGATCCTATTATAGAAGGGATACTTTGATGATCACTTCCCTCTTCAAGGGGGCATCCTGCTATTGAGATACATGATCCAAATACAATACTTCACTTCATATCCCATTACATTGCTTGAACTCATTTATATAGTTCTACCAACCACCTAATAACATTCTAAAGGAGGAATATTCTAGAAGCATAACCTTCTAAAAAGTCATCTTACATTTATTATATCTATACTAAGATATCTAACTACCACAGTGGACCTTATTTAATAATATAGTGGATTATTAGTGGACCTAGTTCACCTTACATTGAATGGCCTCCACTACCTCTCTAGCTACCTAACACAAGACTCGTTCCCAAAAGGATAAATTCCCTCATAACACAACATCTATGATTCCCAGTATATCCCTGCAATTTCCACTCATAAACCACCCTTCTTATCCCCTCCACAACTTCCTTCCATTGTTTCTTATCCCCACCATACAACATCCATAGATATCCCCCTTGATTCTCCCACAACTCCCCTCTCTTCCCAATAATATCTCTAGCTAGGAAATCTCCAGGACCCAGATCAAAGAACAAAGGAACCAAATTCTTCCTATTCAAAAAAGTTTTGAACTTCTCTTTACTATATGTATTTACAAATGTTTCTCTAGTAAAAATTGAAGCACCAAATGTTTCATATAATAATACCCTATCTATGATGTCATGGATTCTAGAGTGTGTGTAACAAGCCTTGTCTATAGTAAAGAAAGAAATCACTTACACATCTATCTCTATACAGAGCCATTTGGTGAAGCAAAGAAGAGATGTATTTTTCCCCATGTGTTCCAATGTACAAATCACAACTCCTGAGCCTTGCATAGGATGACAGAGAGTTTGAGGTCCTTGCAAATGAAATGTTCTTTGATGGGATGTTTTATTGAAATATAGTTTTTCAAACTGCAACATTGTTGAGGCATATTGGGCACATGTCATTATGGGATCCTAAATTTCCATGTGGATTTTTTGTTCAAGATTTCTTGTATAGCAACCTAGACTTGTGAATATCATTAAAATTCTTTACTCTGATGAATGAATTGGGTTGCAAGATGAACTTGGTATGTTGTTATTATTGTTTAATAATGAATTCTAAGGCAAATATGAAATGGTTGTTTCTGAAAAATTGTTCCTGATATTCAAGGGATGAGATTCATTATTGGATGAACTCTGCATATCATATATTTTGTACTCAAATAACACATTGGATTGAGACTCATCATTTCTTGAAGGAGGAGGAGGAGGAGATTTTGGAGGAAAAAATGGGGACTGAGAGGTTGAAATTGTTATGATCCAAATGATTAAAATTTCATAATACACCACAAGTACACACCATGTACACGAATTTGAGCATGGAGCACAACTCCAATATAGCTAAGAGAGACGAGTTACAAAATAACTCCTTAAATAATAGGAGAACCTCCTCCAAATATCTAAATACATTCATACATCACAATTCATATGTCTCCACAAATGAATACATGATGTCTATATATACCTATTCTCACATTGCACATGAGTCCCCTCTATCATTATGTCAACCTTATTACATATATATGTGCACATTACATGTACAATTATACCCATATATTCCCCCCCCTTGTAGTTATATCATATACATTTAACCCTATATATGCTCTCTTTGGTTCATAATTGTTATCACTGAAATTTCGTCCGCACGTGGCGACAAGAACTCAACATCGTCAAAACAACAATGAAGTCATTCATGGCCCTGAATTAATCTTACAACATTCAAAAAGGTCAAAAACTATACAAAGTAGTGAAAAATTGAAGAGCACTTTACAGAAGTTGGGCGCACGTGCCCATGCCCAGAACAAAAATGTACCATGCGCGCATACGTGCACGATGCGCGGCTGTTAGCGAAAAAATCCACGCACCTGCTAAACGACACATTTATTGAAGTGGTCGGCCTCCCAACCACTTATGGATCAGCTCCCAAGCCGGTTTGACCCTCAAATATGAGCTGAATCTGCATGGTAGGCTGGTCAAAGACCTAATAATGCCCTAAATGGCCTCTTTTCACACTACAAAGGAGTTACACAATAACCCAATGCAATGCTATAAAAATCCATGAATGCACCTCATTTTCTCAAGGAATTTCATGTAATGGTATGCTGCCTATATTGTTTTAAGGACTCACACCTTGACAAGAGCACTTTGGCATCATTTCATTGAGCAATCAACCTCTCCATTGAGTGGATTTGCAAAGGAGTTCTTTCGTCATCATTTTCATTTTTCTTGTTGTAAGGAGAGCAAGATTGTGAGGGTATAAGAGCCTTCCCTTGGAGGAAGAAGGGACTCATAGTCCCCTTTGTTCTTGGTGCTTTGATTTCATCAATAGATCAGCCTAAAAACATTGGTGACATTGGTCTTTTTGTCCTTGTTATCTCTATATTTCCATGCTTATAATTTTAGTTTGTATTAGTTTAATTCTTGCTTATATTTTTTTTTTTCTTTCTCTAACTCTTTCCTCTACATATGTCATGCTCAGCAAGACCCAACTGGGCATGCAATCACCTCTTATTTTCTCACCAAGGTGACGAAAAGGGTGCAAATAGATTGGCGACCATACTGGGGATAAGGTATCAATTCCTGCCTCATTTGGGTTTATTTTTCTCTTCTTTTAGTTTGATTAACTTGCAGGTACATAAACCGGCCTAGGCCGACCTGTCAACCATCCAATTCAAGGGATAATTGAGAGTAATCCATCCAGATTTTATTTCTCGGTCGTTTGTCACAAGTGCACGGGTATTTTACCCCACAAACGCGCATCGTGCGCGCATGCGCTTTACTAACAGCCATTCTCTGCGCGCATGCACTTTCTGTCTCAACTTTGTTCACGCGTCTGCGCTCTGTGCACCTCTGTCTGCACTAGGGGCCACGCATTTGAGTAAAATTTCACATTGTAAGTTGATTGGGATGTGGGGAAGGCCATTGGCCTTCTTAAAATGATGTTAAGCATGCTCTAAACACTGCACCACACTTAGCCCCCTCATCATATAAAGGGGTTAGTCAAACACACATAGGCACTTAGGAGGATAAAAATCAATTTCCCTTCTTTGCTTTTTGCCACATGGATGGCTTGTTTTGACTAATAATATAGGTTGGACATCAATTTTAATCACATATAAACTTACATTGGGACTAGGAATTGAAGTAACAATCGTTTAGTATGCTCTTCTCTCGCGCCTCCAAGCGATCTTGAGAATCAGAAAAAGATTGAGAAAGCAATTTCATCTCCCTTAAACAAAGTTTAAAACCTTTAGGAGAGGACAACGGCCCTTCTTGGGACCCCTCTTAGTTTTCTTTTTCAAACATATCTTAAATTTGTAACGGGCCCATACATGCCCACATGTCACAAAGATAGGATAGTGTTTGAATTTATGCTTTCTTAGATCAAAACACTAGGGAAGTTTAAAGGTTTGTAATGGGCCCACACATGCCCACATGTTCAATCTAGGATAGTTTCAAGCTTTCTTAGATTACATCACCATAGGGATTTAAAGGATAGTAACGGACCCACATGTCCACATGCTAGCTTTCTAGGGCTTTTGAATTACGCAAGGTTGTACCAAACACACTTAGTTAATTAGGTAATCAAACTCTTGTAAGGACCAAGCGAAGTCCAGATGCAGCAAGGTGACATCTAATTCACTAAAAATTGGCACACTTTCACTCACACACAAAAGTCACTTCTCACTCACATATCTTCTTCTCGAAACGTGGAGGTCAAAGTAAGTTTCCTCCAAAGGGATTCCGAAAGTACCCCATCTTTTCTTGACGAGACTATCCACTCCCATTGTTAACTCAATGAGGTTGGTTTGTAACCCCAACCTCCCAAAACAACTACACCTAAAATATTTCTAAAAACTCACTAAGTTTTCCTCCACAGGAGGTGCCAAAAGAATTTTTTTAATCTAGGTAGGATTTCGGGGATAGGCATCCAAATAACTCCCCATTATTCGATTCTCACATTGTCAAAACATAGAGGTTGTCAAATAGGGAACTTAAAAATCCTCCAAGTCAAGTGTTCCAATCACCATAAGGCAGGGAGATACCTGTGAAGGGTTGAAGGCCGAGGTCCAGTTGTTCTGTGCGTCCCCCCTTGAGGCACCCACCTCTTGGATGGGATCCAGCCCGTGATCCATTTCTTAGGCCGAAAATCTAAATGTCGCACTTTGACCGAGGTACCTAGTGACCAACTTTAGGACATCTACCAAGGTGGCAATTGTGGGCTGCAATTGCACCTTGATTAGATTTTGTGCGGCTATTGGGAAATATCGCCAGCTCTTTCAGGATATGCCCCCTCTACCCCTCATTATAACCAATTGTTTCATCCCTCACTAGTCTCTCTTCCGGTGACTTTAGACCCCACTGTTGAGAACTATTGGAAGGTCCAGTGATATTTGAGAGGAAGGACGTTACGTCTTCTAGGATATGAGCATTTGCTTTATTTTTTATTCTCCCACGTGGACAAAACCCACTTACCCATATATATGCTTCTTTCTCATTTTATGTATGATCCACATCTGATTACAATTTGATTAGATATATATATTGTGTAAACATTTAACGCAAAGGTTCTTGTTTCTATATTTCTCTCACCATTTGTTGCACACATTCACACAGTTAGTCTGACATCATAGGGGAACCACAGAACCCCCGTCGTTCACGACACTTTCTCAATCTCCCTCCTATCTTAGGGGGAGTATCTGGTCGTGCCCGCTCATCGACACCTCCTTCACACACTCCTGTGAGTGCTACTATCTTAGGATCAACTTTGATTGGTTATACATTACTTGGGTCAACTTCCCAAGGTCATCCATTCACTCGCTCTCCTTTACACGGAAGCGGGGGACCCACTTCCTCTCAAGGAGGGAGCACCAACCCACCTAGTCCCCATCAAGGGTCAGGTTCACAACACACTATGGATGGAGCTAACCCTCCCACCCCACTATAGATGCCATACTTGGCCTCTCTCAACATACCGAATCTCACCAAACTCACCAATGATCCTATATTGCATGACGCCACATGGCCTGCAATGCCAACAAAACTTCCTTCAGACATACCAAAGTTTGAAGGAAAGGCGGGGGATGACCCCGCCAACCATGTCATGACCTTTCATCTATGGTTCTCTTCTAATAGCATTATGGATGATTCCATTAGACTGCGATTATTTCAACGCACACTCACTGGCCCCTTGGCCAAATGGTATGTCGAAGAAAAATCAGGGTCCCACGCGACCTCTGAGTCATTGGCCAAAGCATTCTTGACCTTCTTCCAATTACCCATCCACCATGACAATGGTATAGAACTATTGTCTAACTTCAAACAAACCTCAACCACCCACATCATTGATCACATTCATGAGTGGCGTAGGCGACGTAGTTTGTGTAAAGCAGAAACCACCAAGCAACAATGTCTCGACTGGTTTCTTAGATCGCTTGTCTCTCTCCTTGGAAAGGATGTAGCTTCCACCTTCCCTCAATCCGAAGAGGAAGCCATCAGTAAAGCCCAATAGTATGACCTCATCTATGCACAGTCAGGGTACTTATACATAGTACTTCCTGATCTTCCAAAACATGTGCCATTTGGCCAAGACAAACCTGGGATGTCTCACTCAGCAGACGGACTAATCAGTGCCACCACACACCATGGTCCATAACCCCAACCACCACCGATGTATGGAACACCTCAATAACCGCCAGCATATGGGGGCACTCCTTATTACCCCCCACCTCCTTATCAATAGCCATACCCTGTTGCTATGCCTCCACCCATCAGTGGACCACCACCGGCACCTCCCATACATCCACCTATTCCCACAAACAGTGGTACTCCCTCAACATCAGCTTATAGTACTAGTGAAATAACTATGCCTTCCTATGTACCTTATGGATTGGTACCACCACAAAATCCATACTTCCCATTTCATGGTCCTCCACAACCCATGGCTCCCCCACATCCACATGCAGGGGTAAATTTTGTTCAACCTTCTGCTGCTCAACAATACCAAAATTTTGAACAGTTGAATACATCCAACCCAACTCATCCATCGAACAATACCAAGAAGAAAGGAAGAAACAGGAATAACAACAACCCCGATCAAGGCGAGAATCAACCCCCACAACACCAACCACCTGGGGGCAACCAGAACCAGGGGAACCAAAACCCCCAAGGGGGCAATAATAACAAACGCCAAGGGAGAAATAATGTCAAAACCATCATCCCTTGTGCCCTTTGAGGTGATTTCGGCCATTACACTCACCATTTCCCCCATATCGCTGATTTCAAATGGTTGAAAGATTCTGGTAGTCTTCCCCATTCTCCTGCACAAACCACCCCTCAGCAGGCACCACAACAATATGTGCAACAACCCCCTCTCGCTGTGCTGCAAAATCCTATTCCGCATGAAGGTGTGATAAACACCCAACAGGACACACAGCATCCCCCACCTTAGGTGGGACAATACCACAACCCCAACAATCCAGCAGAGCATACAATTCTCCTCACCAGTGAGGAAGAAATCCTTCTGCAAACCCGCAATCGTCAGTATCATACACCCGCTGAGTCTACTCACATCTCTCCAGAGACAAACCTTACACTGATGGGACCCCCGTTGGTGATTCCTCTCCCTTCTGCCGAACCACCACTACGCATCCCTCGCATCCCCTTGCGCAGGAATGTCCACAACCCACAGGCTAGGGAAGCTCATAACTATAGCCTGGTAGACGACTTAGCGCAATCCCCGGCTGCCATGTCAGTCTTGGAAGTCCTCTAGATTTGTCCTATGCAGCGGAAATATCTACTTTCTGCCTTGGGGGAAGTCGACCCTACAGATACTCGACTCATCACCTTCGATCTTGACAGCGGAGAACCTCATCTTCCTGCCTTGATCACTTTCCAAATACCAGTAAAAATATGGAACATCACACCTCATCGGTGTATCATCGATGAAGGTGCCTCTACGTGCATCATGTCCAAAATAGTATGGCAGAAACTTGGTTCCCCGGAACTCATACCCTCTGCCATCACATTACGAGCTTATGACGGATGACCATCCTCTCCTGAAGGGCTCTTCCAAAATGTCCCCGTTGAACTCGGGGGCAAGACTATCCTCATTGATATCGAAGTTATCGACGCCCTGCTTGATTATAACATCCTGTTCGGTTGTAGCTACATGTACGCTATGAAGGCAGTGGCATCTTTCGTCTTTCGAACAATGATGTTCCCCCACAATGGGAAGATCGTGACCATCGACCAAGTCTCACATTATGAGACTAACCCATCTGCCAACCTCGATAACATTCTTCCTCTCATCCACACAAACCAAGACGCATATCCACTCGTAGAGATGGGTCCTGGGATTTTCAAAGATCCATCCTTATTAGGGACATACCACGGAGCACCACCACTCCTTCATCCTACTAATCAGGTATGTGTCATATCCTCTAACGAAACTCACACGGAGGATGCTCTTCCTCCTCAAGAGGCTTCAGTCATTCCTAATGTCTCAATAGTCGCAGAACCACCTCCGTCGGAGCCTCATGTGCACTCATCGACCTCAGCAGTCCATGAGTCCACATCCCCTCAAGGGCCTAGTCCCGTTTGGGAGATAGTCCCCCAACCCCTAACCCAAATTCCATTCTTTTACCCTCCACCAGGTATCGAAGCTTTTCAGGTAGCCGCAACGCTCACACTACTGAATATGGTGTTAGCAATTCCCGTTTGGTATCTACACCCACCAGAGATGGTCCCTCGACCATCCCTTCCCCCACAAGAAGGAATTCCCATGACAATCCCTGTCCTTACCCCCACCACCCCCCTACTCACTACCCCCCCTACTACAGCTCGGGGCAGGAGAAAGAAGAAAGAGCCCACCGCTCCACTTCCTCCATGCATCCCACCACCTTGCGCATTATGTGAGAAAGAGGGCCACCAAACCAAAAATTGTCCCTCACTACCTGAATTACAGAATTTGATCCCTCCCAAACAAATTTCACAAAAACCGTCACTACTGCTAATACCACCAACCCTTCCAGTAGTAAAGGGTTGAGGACCAAATATGCTTGCGCTATCTGTTCAGAGTATGGCCATTACACTCATCATTTCCCAGCACTGCCACTCTTTCAGCAGACATTGGCCGCTGTACACCAGAACTTCCAGAACAACCCATGCCCTCCTACGTCCTCTTCAACAAATATCACTGACATTCGCTATGTCACTACTTCAGTCAATGAACGTATGAGATGCCCTTGCTCTCTCTGCGATTCACTAGCTCATTTTACATACCAGTGTCCTATGATCCTTGCGTACAGGCGACGTCAATTGGCCCTGCTTAACCAACCTGCAGAGGTGATACTTGACATTACCTCGTCACTTGAGGATCTTCATGTCATTTCTCCTGAACCCGAGGCACTCCCAATGCCTCCATGGTTCTTAAATGATGTCTCTTAGGATTCACCCCGCAACCCCCCCAACTCCCCTACTCATTCCCCTACGGAGACTCTCCACCCAACCACCACGGGTACCCCTCAGTACTTCAATATATGGTTTATGTCAAGTGAACCCTCCCCATATCTTAGCATCGTTCCCCCTACATATTCATCAGGGGGCAATCACACTAGCACTGAGATCACTCCTCACGACCCCTTGTATTCCTGGCGTTTCCAATGCGATGAGGAAATACTCGAAGAGCTAAACCACCCAGACTCACCCTGGGATGCGCTACATCACCGCGCACTCTTCTCTCCACAGGAAGCCCCCGTGCCTCCTAACCAAAACCCCATTTACACAATCAAAATGAAAGATTTTATCCCATCCGAGCCTATCGATTGGTTCAACAATCCCATTCCTTCCCCTGATGCATTTGAATAAGGCAACATGGCCAACATTTCCCCCACCATCAAAATCGACATTTCCATTAAACATGGAATCATTGAAGAAATCACCATTGGAGCTGCTTGCACTCCTTAGGAAATAACCGCATATAAAGCCTTCTTCCAGGAGTACAGGGATATTTTTGCCTGGTCATACACAGAAATTCCTAGCCTCAATCCCTCTATTGTTGAACATCGCATTGACACCTGGCCCGACATCACACTAGTTCGCCAGAAACAACGACCGCTACACCCAGCCAAAGTTGCAACTATCAAAGCCGAAATTGTCAAATTACACACTGTCAGGTTTATTTACCCCATCGCTTATACTTCATGGGTTTCCAACCCTGTACCCGTTGACAAAAAACAGGGCACTATCCGCGTTTGCACAGAATTTCGCGATCTCAATAACGAATGTCCCAAAGACAACTTTCCAACGCCTTTCATCGATCAAATTATCGACGACTGCATCGGCCACGAGGCTCTCTCCTTTATGGATGGATTCTCTAGCTATAACCAAATCCAAATCCACCCAACCAATCAGTATAAAACCGCATTCATTACCCCGTGGGGTACCTTTGCATATCGTGTCATGCCTTTCAGTTTAAAAAATGTCGGCGCAACTTTCCAACAGGCGATGACATACATCTTCCACGATCTGGCTAAAATCATCCTTGCCTACTTGGATGACCTCACAGCTCGATTGAAGAGACGTACCCAACATCTCGATGATTTACGCATCATCTTTCAACGGTGTCGTCAATACAACATCCGCTTGAATCCTCTTAAGTGTGTGTTTTCTGTCACCGCAGGGCGCCTCCTCGGGTTTATTGTTTCCCAAAGCGGTATTACTGTGGACCCCCTCAAAGTCCAAGCTATCACCGAAATTCCACCTACCCGGAATTTACGACAACTTCAGAGTCTACAGAGCAAAGCTAACTTTCTTAGACGCTTTGTTCCTGATTACGCCATACACGCACACAGTTTCCTTTGCTTACTACGTCATGACATCCCATTTCACTGGGATGACCATGCCCAACAGTCATTTGACGATCTGAAAGAAACACTTTCAAATGCACCTTTAATTAGTGCACCTGACTATAATCGCGACTACATTCTCTACATATCAGCATCAGCTGTATCAGTAGTCGGTGTCCTCGTCCAGCTCAGAGATGAAAATCGTGAACAAATCATTTACTACGTTAGTAAGAACCTCTTAGGACCACCCTTGAAGTATAAACACGAAGAGAAGCTTGCTCTTGCAGTTGTCCTTGCAGTCCAGAAATTGTGCCATTACATTCTGCTTCGCACCACCAAGGTCATCGCAGATTCCAACCCTATGCAATACTTGCTCAGTTGTCGACAAGTTAATGGAAAATTCACTCGATGGATAGTTATCCTTTAGGAGTACGACCTCGAGTTCTCAACACCTAAGAGTAAGAAGGCCCTCATTCTCGCCGAACTTGTCACGACCCTTCCCTCTGACACCACCAGTGCCCCCGTCAACACCGAATTTCCTGACGAACATCTCTTTTACATCACCTCAGATGATCCTTGGTATGGTGACCTTCTTGTCTACCTAAGAACTCAAAATTTTGGTAACCACCTTTCATGAGATGATCGTCGACGTATTCGCCATCAATCCCCCCGCTATCTCCTCATTGGAGACATCCTATACCGGCGGGGTGTAGACACCATTCTTCGTCGATGCCTGACTATTGACGAGGCCGACAGAGTCTTAAACGACTGCCACAGTGGTGCATGTGGGGGCCATCTTTAGGGTATATCCACGGCTCAAAAGATTATCCGAGCTGGTTACTTTTGGCCTACCTTGTCTCATGATTGCATTCATGTCGTGAAACAATGTGAGCAATGTCATCTCTACGCCAACAAAGCCCGGGCACCCCCCGCCCTTCTTCACCCTGTCATTATGGCCAGCCCCTTTTGTAAATGGGGCATCGACTTTATGACTTGTAATACCCCCTCCAGCAATGGTCACAAATACATTGTTGTCGTCGTTGATTACTTCACCAAATGGGTCGAAGCTATGCCCACTTTCAACAATACCGCTGACACTGCAGCGTGCTTTTTCTTTAATCACATCATATCCCGTTTTGACGTACCACTCCAACTCATTTCCGATCATGGGAAACACTTCGAGAATGAGATCTTTGTCGAACTCTCATCTCGGTTAGGATTCTCTCACGAGTTTGCCTCACCATATTACCCTCAGTCAAACGGACAGGTCGAGGTAGTGAACAAAGTCCTCAAGACCATGTTACAACGCACAATCAATAAACATAAAACCAATTGGCATCATATGTTATTTTCTACGCTATGGGATTATTGAATGGCGGTGAAAATCGCTACTGGTTTCACACCATTCCATTTAGTCCATGGGATTGAGGCAACTCTTCCCATCGAGTGCGAAATTCCCACTTTACGCACCGCAATTGAGCTATTACCTGACACTGCTCCAATGGAGCAGCGGTTGCTGAACTTGGAGTCTCTGGATGAATATCATCGATCTTCCTTACAAAACAACGAGGCATCTAAAAAATGATCCAAATCTACCTTTGATCACCATGTCAACCTTCGATCATTCTGCGAAGGCGACCTAGTCTTGGCTTATGATATCGCTCATGATACCTTTGGCCACGGAAAATTTGAATCACTTTGGCATGGCCCTTACATCATCCAACATTGCCTCACTAAAGGTGCATGCATCCTGGCCTCTCCCGAAGGCCTCTCTCTCAAGGAACCCATCAATGGGTTGTATCTCAAGAAATTTTATGCTTAAACGTAGTCATTCTACTTTAGGTTATTTATTTTTCTAGCATTTTTTTATCTTTTTCTCCTCCCCTTTCATCTAAACTATCCTTTTTGATATTGACAGATGCTTCCTCCACCAACCTATCACATTGGTTTCGCCGACGGCGCCAGCCGTTGGACACAAAATCTCACTTCGGCTGCTTGGGCTCTCTACACCCCCTCACATGAACTTCTACACTCAAGCGGCATATGTTTGGGGCCAGCAACCAACAACCAAGCCGAATACACTACTGTCATTGGCCTCCTGGCCGACGCCCAGCATCATCGTATTCGTCACCTTAGAGTCTTCCTCGACTCTCAACTAGTCGTTCTCCATCTCAACAATGTATACAATGTACGTGATCCATGCCTCTTTTGCAAACACCTACAGGTTAGACTATTATCTCGACATTTTGATTCCATTACATTTACACATATTCCAAGACAATTGAATCAAACAACATATCAACTAGCTAACATAGTGTTATATTGGCATATATCACACCAAGCTACACATACATAAACATATCACAAATCCTGTCACAACATATATATAGAATAAACATCATCAAAATCATCATAAAAAAAAACACATGTAGACAACATCACGATCTCAAAAATGTATACGCATGTATATATATATAAAGGCCCATCAGGCCATCTGAATGTTTACATACAAAAAATACACGTATCCGCAGGCCAGCACAGCACCTCGGTACAAAAAATAGGCTCACCATCCTATATACAACAAAAACATATACATCACGGTGCCTCTATCGCACCACCACCTGCTCCTCCCTCAGGCAGAGGTGGCGGACCACCACCACCTGCCCCAGGTGGTGGTGGACCACCCACAGGACCCTCCTGCCCCGGCGACAGGTGTCCACTCATCATCGCAACAAGCACTGCTTCTCGCCGAACTATGGCCTTCCATGGTGGCGACACCCCCACACACTGCTCCAGGAAGCTCTTATCCTGGATACGTGTCCACATGCCCTCAGGCACATCCTACAAAACCGTCTCCAGACGATGGCGTATGTCATCAAAGTCCACTCCGACTACCGCTGGAGGAACATGTGATGGCCCTGCACCAGGGTCATCGAACCGACACCACCTCGCTGCCCTCGTGGGCTCTACTAGTCGCCCCACGACATCCTCCCGCCACCGCCTCTCTCCCTGCGTTAGTCTCTCCGGCTCTCGCCGAGTTGGCGCTTGCTGCATCTCCACCTCACGCCCGCGAGGTGCCACATCTTCACATGCAAAAAGCAACAACAGAAGATCTTATCAGCATCTATATCATATATGGATTGCTATATCACAAAACAATATACATCAAAACATGCACACCAAATACTGAACATACCTCGATGGTCAAAAGCCTCCCGTGGAGGCAGCACCATGTCCGGGTCACCTCAGAAGTCCACCCCAGCATAGGGGTACCGAAGTACTACTTGCAGCATCTGCTGTCATATCTGTGCTGCCTTTGCCGAAAAGAAGTGGCCACCTTCGCCACCACCGTGGCGAACTAAAACTGTGGACCACCGCCTCAACCGAGGCTCTCGTGCCCCTGGCATTTCCAGCAGAACCCTTGGGCACAGCATAGGCACCCTCTCTAAGAACCATTCCACTAGGATCGAACCAAAGTCAAACTCTCCTGCATCTATGGACCGACAATGATCCAACTGCGCTACCATCCGCGCATGCAACGTCAGTCCCCACGCGAACTGCTCGCCGACCACCACTCTCTCCAGCACCAATAGTTGGCCACCACTAATCCACTGGGTCGCAAGTGACCCATATATACAAACAATCATCACCGCTATACAGCGATGAGCTAGGGAGTCTATGGCACTAATGCTCACCACAGTCCCCGACATAAAGTCCCAACTCGAGCAGTATCGCTCACCAATCATGACAAGGGTTGTATCCCTAGGAAACACCGGCTCTGCTGGTAAAGGCGTTCCCCGAAAGGGGAGCCCAGTCAAGAAATAAACATCCTCCACCACAGTGAAGGGTATCTGCTCTCCTCGTACGAGGAAGCAGTGTAGCTCTGGACTCCACATCTGGATAAGGAACTGCAATAAATACTCCTGTGCCTGTATCAACGGGAACTCAAAAAACTTTAGCAACCCACAGGTTGCCAAAGTAGCACGCACGTCGGGCCCCTCAATGGCCACGACGTCTTGTAACTGGGACTAGTCTCACTCGTGCCACCGCACTGGCATCGTCAGCACGATCAACCTGCAGACAACACAGACCCTACGTCAGCTCATGCAACCATCAAAAGAATCAAGAAACATTCATTTTTTACCCTTCAAACTTGCCTCCTAGGCGCGGTTTTGTTACCCACAGGTGCGCACGCATGCGCGCTTGTTCACTACATAGGCACGCACATATGCTATAAAAAGCCATGAATGCACCTCATTTTCTCAAGGAATTTCATGTAATGTTATGCTGCCTATATTGTTTTAAGGACTCACTCCTTGACAAGAGAACTTTGGCACCATTTCATTGAGCAATCCACCTCTCCATTGAGTGGATTTGCAAAGGATTTCTTTCATCTTCATTTTCATTTTTCTTGTTGTAAGGAGAGCAAGCTTGTGAGGGTCCAAGAGCCTTCCCTTGGAGGAAGAAGGGACTCATAGTCCCCTTTCTTCTTGGTGCTTTGATTTCATCAATAAATCAGCCTAAAAACATTGGTGACATTGGTATTTTTGTCCTTGTTATCTCTATATTTCCATGCTTATAATTTTAGTTTGTATTAGTTTAATTCTTGCTTATATTTTTGTTTTTCTTTCTCTAACTCTTTCCTCTACAACTGTCATGCTCAGCAAGACCCAACTGGGCATGCAAGCACCTCTTATTTGCTCACCAAGGTGACGAAAAGGGTGCAAACAATAACATAACACCCTCCTTCAAAATTCTTTGTCCTCAAATATTTGTAATTAAAGGCTTCACATGTGATGAAACCAAGTAATATGATTTTCTAATGTTCCTTCTTTCTTCATTCCATTGATGATAATCCATCTATCCAAAATCAATTATTTTCGGTCTTATTCCTTGGTCGATAGTTGTTGCATAATTTTCTTTCCTTTGATTCCATGTATTGTTATTGTAACTTCTCTTATTTGTAGTGGTTGTTGGTCTATGATAATATCTTCTTGAAGAGTGGTTTTTTTATTACTTGTTCCACAATATTGACAAGTATTCCATCTTATTCCTTGAAATGTTTCCCGGTAATGAGGGTGTTGATATGGTTTCACATTTGATAGTTTTTCTTCACTCTACACACACATTTCATCTATATTCTTTTCAAATTCAATGGAATCCTCTATCCATATTGCTTGGTATTTGATTTCTCTAGAATTGGAGATAATACCATCATATTTAACATGTACATTCTCTAGATGAAGTTCAACTTCTTCAAGCATCTTCTGGTGACCTTATTGAATCGTGTCTTCTTTCTCCTTTTGAAGCTACAATGTGACCCCATATACCAAATTATGACATCATTTGATTCTGGATTTCATTTATGATTTTACCTCATCATTATTTATGGATTCCTTGACCTTCTTGTAAATTTCCTCTTCAAGTCTTTTTATAGTTTCTTCATCCAAGATCATTTTTTTTTTTCATTTTGACCATGCTTCTTTTTATTATTTCAATCTCTTGACCTCATCCATAAGGTTTTTATTATGGATTATTAATCTACCTGTTTCTTCATATTTGTTTTCAATTCTTTATTTGACTCATTTTTTTTTAACTTTCCATTGTTAATGTTTTATTTCTTTATGTTATTGACCTCCTTAATGAGTGATTCATTAATGTATTGCATTGTGGAAAACTCATCATATTTATGAATAATATATTTTATTTAGTTCTTAATTATCCTTTTGCAATTGGGATATGTTTTCTTTTGATTCATTAAATTCCACTTGAATTTTATGCATCTCATCCATTTTTTTATCCTTGATCCATTTATTTCAGAAGCGTTTTTCAAAATTTTCCCTTGTGGGGGAAAGTCTAGTACCTTCATCAAGGCTATCCCACCACTTGAAAGATTCACCATAAAAATTAATAATTTCCCAAAAGTGAGTCTTCCAATATTCTTTTATCATCCTCAACCATTCCATGGAATTGATTTCATATTTATCTTCATCTCCTATAAATAAAGGTATTTTCATTTATTCTTAAGTTAGGTCTAACCACAATCCTCAACTTAAAACATGAATATATTGAAAATAATATCCAAAATTATTATTATTATGTTTCCAACATATTATCCCATGTTTCTTCTTTCCAATGGGTTTTGAATCATCTCAATCAGACATCCAAATCAAAAGTTATGATATTTTTAAGTGAACATACCTTTGAAACCCGAATTTGGAGTTTGTCCTTCTAGTTGACCTTCCTTTTGATGTAGTTATGAACTTCCGGCCCTTATGAGTATGAAATTTTGAACTTTAGTTCTATGATATGTCTTCTCTGCAATGCCATAGTTTTTACCAAAATTTGATGTGCCAAGTGAAAGTTATGGTAACTTTCCCAAACCTTGTTGTTTTTTTATCCTTTTCTAGATAGTGAACTTGTACCTAATGCCACGTGTCCAATAATTAACATATGCTTCTAAAATGTGTATAAAAAATACTATGGACTATCATCTTTCAAATGAAACAAATGGCACTAAATTTGGATCATCACTGAAGAAGATATGATTTTTTTACCCAGAACACTTGTTTCAGACTAGTTATTAGACTACTCAAATAACCCTACCTTCCACAGACTATATATCATAAATTAAAATGATCCAAAATATGACATTTTTACTGGGACAAATTTTATATTTGTAGTATTATGAAAATTCCATGTTCTATGACCTCCCAGAAAAACAATTATAACAAAAATACCAATATCACTTGTTTAAAACTGAATTTAGGATTTGTCAAACACCCTCTTCCATAGGATATTTCTCCAAAATTATAATGACCCAAAACCTGAAAATTTTACCATAGGTACGTAGATATTTCTTCTAGGTAAAATCAAAATTTTACTATCTGAATCAGCCCCAAAAAATGTTATAGAGAAAATTATAATATGACTCTCTTGGAGAATAAAAACCCTAGGATCGATGCTCTGATACGAAATGTTATGATCCAAATGCTTAAAATATTAGAATACGCCAGAAGTACATATCATGTACATGAATGTGAGCATGGAACACAACTCCAATATAGATAAGGGAGATGATTTACACAATAAATCCTTAAATAATAGGAGAACCTCCTCCAAATATCCAAATACATTCATACATCACAATTCATGTCTCCAATAATGAATACATGATCTCTATAAATACATATTCACACATTGCACATGAGGATCCTTTATCATTAGGATGACCCTATTACATATATATTTACATATTAGATGTACATTTAGCCCTGCATATTCCCCCCTTAGGGTCATGCCATAAACTTTAAACTCTATATATGCCTCGCTTGGGTCATAATAGAAACAAATGTTGATGAAGATGAAGAAAGATTAGTATCATTTTTCTTTGTTTCTATGAACTTGGCACTCTCTGGCTGAATAAACCCCATTCATCCTCATTTCCACAATACATGTTTGTTCCCTAATTTTTCTCTCCATGAAAGTACTTTTGATTCCAAGAACATTATCAACAAAATCTTTCTAAAGAAGAGTTGGGTGCAACTTATTCCCTTCCTTTTAATAACCCCCACAAACTTTCACATAATGAAGTTGTTAGAAACAAAAATACTCGGTGAATAATAAAATGTATTGTAGATATTGTAATAAAAAACTCGTTGAATAAGAAAAGCATGTGTTCAGTAATGAAGATATTGAACATTGTCTGTTTACCGAACTCTAATTTTGTGCCTCTAATCTCCATAAGTCGTTAACTAGAAAAATAGAACTTGCTACAAAACTCTATATAAGATTTTAAATTGATTTTTCTACGAGAATTCCACCTATATCCAAACCCAATTTCCCTTGCAATAATTAATTTTCTGAGAAAGGTTGCAGACTGCAATTATTGAGCTATTGAGAAGCTAAAACACCATAGGTTACACAATAAACAAAAACCAAACACAAAGAAACAAAAAACCCTCTCATAGATACTCGACAACCTTATTCTTATCTTTTTTACAGTTTCATCCTTAAACAATATCGCTACACTAAATGAATTTCCCTTTTTTTTTGTCTTCTCTCCAATTGGCACTAGAAGTGTGATATATTGTTTGAACATGCAACTCATTGGCTATGATTGCAACCCTTCCTGTTATGAGACCTGAATCAATTTTTCAATAGTATCCTCCTAGCTAAAGAATTTTCACTGTGGTGTTCTACTAGTTGGATCATTTTTTGTGCATTTAAAATTTAATTAACTTCAGTTTCAGTGACAGTAATGAAAGGACAACTTTATTAATTTTTTTAATGAATTAGAAAATTAGAATATCAATTTTGGAAAATAGTCCGCTATGTAAGTTGTGTTGACTACAATTAATTTATGATTTATTCACTCATAAATAATATCTTAAGGCCATCTTTTATACATTAAGGCTTGGACATTGCATTTTTGAAGATAACATTTTATTGCATGGTAATTGTACAAACCAAGAAACATTGCTATAGATTATTTGAGTGAGTATTGTGAACTCGAAAAAGATTTAAAATTTGAAATGAAGATGAGAGGTTTAAATAAGCCAACTTATCATATTTTAGGATAACAATATTATTGATTGTGTTTCTTATTAGTGTTCTTTCCCTTCTTATTTCTTTATTTATTTCTCATTTTTTCAACTATACTTAAAATAATAATCATTCAGGACTTCCTTCTATGATTAGGAAACAATAATATTGCAACATGTCTACAACACACAATTTTATTGTTCAGGCTCAAATAAGAATTAGCGATAATCTTGAATGATTATTTTAGTATATCAAGGAACAATCAAACAGTTGGGAAGAACTTATAATATGAAGATGTCAGGAAAAGGACACTTCTACCTATCTAATATCTCTAACAACACTACAAAAATAGATTCCCCCTCCTCTTATGCATGGTACTTGATACAGGATCGTCGCGATCATATCCAAAGGAAGAAGATGTGGAATTGGAATCGACACCTCAACACATCGAAGGAGATGAACCGACAATTAACTAGCTTGGAAGCGGCGCAAAGAATTTTTGGAATTCTCGTTAATTAATTTTGGTTGTGTAAAACCGGGCCACCGTTTGAAATGACAGAACCATTGTAAATCCTTTACATGACTGTAAATGTATTACAAGTGTGGGATATTATCTCTGATTAGTCATTAGGTTGCATTAATTGAGTAGGTAACCACTTGAACAGAATGTAATAGTATTTAGAGAGGAGGAAGAAGAGCAAAAAAAAGCTCATGGTCCTTAGACAAGTTTTTCTTGTAATAGTTGTAAAGGATAAACGACTGTAATTATGTTTTCTTCTGAAATGAATAGAACAGAGGAAATTGACCCAAATACACAGTGTTGATATTGTTATGGTTTGACTGTGTTGTTATGTGTTTGTGAATGGATGATGTTCAAAGTGAGTGAATGAATAATTGAATGAGTTCAATTGTTTATCTTGTGTAAGATTATGCAAGGAGTGTGTGTGAAGAAGTATTTTTCGACTTAAAATTTAGAAGAGATAACGGGGAAATTCCATATGCAGAGTGTGCATATTGAGTGCAAGGAGTGCATGTAGAAACAAACTTGTGTTAAAGTTTCAAAGCTCAGGAGGTTGAGAGAAGAGTATGCCAAGAGGACATCATAAAGTATTTTGAAAAAGACATAGAGTGAAAGTGTGTGCTAAGGGGCGAGATTTAAATTTCATTTGCTAGAAGTTTAGGAGGAGTGGTGGTTTTAAGTCTTGATAGGAAACACTTAGAAAAATTTCTAAGTTTTGAAGATTTGAAGCATTCAGAGGTGGAGCGCAAAAAATTGAAGTTCGAAGAAAGAACAAGTACGAAGGATTGAGCATGAGAAATCGATTCAGAAAGAGCTGAAATATTACAAGTCGTCAAATCTCAGAGAAGTAGCGCACTAGTTAGTGATGAGGAGTCATCAGAATTTCACGAAACCAAAATATTTGGAAGAAGCAGAGTGAATTTCGCAAAATCGCGAAATGCGAAATCCCAAAATCATCAAGACCGTCCATTGAAAGAGGACATGTGGCGACAGATCAACGTTTCTCTGATTCATAAATCGGGAAGTTGGAGCTACAAGTCATAAGGATTCACGTAACGCAAAATAGCCACATAATCATAGTTGTTGGTTGGAGAGCCAGTGTGGATCGTTGATCTGATACGAATATTTCACAATTTTGTGTATCGGAGGATCGAAAGAACGGGGGTGAATCACATCAGGATTTCCTGATACATGAAATCCCGACACGCTCAAGAGGATTGGCCCCAAGTCATAGTGAAGGGTCATATGGATGGAGGATAAGGGAGGAGATGGCATGTGCTAGACCCTTTTCATAATTTTGGGACTCAGAAGTTTGAAGGATGGAGAGTCGGTTGACTCATATAGTCGATACTTGAAATCATGATGTGCCTTTTAGAATAAGTGTGTGGTCATGTGAAAAAAAGGCTTGCACTTAGGGCTTGTTACGTGGTCAGAAGCTTCATAGACACCTGTGGATATTTTTCTTAGAGGTTCCAACAGCGAATCGAATACTATTTCCATTCAGTCTTGAGAAGATCCTAGACCGAGAGGTCGCACAACCCTTGGAGAGGAGGGTGTCTACACCAAGTGGTATTAGAGCCTGAAAAAGATTTGAAGTTGAACTCAGTGTGTTAGGAAAAGTTAAAGTGATTCCACCGCGGATATGCATAGGACCGCCTATGGAAAATCGTGTTGTAGGAAGATAAGTGAGAGAACTTCGCGCAAGGTTGGAAGCGATGGAAGCAATGCAAAGGAGAACACCTGTCGGTGAAGATGTCAGTGATGTAGAAAGCGAAGAAATAGAAGTTGAAGAGGCTATAGTGGAATATGAGGGTGAAGAACGCTTATTGAAAGTTGTTGTGAAGTTGGGAGCTAGATCAAAGGTGGATGTTCCCATGTATGAAGGTAATTTTGATGCCAAAGAATTGTTGGACTGGATAAGTATTTTGATTATGAAGATGTCGATGAGGGAAGGAAGGTGAGACATGTTGTCACCAGATTAAAGGGACATGCAACACTGTGGTGGGATGAACTACAGATAGAAATGAGGAGAAAAGGAAAACATAATATAAATAATTGGGACAGGATGGTAGCCAAACTAAAGGCTAAATTCATACCTAAGGATTATCGGCTAGAGTTGTTCAGAAAATTGCAGAATCTGAGGGAGAGGGGTATGACAGTGAAAGAGTATACAGAAGAATTTTATAGGTTGAATATTAGGGCTGGACAAAGAGAGAAGGATGATGAAAATTTTTCCAGGTATACAAATGGTTTGAGGTATGAAATTCAGGATGAAATCAGTATGATGACCATGAGGACAGTGGAAGATGCTTATCAAATTGCACTAAAGGCAGAAGAAAATATGGTTAGAAACCAGAGTCAGTGAAATAGAAGAAGAGGCTTAAATAGAAGTAAGGGAGTTGTCTATGATAAGGCACTGAAAGGTAAGGATGAGAATGAGAAATCATATGTTCTTTTTGAAAGATCAGGAAGTTCCAAAAGAAGATTGTTTGGTGGGAGAAATTATTTTCCTCGAGGAAGAGGAAGAAGTAGAGGAGGTGGAGTTAAATGTTATGCTTGTGGAAAGACATGACATATGTCTTGGGAATGTCCCAAGAGGAAGAGAGAAGGCGGAGGAGAAGCACACATTTCTGAAGCCCAAAAGAATGTGGAAGCAGAGGCCGCAGAAGGAGGGAAAAATCTTATGATGAGGAAAGTTCTTCTAAAGCCAGAGAGAGAAATAGAAGACCCAATTCAGCGAACAAGGTTGTTCAGGACTGCTTGTAAAACAAAGGACAAAGTTTGCAATATGATTATAGACAATGGAAGTACTGATAATTTAGTATCAACAGAGATGGTGGAGAAGATGAAGTTGGAGACAAATGCATGTCCAAGTCCATACAAAGCATCATGGTTGTAGAAAGGACATCAAGTAATGGTAAGTCAACAATGCAAAGTTGAATTTAAAATAGGAGGCTATAAAGATAAGATTATGTGTGATGTAATTCCCATAGATGTTTGTCATATTTTGTTGGGGAGACCATGGAAATTTGATAGGAATGTTATCCATGATGGGAGAAAAAATACCTGTACTCTGGAAAAGAATGGTATAACCCACATGTTACTACCAATAGAAGAGAAGAAAGAAAAGGAAGAAACCAACACAAGAATACTTCTCATGAGTGGAAAGGAACTCTTGAAGGAGGTCAAGAAAGATCAAGAAATGCAATTTATTGTAGTAAGGAAGCCAAGAGTTATCCTTACCAATACGTATGTGGATGATTTACCTGAAGAAATCCAATAATTGTTGGAGAATTTTGTTGACATAGTAGTGGATGAGTTGCCTCACTCATTAGCACCTATTAGGAGTATTAGCCACCATATTGACTTGATTCTAGGAGCTAGTTTGCCGAACAAAGAAGCGTATCGATTGACACCTCGAGAGAATGAAGAAGTTAAAAAGCAAGTTCAAGATTTTTTGGATGAAGGTTTAGTCAGGGAAAGTCTAAGCCCATTTGCAGTTCCAATTGTATTGAGCCCAAACAAGGATGGGGGATGGAGAATGTGTAGAGATTCCAGAGCCATCAACAGGATTACCATCAAGTACAGATTTCCTTTACCTAGGATGGATGATTTGATGGACTGTTTGAGTGGAGCAAGCTATTTTTCAAAAATAGACTTGAAGAGTGGATATCATCAGATAAGAATGAGAGAGGGAGATGAGTGGAAGACAACATGCAAGACAAATGAAGGTTTGTTTGAATGGCTAGTCATGCCATTTGGATTGAAAAATACTCCAAGTACATTTATGAGGTTGATGAATTAAGTACTGAAGGACTTCATAGGTAAATTTGTCATTGTATATCTAGTTGATATATTAGTTTTCAGAAAAACAGAGGAAAAACATTTAAAGCACTTGACATTAGTGATGAGGAAATTGCAGCAAGAAAAGTTGTTAATAAACTTGAAGAAAATTTATTTTATGAAGACAAAGATCTTATATTTGGGTTTTGTGATCTCTTCAAATAAATTGAAGATGGATCCAAAAAAGGTGAGAGCAATCAAAGAATGGTCATCACCCAGGAGCATATTTGAGGTAATAAGTTCCCATGGTTTAGCAAGCTTTTACAGAAAGTTTATCATAGATTTTAGTGGTATGTGTGAACCCATGATAGACATTGTGAAGAAGAAACATAAGTCTTTTAATTGGATAGACGAGGCTAAGAAAAGATTTAGAATGTTGAAAAATAAGATAACAAAACAACCAATTCTGGTTTTACCATATTTTGGAAAGACATTTCAGGTGAGGTGTGATGAAAGTGGGATAGCCATTGGAGCAGTTTTGAGTCAAGAAAGTAGGTCAGTTGCTTATTTCAGAGAGAAGTTGAATGATGCTAAGGAGAAATATTCTACATATGACAAGGAATTTTATGCAATGATTCAAGCTTTGAAAAAATGGAGACATTATTTAATTCCAAAGGAGTTTGTCTTGTATAGTGATAATAAAGCTTTGCAATTTATTACTAGGCAAGGGAAGTTGAATCAGAGACATGCTAAGTGGGTAGAATTCATGCAGAATTTTACTTTTGTTATTAAACATATTTCTAGAAGTGCTAACAAAGTTGTATATGCTTTGAGCAGAAGATGTTTGGTTATACAAGAATTTCAAGTGAAGACCTTAGGGTTTGAGCACCTTAAGAAAATGTATCAGGAAGATTCAGATTTTAAGGAGGCTTATGAAGCATATGAAAATCCTTTGTTGAGGGATAACAAATCATGGTCAGAATATTTGATCCAGGATGGATTGTTGTTTAAAGGAAGCCAATTGTGCATACCGAGATGTTCAATGAGAGATAATTTTTTGAAGGAAAAAGATAGTGGAGGTTTAGCCAACCATTTTGGGCATGATAAAACATTTGCATAGTTGAGTAGTTTGTATTATTGGCCAAGTATGAGGGTAGATGTGAATAAATTTGTAGACTGATGTAATATTTGTCAACATGAAAAAGGGAAGAGACAAAACTCTGGTTTGTATTAACCATTGCCTATTCCAGAAAGACCTTGGGATGCAATTAGTATTGATTTTGTATTGGGATTACCTAGAACCCAGAAGCGAAGTGATTCCATATTTGTTGTGGTCGATAGATTTTCCAAGATGGAAAATTTCATACCATGCCAAAAGACAAATGATGCTACACACATAGCCAATTTGTTTTTCAGAGAAGTTGTGAGATTACATGGATTCCCCAGAAGCATAGTTTCAGATAGGGATACTAAGTTTGTGGGGCATGTTTGGAGGAATCTATGGAAGAGGCTGGGAACTAATTTATCTTTTATTTCAACATATCACCCTCAGATAGATGAATGGACTGAAGTGGTGAATAGGAGTCTGGGAAATTTCTTAAGGAGTTTAGTCACTAAACAAGGTCTTTAGTGGGATCAGATTCTGGCACAAGAAGAATTGTCATTTAATAATTCAGTTAATAGAAGAACTGGAGAAAGTCCATTCGAGATAGTATATGGAAGACAACCGAGAGGGGTTGTAGAATTGAGAGAATTGAAACAAGATGAATTCAGGATAACTAGAGAAGAATATTTTGCTACATAAATGAAAAGACTTCATAATCAAGTTAAGAGGCAGATAGAGGATATTAATCAAAACTATAAGGATAGAGTTGATAATAAAAGAAGGGAAGTTCAATTTTAAGTAGGAGATGAAGTTTTAGCTCATTTGAGAAAGGAGATGTTTCCAAGAAGAACATATAATAAGTTGAAGATGAGAAAGATAGGAACATGTAAGAACCTTAGAAAATTTGTAGCAAATTATGAGATTGGGTTGCTAGATAATATTGGGATATCACCAATATTCAACATTGCATATTTGTATCCTTATAACAGAGATGATACATGAGAATTGGATGATCAAGAAGAGATTCAGTGGGAAGAACAGATGCCCATAGTAGAAAAACCTCATATGGAGAAAATTTTAGAACAAAGAGTTGGAAGGAAAACTAAAACAAAAATGTATCTTGAATATTTGGTAAAGTGAAAAGATCAACCAGTGGAAGATTCAAGTTGGGTAACCGAACCTGATATTTTGAAATATGGAAAGACAGTGCGAGAGATCATGGACAGGATTCCATGAATATTTTAGCGAGAGGAGTATGATGCAGGAGCATCTCAATCACATCCAAAGGAAGCAAATGCGGAATTGGAATCGACACCTTAACACATCAAAAAAGTTGAACTTACAATTAACTAGCTTCGAAGAAGTGCAAAGACTTTTTGGAATTCTCATTAATTAATTTTGATTGTGTAAAACCGGGCCACCATTTGAAATGATGGAACCATTGTAAATCCTTTACATGGATGTAAATGCATTAATTAAGTAGGTAACCTCTTGAACATAATCTAATAGTATTTAGATAGGAGGAAGAAGAGAAAAAAAAAGATTTGGGTCCTTAGACAAGTTTTTCTTGTAATAGTTGTAAAGGATAAATGACTGTAATTATGTTTTCTTCTGAAATGAATAGAACAAAGGAAATTGACCCAAATACACAGTGTTGATATTGTTATGGTTTGACTGTGTTGTTATGTGTTTGTGAATGGATGATGTTCATAGTGAATGAATGAATAATTGAATAAGTTCAATTGTTTCTCTTCTATAAGATTATGCAAGGAGTGCATGCAGAATGCAAGGAGTGTGTGTGAAGAAGTATTTTTCAACTTAAATCTCAGAAGTGATAGCGGGGAAATTCCATCTGCAGAGTGTGCATATTGATCACAAGGAGTGTGTATAGAAACAAACTTGTGTTAAATTTTGAAATCTCAGGAGGTTGAGCGTAGAGTATGCCAGGAGAGCGTCAGAAAGTATTTTGAAAAAGACATAGAGTGCAAGTGTGTGCTAAGGGGAGAGATTTAAATTTCATTTTCTAGAAGTTCAGGAGGAGTAGTGGTTTTAAGTATTGAGAGAAAACACTTAGAAAAGTTTCTAAGTTTCAAAGAGTTGAAGCGTTCAGAGGTGGAGCATAGAAAATTGAAGTTCGAAGGAAGAACAAGTATGGAGGATTGAGTGAGAGAAATCCATTCAGAAAGAGACAAAATGTTAGAAGCCAATTGATATCGGAGAAATAATGCAATGGTTAGTCATGAGGAGTCATCAGAATTTCGTTAAACCAAAAGATTTGGAAGAAGAAGAGTGAAATTCGCAAAATCGTGAAACACGAAATCCCTAAATCATCAGGATCGTCTATTGAAGGAGGACACGTGGCAACAGATAAACATTTCGTTGATTCATAAATTAGGAAGTTGGAGGTAAGATTCATGAGGATTCACGAAACGTGAAATCACGACATAGTCATAGTCTTTGGTTGGAGATCCAGTTTGGACCGTTGTTCTGATTTGAATATTTCACAATTTTGGGTATCGGAGGATCGGGAGAATGGAGGTGAATCACATCAAGATTTCTCGGTATGAAAAATCCCGACATGCTCAGGAGGATTGGCCCCAAAGGGTCATATGGATGGAGGATAAGGGAGGATATAGCATGCGCTAGACCCTTGTCAGAATTTCGAGACTCGGAAGTTCGAAGGATGAAGAGTTAGTTGACTCATATAGCCAATACGTGAAATCATGATGTGCCTTTTCAAATAAGTGTGTGGTCACAAGGCGTGGTCATGTGAAAAAAAAGGATTTCACTTAGTGCTTGTTCACACAGGCGAAAGTTTCATAAAGACCTGTGGATTGTTTTCTTAGAGGTTTTAGTAGCGAACCAAAGACTGTTTCGATTCAGTCTTGAGAAGATCCTAGACCGGGAGGTCGTACAACCCTTAGAGAGGAGGGTGTATGCACCAGTACTGTTACATATATTAACAATTCTCCCTTAAAAATAAATACAACTTTTATGCTAAGAAAAACTAGGACCCCCTCCCTACTCTATAAAGTGAAGTTGGCAAGACCAGTATTAACATTCTATCATTGAAACACCCCTAATATTGGTTATAGGACCTATGAATCGTATTTCCTCAATCATGTATGCGAGATCATACTGAAAAAGTACACTTCAATAAGAAGGAAAGGCATGTTAAAGAAACAAAAATAGGGTGCCTAGACCTCATGTCAAGATGTACAGTTTATGGATTTCATGGTGGATAGGAACTCTAAGTCTCCAAAGAGAATTTTTTTTTCTCCCCTAGCATTGGATGCCCTCGCCTTGCCTTAGACTGAACCTTCAACACACATAAACTTCTTTCTTCAATCAAAAAGTACAACACATACAATAATTCTTCTTATTCTTCTTAAAGTAGGATAGCTTGTTCCTACACATTGTTTGGTTAATCTTGACTCGTTCATAGATTCGTTGATTCAATCATTGTTGGGATTATCATTAGTGGTTCATGGGCCCATGGTATTGGGTAACCCATGATATTTTCTCATGGTATTTGATGTGAGTCTTTGCACGGCTATATCCACACCATGCATGTATTTGCATGTCCATCTATATCTTCACATGGATATGCATGTCCATGCATGTGTTCATATGACTATCTCCACTTCATGCATTTATTTGCATGGATATCTCGAGGACATGCATGTATTTCCATTGTAATATAATTATGGTAAAAGAATAAGGGTTGTAATTGATGAGGCCTATTTAATGGCTTGAGATATTCCATTGTAAGAAGCCTTAATTGACTGGTGTTGGTCTGGCTTGGATGGTATGGCCAAAGTTAATATATATCTATGAAGGCATTGGTTCTCTTGGTTAATGGTTTCCAGGGTAAATCTCTAGTGTCCATTTATGTGCATGATTTCATGTTGTTCTATTAACAAAGTTACCAATTTAATCACAATTGTGACCTAAAAAATAGAACTCTAGCCCAAAAATATCGTATTTTTAGATAAAAACCACAAAAATTAACCCCCAAATCAAAATATGGTGCTACTGGTAGCACCAGTTTTGGGGAGGTGGTCAAAATTGCAGTTTGTTTGAAATTGTGCCCTTTAAATTGCAAACATAACCCAAAATTGTGAAAAATGATCCTACCAATAGCACCATTTTTTTTTGGAGTTAAAACTAAGAACTAATTGAAACATGGCCTTGACCATTGGCACCACCACAAATACAACACTCAAAATCGACTACTAATTTTTTTATCTAACGAAATTGACAACTGGATGGGCTGACACCCGTGTAACAATTGGTCAATTCTTACTACTACCACTAGAACCTCCAGGCATACCCATGTGTTCCTACACATGGTACACACATCATTGCAAGGTTTGAATAACGACGACACAAGGAGTGTCCTAATAGTGCACTCTATCTCCAACTTATCTACAAATCCATCAAATCTAATAGCGTTATTACTTAATAATTTAATTACTAACTCATTTAATTTTTTTTAATAATTTACATTAACAAAATAATTAAATTAGAAAAAAACACCACTAAACAATTTTTTTTTTTTTTAAGATTTTTTTTTTATATATAAATAAAGAAAAGGAAAATATTTGTTAAAAAAATGCAAATCACAATATTTTTAGTCAAAAAAT
>ML780204.1:395792-422957 GCA_009831015.1 Picea engelmannii
TTCACCTCTCTTTTTTTTCATTTTTTTCTATTCTTAGTGTTTTAATGGTTATTTCTTTATTTATTAAAAAAGAAAAAAGATCTTACTCTCTTTTAATTATTTTTTTGAATTTTTGATTAAAAAAATGTGATTTACATTTTTTTTAACAATTTTTTTTCTTAAAAAAGCAATTTAGAGGTGTTTTATTTTCCAATTTAATTATTTTCTTAATGTAAATTTTTAAAATAAAATAAAATAAATTAATATATAAATTATTAAGTAATGACACTTTTAGATTTAGGAGTAGATTTTCACTATTTATTAGTGGTGGTGTTAGTGGTCAAGGCCACAGTTTCAATTAGGTCATAGTTTTAACTCAAAAGCATAGTGGTGTTACTAATAGCATCACTTTTAAATTTGAGAATTAATTTCAGGGTTTTGTCTACAATGTCAAGGTTGTGATTTTAAGCATCACAATTTTAAGCATCTCCCAAAAAGGGTGCTACTTGTAGCACCACTTTTTGAAACAAGGGTTAAAATAGCCACTAAATGTGACCTCTACAAAAATGAGAACTATGGAGACTTCTCATTAAGTTGGTAACTTTGTTTATTCTGATCCATATTTTTAGTTCATAGGTTATGCTAAGTCAACACTATATTTAGCTCTGCATAACATGATTGATTTTATTTGTGGGTTGTTTCTTTCAATGAGGAAAACACGTCCATTGTTATCCTTGAAGGAGTGTTAGAAGATATTACTATCTCAATAGACTCCTGGGAATGTCTAACAAACTTTAGAGTGTTGCAACCCAAATCCAAAATTAATGGGTATCCCCTAATCTTTTGCAGATCATGGTTACCTATAGTTGATGCCCATATAGGGTGTAGGGTAGGAAACATGGCCATTGCTCATGGTTAGTCACAAAATAATCTCACTCTCTACCCCCTGGTAGAGATTTTATTGATTCATAATCACCATTATGGGTAGGACAAGGGGAGGATGTTAGGTACTAGATCTATTATATTAAGCAGAAAATAAAAAAATACTATAGAGAATACCAGTTGAACAAAAAAATGTAGAGATCCACAAACAAAATGATACCGTTATTGATAAAAATCAATCTCCACTAGCCTCTTTGAGGGGGAAACCTCCAACAACGTAGTTCTGTAATAAAATAATTCTCAAGACAAATATTTCCGAGGCCTCCTACTCTTATTTATACTAATTCTATCTTCTAAATAACATTCTAGAGGAAGATCTTTCTAGAAGTGAAATATTCTATTAGGTATTCTTACATTGACTTGTTCATATTTATTAAATAGGTCTTATTAACTAATTTCGACCTTTATTAAATGGAAAATATATTACTCTACCTACGTGAGGGGTTAGGGGGATTAGGTCCCTAACATTCCCTCCCCATTGAAGAATAAACTTGTCTCCAAGGTATGAGATGAATAATTTTTTGCAAAATGGGGGTCGACTCCCAGGTGGCATCTACTGGATTGAAATCTTTTCACAGAACTAACACTTCCTTGATGTTGCACTAATGGAGACAATTCTCTCAGTAGTCCAAGACTTCTTCTGGCTACAACCAATTGGAACCTTCTTCATCCAACTCATAAAGACTGGTTTGCATTTGGCACTTACTCTCAATCACTTTCTTTAAGCATGATACACAAAAAATAGGATGGATCTTAGAATGACTAGGAAAAGCTAACCAGTAGCCCACATGCCCCACTCAGTTGAGAATTGTATAAGGACCATAAAATTTGGGAGAATTTTTTTGATAATTTTTGGATTTGATTGAAGTCTTCTTATAAGGTTTCAAAACAAGAAACACCTTCTCTGCTTCAGCAAATCGACATTCGAAACAACCTTGATATGCTTGTTGCTTCATGCAATTCTGAGCCATTACCAAATTTTCTTTGAGGGTACAAAGAATGGCATCACAGTCTGTAATATTGTTTTCAACATCTTGAACCTTTCATCCCCCTGGCATGTATGATAGAATTGATGGTGGCTTTTGTCCATAGAATTCTTCAAAAGGCATCATGCAAGTAGTTGTATGGTAAGATGTGTTGCACCGCCATTAAGCTAGGGGTAGCCACTGAGCCCACTGATTTTGTTTGATGGATGCAAAACACCACAAATATGTTTCCAATTTTTTTTTTATGAATTTAGTTTGGAAATTAGTCTAGGGTTGATAGGTGGTGTTAAGATGCAATTGGGTTCCCTGGAGCATAAACATATATTGCCAAAAATTACTAGTGAAAGTTGGATCTTGGTCATGGACAAAATAATGAGGCATGCCATGACATTTGATGATAGTATCCATGAAAATTTGATCCATTATGGATGCAGTGAATGGGGATTGAAGAGAAAATAAATAAGAATATTTATAAATGTGATCAACTACCACTGCGATGATTGAATTATTGCTCAATGTAGGTAAGCCAATAGTGAAATACATAGAAACATCACTCGAAATTCATAGGTTTTGGTAACCCTTGAATGCTCGAATGTGGGTGAAGCATGAAGTTCATAAAGAATAATTGATTTAAGTTGTGAGTGTTTCATTAATTACAAAAAACCTTTGTAGTGAAGCTCTTCATTTTTCCAATAGTACCCTGGAGAAACTAGAAAATGGTGTTATAATTGTTGGATCGGGTGTGCAAGTTTGGGGTCTTGCAACCATTCATAGAGAACAACTTGGAGCCAATCTGGTAAATGAAGGAGACGAAAAAGAGGGACCCTTCTTTGTGATACTTCCTGGAAAGAGCGTCAAAAACCACATTTTATTTCCCCTTCCTGTAAATGATCTCATAATCATATCCAAATAGCTCGGTCACCCATTTGTGTTTCTCTGGGGATGAAATTCGTTGTTCTATAAAATACCTGAGGCTCTGGTGATTAATTTTAATTTGGAAGTGTTTACCCAATAGATAAGGACGCCAAAGATACAAAACATGTAGAATAGCCAAAAATTCCTTTTCATACGTTTACTAGCCCAAATGTCTCTCCTAAAGCTATTTTATAGTGAAGGCTAAAGGCATGTTGTCCTGCATGACGACTACCCCAATTCCTTTCCCCGAGGAATCACATTCTAGGAAAAAAGCCTTTGTGAATTCAAGAAATGCTATGATAGGATTTGTGCACATAAACTATTTGAAGGAGTGAAAGGATTGATCAACTGCTAGAGTCTAAGAGAAATAATTTTTTTTAAGGAGAGCAGTGAGAGGTGTTGCAAATTTTCCATAATTCTAAACAAACTTGTGATAATATCCCATTAAACTCAGAAAACCATGCAAGATATTAAGATTTTTAGGATGGGGCCAATCCTGCATAGCTTTAATTTTCTTAGGATCCACACGTACACCATCCTTGCCAACATTATGACTGAGTTAATCCATTTCTGAAGTGCCAAAGGAACATTTAGATTGTTTGAGGAAAATTTGGTGCTAATAGAGTAGATGGAGAACTTGATCCACATGGGCGAGATGGGATGGAAAATTTTTACTATAGATGAGAATATCATCAAATAAAACTAGGAAAAATGATGAAGAAAAGGACGAAAGACATGAGTCATGAGACTTTGGAAAGTGGAGGGATCATTACACAGGAAAAAGGGAATTACCAAGAACTCATAGTGACCCTCATGAGTTCAAAATGTGGTATAGGGAATATCTTCCTCTTTCATATGTATTTGGTGGTACAAAGAACAAAGATAATTTTTATTAAAGTATTGAGCACCTCTCAATTCATCCAATAGATCATCAATGAAAAGAATGGAAAATTTGTATTTAATGGTGATTTTTTTGAGGGCTCAAAAGTATGGACACATGCACCAATTTCCTTCTTTCTTGAGTTCCTTGACCACAAGAGAAGAATAGGTGTTTCTCCTAGGATGGATAACACCCATGTCAAGAAATTCCAGAATAATTTTCTCAATTTAAATCTTCTATGGAAATGGATGACGATGAGGGAGAACATTGGGTGGAAGACTACCTGGGACAAGAATAATGGAATGATCATGAACACTACGAGAAGGGGGAAGTCCACAGGGAGTGGAAAAATATTTTGGTGTTTGGAGAGGATAGATTGGAGGTCAAGATGCATAGAGGGCATCTCAATTGCATGAATGGAATGGAGTTGGGAAATAATTTATGGATGACCATTTTTGAGGATATTTTCCATTCGATGGGAACTAATGATCCCTGGGAATCCTGTTGTGATTCCTTGGAACTTATAGTGTTGTCCTTCATGTTGGAATTGTATTGTTAATTCCTTAAAATCCATGAGAATAGGGCCCAAAGTGTGTAACCATTCAACACAAATAATAATGTCACAACCGCCCATTTCGATAGAAAACATATGATATTTTAGGTGGTACTGACCAATTTGTAGGTGCACATTTTCACGAATCCCACCACATTTCATGGAATCATCATTGGAAATCATGATTTGAAAATTGTTGACAACACAGATATAACAATTGATTTCTTATTCAATGCGATTATGAATTAAATTGTGGGTGCTTCCACTCTCAACAGGAATGGTGACTTTCATGTGCTTAATGTAGTGAATTAGCTTAAGGGTTTTGGGAGTAGAGAAGCTAGTGAGGGCATGCAGCGAAATCAATGGTTCAACTTTTGGTGGGTCAATGGGCGGAGTAGTATCATTTTTGGGGGGTAGATATTCCATAGGGGAGACTTCATCCTCCTCTTTACTAACATCCTCAGAAATGGCCATAAAAATATTAGGTTCCTTACACATGTTCCTGGGAAAATATTTGTCATCACAATTATAGCAAAGACCCTTCTGCTAGAATTCAACCATTTATTCTTGAGTTAATGATCCATATTTATGAGAGGAAAAAAATGAAAACACATATTTATAATATTAACATAGATACAGTAAAACTCCACTTCTATTAAATAAGAAATATGATGAAAACTGTAAAATGCAAACTAAAAACAAGCTTGGTAGAATGGTCACAACTTATCTCTTAGAAGAGATGTGATGGTTACGCTCATTCACAAGAATATGAGTACAATGAGGCTCTGAAGGAATTTAAAAAAAAAAGTAAATACCAAAACCCTATACATCCAAAAACCTAACCCTAGGAGAGGAAGTGCCAAAAGTCATGTGGGCCATGTTGGGGTAAGTTAGTACATCAACTTCTCAGGGAGTAAATTTTGCATATGATCTCCGTTTAAGGAGAACGATAGCTCGTTCGAAAGGTATTGATGAGGAGATTCATTTAGAGGGATCAATCAAATCCTTCATAATTCATTGGGGTTTTAGATCATGAAAAAGTGTCATTTAGGCCCTCAAAATGGCTCCAGAAGTTTGGGACCCAAAAAACTGCTAAAAATATTAATTTTCCAAAAAACAATTTTGAGCCAGTTGGATTAGGTGGATGGCCACCAATATCCTCCTCGATCAATCAATTTATAGATCTTCAGAGGGGTGGAATGAGGGGTATGATTGGTAAGGAGAGGGTGAGGAAGAAAACCTGGTTTGCGGTTTTGGTAAAAAACAGCATGTTGTGCATCTTTGGTGCGTATAGTAGCTTCCAACCAAGTATAGGGGTGAGACATGATGACCTAGGCTCAGGTTTCATCATTTAGGACACTGATAAAACATTCCTTGAAGAAGGAATATGTCATTCCCTCTATTCTAAATTTGAAGTTCTCAAATGTGGTTATAAAGTATGCCATTTTTCCAGATTGTTTCAACTTGGTCAAATGGCCTAAATAGTAGGTGTCTGTATGTTGATAAAAAAAAATTGATCAACTAGGTTTCCTTCTCTTGGAATTTTTTTTTTTTTTTATATCAGGAGAAAGAAATTTTCAACAATTATCAGTTCATAGTGTATCCCTCAGTATCAACTTAGTCATCTACGTATTAAAAATTCGAGAATGTATTCTAAATATATCTAGGTGTTTGTTTAATCTCTCAATAAATGCTTTTTTCCATGTGCAACTTAGCTAATTTTTCTTGGAACTAATATTTTCTTGGAACGACGTTGATTTTCTTGAAACCCCAATTAATATTGGAACCACACTTATTTTTCTTGGTTCTATTAGCACTTAAAACTAAGTCTGACTTAATTTCATTTTATTGGTTCATTTTCTTAGTTCTTTCATTCCAAACTTTTTCTTGGTTCTTCTATTTATTGTTTCCATATTTATTATTTCAATTCCATATTCCATACTTCTTATTTCCATTCCATATTCCATATTTATTGTCTCATCTCACTTGTGGGATAACACATCCCTCTCCCCACTCACCCATACTTAACCATTTTTCCCATCACCCTCACTCATCCATGTGGACCTACACTCCATCTCCTCCTTACCTTTGCATTCCTTACTCTCACACCGCATTCCCTTACTCCATCTCCTCTCGTTATTCTCACTATGGTCCCATACTTAACCATTTCATTAATCTTGTGGACCTACACTCCTTTGGACCTACACTTTTTTATACTGATAATCATTTTCCCCTCACCTTCAATCCACATTAACTCCCCTCTCTCTCATCCTTCTCCTTATTCTCCTATACTTAAAAAAAATTCCTAAGTTTTATTCATCCAACTACATTATGACACATGGAACTAAATTATACTATGACATGTGGCATCCTATCAAAATGTGACACATGGGCTGGAAAGTGTTGAATTGTTGTTGATTTGGCACTAATTAGATGCTTACTGGGTGACATTTGGGCATTGAAATTTTTTCCTAAGTTTTTATTCATCCAACCATAGTACGACACATGGAAAGCAATTGTATTATGACACATGGAAATAAATTATACTATGACATGTGGCATCCTAACACATGGAAATAAATTATACTATGAAATGTGGCATCCTATCAAACTGTAAAATGTGGGATGGAAAGCATTGAATTGTTGTTGACTGGGCACTGACTAGATACTTACTGGGTGACGTTTGGGCATTGATTGGGCATAATTTTTTTTATTAATTTATGAAATTTGATAATTCATGAAACCTACACCAAAGTATCCATAGTTTCATTTGTTCCATATGAGGACTATAGTAAACTTTTCATTATAAACATTTTACTCTTAATCTCCATAATGCATGTGGGATTGAATTTCCTTTTTAAAAGGAGAAATAAGATGAAGGGCTAGGATTGACCCACAAATTGATGAATTATTTTTGAGCTACGAACTTATGGAGGTCGTAAATTGAGATCTGAGAGTCAGTTTTGGACAAACTTTACCTGGCTAGAAAGGTAATTCGATGAGGAACAGGATGGAAAATGTTTGAAGGGATAAAAATTTCCATGATGCTCTCAGAAATTGAAATAATAGTCAACTTAGTTTTCATGGTTTGTTAATAAATCTTCTTGGAACCTCAACTTCATGAGCTTATATCTTGAGTAGGAATGTTTAGAAAGATGAGATGATGGATATTGCATCTAGAATTTTTTCCATGGCCAAAAGTTAAGATATATTTCTTAGAAAATTAAAACACAATCCACTTTTGTTAAAGGAATTCGGCTTCAAAATAAAGTTATTAAATAAATTCTATTAAAGGTATAGGTGGGCCCTACCTGGAGGCACAAATTTCAGTGACATAAATTCATTAATGAGAATTCAATAAAGTAAAATTTAAAAGTAGTTTACTCCAAAAAGGTATCATGGAAATTTATAGAAAGAAAAATCCTAACTACTTCAAGAGCATCGAGGTAATATTTTAAAAGGGAAAGAGAAGGCACCATCAAAGAGTTGGAAATAAGAAGTTTCTACAGTGGTGAAGAGTCTACAAGAAGAAAATCTCTATCTTTCCAAGATTTGGTGAGCTGGCATGCTAAAAAATATCTCTCTACTTCTTCTTATTTTCTTCTTATTCCTACCAAATATTCCATGAATGCATGGAAAATATGAATATTTGGGTATGAGCAGTTCTTTCTCTAGAAATATTCAGTCATCTTGTAACATTTCAAGTCCAAAGGATCGAATATCTACTTGTAAAAGTAGAGGTGGTTTGTTTCAGTTCATGTGATTGACATTGGAATATTTTGAGGTTTTTTTAGTTCTCTTGATCCATAAATCGTTGAACTCATCATATTAGGATATTGCTATAATTTTCTCTTGCAAAGAACTATTTCGGGGTATTACATTAATGATTACTTAGACTTCAGTTGAAAGCACGTGATTTCAAATTTATTTCCTATCAGAATAGTTTTTGGTTTTAATGAAGTTATCATTTAGAGTTCTTTGAAGACCTATCCATTTATTCATGTTGCAAAATTCATAGTAGATTCCATGTTTCATTTATCTTACAAAAAAGAAACAATGTTTGTTGAAGGGAGACTCCAAAACCTTGTACACAAAAATGTATGTTAACACACTTTATACTATATTTTATTTAAATGATTTGTTGTATATTTGTATAACTATATAAGGGTTTTACATTTATATATAAAATATTTCTTGGAAGATCTTTCAGCGTTTTATCCTTAGCATTTACCCCTTACATTAATTGTAAAACCATACAAACAATATTCCAACATTTATCCAAAGAGGAGTACCACCTCCATAAAACGAAAAGAGGATTTATATCCTCGCGAGGTTACTATTTGGATCCTGACCAATCTAAACATCAACAAGGTTTCAAAGTGTTCATAAATCTCTACAACAAACTAGGTCCAAGCAACATACTCTTGGTGGGAAATTTTATGCCATTGCCACCATTTCCAACATTCAGGATACATATAGAGAATAGCATAACAAAGTCTTGAAAAATCATCAGTAATTCCATGCAATAAAAAATAATGCTCCATTTGGATGACCCAACCTGTGGGATCATCAAATTTAATTACCTCAACTTGGGGAAGATGAGGGCCATGATGAAATGGGTTGGAGTGAAAGGCCTTAGTATGGTAGGAGTCAATACCATCTACTAGGGAGCGTTGTTCAAGGAAGAGAAGTCCTGGGATATATTCAACAAGAGGTGGAGAGTGACAGTGAGAGTGTCAAGTTTTCCTTCTAATTGGTCAAATTGTGCGTCAACTTTGGAAAATTGACCATCAACTCTAGAAAATTTGGTCTACACTTGGTCCTAGAGATGGTCAAACTAGGCTTTTTTTTGTATGATTTCGGCCTACAATTATTGCGTGCGAGTGTTGGCCATGTGGAAAGTGGGGGTGTATAGAATGGGGAGTGCGTCCACTGAAAAAATGGATAGGTGATATATATCATTGCAATCAGGGAGAGAAGGGAAATCCAATGGGATAAGTGTCAAATAATGGTGTTGATAAGGGTGGGTGGGACCACAAGAAAAATGGCTTATAATGGAGAGATACCATGACGATCAGGACGAAAAGGGGAATCCAATGGGATGGGTCGCAAATTAGGGTGTTAGGAAGAAGGTCGCGTGCATGGAAAAAAAGAAAATATTAAAAATTATAGTTATCATGTTGATCAAGGAAAAGAAAAGAATCAAATGGGATAGGTACCAATAAGGGTTTTTTTTTTGTTTTTTTTTACTCCTATAGAGTTATACTCCATCCTAAATAGTGTAGTGACGAATGGCCCAAATTGTTAATGAGAAAAATTATGTAGGAATTTCACAACCAGAATGTTAAAGACAAGGTTGTGTGGCGATAGATCTTGTATGTTTGTTTTCTATTATGTTTATTTCCTAGGGTTTTGGGTTTACAGGGTTCCTATAGACAAGGGTTTTCCTTATGCTATAGCTCTTTTATATACATGCAGGTTTGAACAATAGTATCTGACCAAATATATCAAGGAACCAACTAAGGAGGCTCAATCATACCCTTATATGTACTACCCGATTACCCAGGTACTAGAGATTACTTTCCTGAGTATTGTTCTCAGTGTCACTATAGCAGTCAAGAAATCACTCAGTTGATATAGGGTTGGTTTTAGGTGACTAAGGGGACTCTCGATATACCTGATAGTATGTGGGAGTGATGTCCATGTACAAATTATTTTTGATGTAGTACTACTCAAAGGATGTCGACAAGTGTTATAGAGGTTTCCAACATGGTGAAATGTTGGTTTCTAGAAAACCCCTTGAAACCATCTGTATTTACTACATGTAGTCTTCCCCACCTTAGTTTTACCCACTTGATCACAAATCTATGTTCTTTAAAGAAACAAACAGTACATGTCTCTACCCTGAAAAATAAATTCCCATAGTTTCCATAGAGGAAGGTGCTCTGATACGATTTGTTAGGTACTAGATCTATTATATTAAGTAAAAACCATAAAATATTGGAGTAAATATCAGCTAAACAATAAAATGTAGAGATCCACAACCAAAATGATACCTTTATTGATAGAAAGAAATGTTCACTTGCATCTTCGAGGAGGAAACCTCCAACATAACAACACTCTATTACATTAATTATCAAGGAAAATATTTATCATGCCTCCTACTCTTATTTATACTAATTCTATGTTCTAAAGAACATTCTAGAGGAAGATATTTCTAGAAGCAGAAGCTTCTATTAGGTAATATTACATTGAATTGTTCATATTTATTAAATAGGCCTTATTAACTAATGTCAACCTTTATTACAAGAAAACTATATTATTCTACTTACGTGAGGGGTTAAGTAGGTTAGGTCCCTAACAAAGGAGGAAGAATTGAAACAAATAGAACACCTTCTATCACTATTGAAACAAATTTAGAATTGAAATAAATGGATGAGGACATGTTCCTTTCAAACTACATTAAAAATACATATCCCAACACTGTCCAAAGCATTGAACACCTTGATAACAAATAAGATTAAATCCTAAACTACATGCAAAATCTATATTCGAGCTCTGTACCTATTCAGGACTATAGTGACAATGAAGATGATAAATAACAAGTAAGGAAATAAACAACAAATCAGACCTCCTAGAAATATTTATTCAATGCTAAAATAGAACAACCATTAGTTCAAACAATAGAGATCCTCCCTGACAAGACTATGAAATACAATAGAAAATTCACCCCTTTCCAAGAAAAATAATTGTTGGATATTCTTAGAATTCATAGTTTTCCCTTTGTCCAGGCATAGAACACAGCAAGGAAGAAAACCATAGGATTTATACCTTTTGAGTTGGTTTATGTAAAGATAGTTATGATCCTAATTGAATTTGAAATAAAAAAACTCAAAAAAACCCTAGAGTTAGGGATTAACATATATTAAGCACAAATATAAATATTAGATCATCTCAATACCCTAGAATAGTTAAGGAAGAATGCTTTATTTCATACAGAAGTTGATGATCTATAGAGAATCAAATGGCATGATAAATTCATAATAAATAAGAAACTAAAGGAAGGACATTGGGCCATATAATCCCTTGGTACAAGGAAGAAGAGCTTAACAATAGTTTATGGGTGAGGGATGAAGGAACTAAGCTTGAATATATACTTAGATGCCATGCTAGGATGAAGGGATCTCTATAATTAGCAGGGATATTTTAAGGATATAAATTTATTTTAAAATGTAGAAACCTTGGTGAATCTTACTAAACCTTCATATGTCAACTATAAATGTTTAGTGATATTTTTGTAAAACTATTCAAATTTCTAAGTATTTTATATAGTTTTTATAAAATTCTGGCGATTTTTAAGGTAAAATAATTTTATTTTATAGAATTTGGGCAAATCATTTTTAAAATAGCGAATCTCATTTTTTGAAAAAACATGGAAAATTAGCCCATGAGCGAAATTTAGCCCCTAAAATCATCCCTAAAATTTAGTATAATTCCTAGAGAGATACAACATGAGGATATAGTGCACTATTAAAAACCATGAGGAATTATGGGAATATGGTGAAACAATTCTTCCAAAGAAGATGGGAAGTGTTATCTTCCCCCCTAAAAAGAGTAGAACCTTATTCCCCATAGGACCTAAAAGCTTCCATGTGCAAGTCAAATTTGTATGTGGATACCCTTAGGAGGATGAACTTGCATTGGATTGGGATCAATTTTATATGTTATTTCTCTCACACCCTACTCCATAGACATGAATGTAGGGGATAATTATTCAAATGACATTACACACATAATGGAATATGTATTTAGAGACATATGAAGGCAGAAATGACCCAAGGATTATGGGTGATCATAGTAGTGTTTTAGATCCTTTTGTATGTTTCACATGGTTGTGCAACCCTCTAGTTGGGGGGCTATACGATGGGCCCTTAGAGTACCCTCCATGACCATCCTTTTTCCTATACATATCACTATTTATTTTCCTTATTTAATTCACATCTTCCTAAATACTCTTTCTTAATGGACAAATTAAACAATGTTGATACATGTTATTTAAAGTGAATATGATTGGCTTATTTCCTAAAATTATGGTGAAAATATGATGTATTGAGTATTTTTAGTTGATTATGTGGTTTGAATGATAATTCACTAATTATATCTGGTAAGAAAAGGTTCATCGTTTGATTAGCTAAGGATGTTGGAGTCCATACCATGACCATGCATAAAATGGGGCCTCCTTAACCTTCCCCTTTGAACTCCAAACATTCCAATCAAGGGTACAAGAAGAGAGGAATTATAGGGATCTTTTCTTCCTTAGTTATGGAGAAGAGTACATGAGATTATAGCACTAAGGAACAACAATCATATTCTAGAGCAGCTCGATTCCTTCAAATCTACCCATTGTTTGGAACAAAATTAGTTCATAACTAGAATAAGAAATCTACAATGCTCAGTTGCACATGGGTAAAGGGATTAAGGTAGACAACTTCCAAACAATCAAGGATATGATCGATTGAAGTAGTCAGATCCTTTTAGGCGTAGCCCCAATTTTTATATGGGATAGCATAATAGAGTTAGGATACAGGAATTTTCATTTCTAATTTATATTTTGTTGTAGTTGTATAGTTGGAGTTTCATTTGGATCAATGTTATCATCATTCTATTGTATGAATTTTTTATTATTTTAAAAAGAGAGATATGAGCATAGTTTGATTTTTATAGTGATGATTTTATAGGAATCTACACTCGATTAGGTAAGGTCCCACTCAAGGAGAGACTAAAAAACCATCCCTCTACTATTTAAGGAAAATAAATAAGTTTGGAGAGAGCATTTTCAGTTGTACCTTCCACCACTATGTTATAATTTTGAGTGATATATTTATTTAATGATACACCAGATACTGAGATAATTCAAGCTTTTCTTTTTGGCCATCTAAGAGAGGATATTTTTAGACAATAAAACACCTCCAATTTTATCAACCTCACCATTTTCCATCTTCCTCGATTAGTATAGTATCTTCAACTTTGACAGATGTAGGGTTTTGTGCCAAGGCTATGAATCAAATCCAATCATCATATACATTCTCTTAGTTCAAATTGTAATTTATAGAAATGGAATTTTATCCTTTATTGATAGTGGCCGAAATGGAAATGATCTATGAAAGGGAGAAAATTAGGTGACCCAACCATCTCAAAGAGTGGTTGGTATAAAAATGAGCACAAAGAATTGCTAATGGATTTGTAGACCAAGACCAACCCATGGAATATCAAACACTTTTTATTATTCAAGATTCGAAGACAAACCAAGTTAATGATTCAATGCTTAAATTATCCTCAAGAGGAAGATCATTTATTTCAGAAGCATTCCCTCCCTTGAAGAAATCACTAAATTGGTACTGAATTTGATAATGTTCTGACATCATTTTTCTTGATTGGTTCTTTAATACATCTATAGATCAAAAAAAAAAACCTCTAATCCGGTAGAAAGGAGTACATATGCTATGGATTTTATTGTGATATCTTTTTATTCTATCTAAAATGATATTTTTACAATGGTTATCGAAAGACTTCTCTAGTGGTATTTTCATAACCTCTTAATATTTGATTGATATCTAACCATACTATGGTTTTATTCATCTCCCTTTGGTATTTATAGCCACACTTAATGTTTCCTCGCTTCTCACCCTTTTATATGGTCGGTCGAGTGCGTCAGTTTCCTTCCCCCTTTCCCCTCAAAGACTGAGAAGGGAGGTTTGGTTATCCCTCATATTTGTTCCCCTCAAAGGATTTCAATACTAGACATCATATTTTCTTCCCTCAATACGTACTTATCTTTCAATACATTACAATCATTTTTCTTCCCTCTCTGATTGGTATTTATGATAAAAATCCTCAAATTTCATGATTCATGTTTTCAAATCCTCTCCATTCATGGGGCCTTCCTATTATTCATAGGGACACGTTCATTATAAATCTCAACTTTGGGAATTTAGGCTTATAAAAAGGCATTATCTATCCTTCTTTTGAACATCCTTAATACACTCTTCTATGAATTGGTTCACTTATGAATTGTTATCCTAGATTGATAAATTTGTTTGAAATGTGATTGAAGTAAAATCATGTCCTTTTACTTCTTCATTGCTACTAGGATAATTTAGATACTCTATATGCTCAAGTTTTTAATTCCTCTTGATAGTATTGAAGAAATATTTTGTGTTCTTTTATCGGTCTACAATTTATTGCATTCTTTCTCATATTTGAGTGTATTTTTCTTTGTACAATTGGAGGTTTTTTAATTGGGTTTGATGCCTCACTTTGGATATCAACATTATAAGTATCTTAATTACATACATTCTTAAACTAATCACCCTAGATTGTAACTTAACCTCCATAATTTGTGAATAGAAGCCATTATGTTTCCAAAATCCCTTATATAATTAATATCCCTTTTGATGGAATCCATCCACTAGAATATCCAACCCACTTCACCTCAGGGCCTTGGGAGAAAATTCCAAACTCTATGAACTAGTGAATATTATCAGGTAGGAGATTTGAAAATCGTATTCTATGATCCAATGCCTTAAATTTTATAAAAAGTCAGTGAATATGGTCCACTTCGAGGGGGAAACCCCATTTAAAATATATCCAATTCATAATAAAAACTAATATTACATATGATGATCCTAATAATAGGTCTCCTTGGTATATATATAGGAGATAGAGGGTACAATTATAATGTGAGGGTAAAATGAAGGGTTTTAACATACATACAAATATAACACTAGAAATGTAGTAATTCAATATCTAGGTCTTAATAAGGGGTTTTCTACATAACATAGGGATTTGTCTAAGGATTAGCATTCCCTAGCCTTAAAACAAGTATTTTCCTCAACACTTGACTAACCATGGGTGTTTCGGCATCAAGAACTCATATTCCCGTGTCACCTCTTCTACTGGTAAGTTTTTCCATTTGACGAGGTACTTTGTAATTCCTTGATTTCTCAAATTCTTAATCCTTGTTTCAAGGATTGTTTATGGTTACAATATGATTTCTCTTCTTCATTAATGTTTAGTAAAATATTTTGAACTAGGATCTTGTTACCAATTACCTTCTTTAAGAAAGAAACATGGAAGACTAGATGTACACCTGAATATGGAGGCAACTCCAATTTGTAATCCATACTTCCAATCCTTTGAAAATCCTTATAGGGTCCATAATATTTGGGTGCTAATTTATTCTCCTTTGTTTGTTTCTTGAGGGACATTTTTTTATATGGTTGTAGCCTCAGAAATTCCCAATCCCCCATTTAAAATTCTATTTCACCATGATGTTTATTAGTTTGTTGTTTCATCCTATTTTGTTCCATAACCAAGATATCATTTAATATTTTAATAACCTATTGTTGTTTCCCTATATTCTCCTCCAATTCTTGAAAAATTTTAGTCCCTTTCAAGAGTGATGTGATGGATGAAGGATTATATCCATAAATTTCCAGAAATGGGGACATTTTTATGAAGTATGGAAGGACGTGTTGTACCACCATTCTTTGAAGGTAAACCACCTAACCCATTTTTTTTGTTTATTAGATGAAAAGAAATGAAGATATCCTTCTATACATTTATTCAAAATCTTAGTTTTCCCATCATATTGAGGATGATAATATGAGCTATGAGCCAATTGAGTACCCAAACAAGAAAATAATTCAATCCAAATATTTCCAATGAAAATTAGATCTTTGTCACTTACAATAACCTTTGGGAATCCATGTAGCTTTTGACTTTTGTCCATGAATGTTTCAAATAGAACACTTTCTTTAAAAGGATGAGAAAGAGAGAGAAAATGGACATACTTTGTCAGTCAATCCACTACTACCATGATGACGGTCTTTCCTTCAAATTTGGATAAAAATGTAAGAAACTCCACTAAAAATTATTCCCAACATTAAATTGGTATAGATGATGGTTGTAGGAGACCTAGACTCTTGATTGTCTATCCCTTATTATGTTGGTAGACCACAAATTAAAACACAAGCTTTTGAACATTAATCTTAAGACCTTCCCATAAAACATATTTCTTGATCCTATGGTATGTTTTCAAGAATACTGAATGCCCTCTTATAGGAGAAGTGTGCAATTCCAGAAGAACCTTTTGTTTGAGTTCAGAATTCTTACATAAATATAATCAACCATGATACCATAGAAATTCACTCTTCCATAGAAAATTATCTAATGATATGCGGTCCTCTTGTAGTTTTTAAATGATATTGCATACCTATCGATATTTCTTCCATTCTATTATTTCTTCTTCCACCCACTCATATTGCAGAATATAAATAGAAGATAGTGAAACTTTTGTTTTTTCTTCTTTCCTTGAAATGGAATCTATCACAACATTGTGTATTCCATTTTTGTAGATAATTTCAAAGTCGTAACCTAGAATCTTTGTAACCCATTTTTTTCCCCTTCTAAATACAATTTTTCTCCAAGAAGCACTTCAAGATATCATGATTTGTTTTTACTTTAAAGTATGTTCCATTAGGTAAGGGATTCTTTTCTTAACTACATGTAGTATGGACAATATTTATTTTTCATAAATGGGTTTGAGTAACTTTTTCCCTTTAAGTTGGATTCTTTCAAAGGAAAGAGGCCTCCCTTCTTTCACTAAAACTACACCAATTGTTACACATTATTTTTTCCACGTCGATGACATTGATTATTTGTTCCTATATATTGTCATTTGAAGGATTATTTTCACAATACCTAAATAAGTTGGAATAAACTTTCTTGGGAATACGAAAAACTTGAGGAAATCCATCAAAAACTATGTTTTTCAATATTCTCACTTGTTGCTTTCTAGCAAGGTGCGACAACTTAACATGTCGCATGCTACATCACTGGAAGGTGCAACAATGTCACTTTTTGATGAGTTTTAAGTGTGAGACAACCTTTGTACATGGGAAAAATGAAGAAATTCTCGAAGGTTCTAGAAGAGAAGTTTTGATGATGAGTTGTTTGCCGATTGGTTTGGATCTCACCTGTCTCTCCTGATTTAGTGAGATCCTAACCTCTCATAATAATCTCCTCATGGATTCCCCTCCAATGTATAAATGGAGGAATCTTATAAATGGAAAAACTAATTAGAATGGAGGAATAATGATTATGGTGAATTGAGAATAGATTTAGATTTGTGATTGATAGATTGTGAGTCTCATTTTGGCTCTAAGAGATTTTGTGGTGCCAAAGTGCTCAAGAGATGGTGATGGAATTCATGGAGGTTGTATGGGTATTGAATCATTGAACTACTGGAAGGATTTTGTCAAGGCCAAGGCTTGATTGTAAGTTTCTTCTTAATTTATTAATGCATTTATATTTTCCCTTTCCTATAAAGATTGTATATCATGTTTATTGTATTTTTCCTTGGCCATCTACATAGATTTATCTAAATATGTGTTGTATTGTTTATTTCACTTGTTCTATTTGATTCCTACTTAGATCTATAGAAAAATACTTTGGGATCGAATTTGGAGCTTCAATTAACGAAACAAAATTTTGGATAAAAATGTACGATCTATTTATCTATTTGTATTTCGATTCTAAAATCTAAGGAAATGAATTTATACTGTTGTGTTTTTTTCTAGTTTCAGGTTCCCAAATTAGGGAGATTTGTTTATGTCCACATTTACGAATTTATCCACAACACCAATTACATGGTTTGCGGCATCACACTCCACAATAAAAAAAAAATGAATTCAATTGTGGCTAGGAAATGAGTTGTACACATAACCTCTTTAAGTTTTTCAAAATATTTTGTTGCTTGTTGAGTCTAAGAAAATAATTCCTTATTTAATAATACTATTAGAGGTGTTTCTATTTGACCATAGTGTTAGAAAAACAGGACCGTGGAGCAACAAAATAAAACAAATGCGAAACAAAACACAGAAGATACACAATACAATAGAGACACAGATTTACATGGTTCACCCAGTGTGGGCTACGTCCACCAGAGAAATTGCCAATTCCTTCCTTTATTATTATCCATCATATGAAGGGATACAACCAACAACAAACCCGTTGTATCTTCCTCTTCTTTCTCTCATAGTCTCCTATCTCAGAATACAATATTCACCATCCATCATAGCTGCAATACATTTCCCTCATAAAAGAGGGTTGCCTTCTAGGGAAAAAAAACCCTAACATCATCTCTACCGTTAGATCTGCAACCTTGTAATGAACGGTACAGATTTATAATGAAATTACAATATACATTTACAAGGCAATTTTTCCTTCGGGGGCTTCACTCCCAAACCCCTGCTTGCCCCCAGACCCCCCAGCCGGGGGGATATCCCCCTCGGACCCCACAAAGGGGGTACCCCCCCTCTGCACTCCCCCGCGTGGAAGAGTGTACATACTTCTGGGGTGTAAATACTTCATGGAGTATAAAAACGGCTGAAAGCAAGGACCTCTGAATAAGGAAGATAATCAGGCTCCACAACCAACACATAGTTATTGAAAAACTTGTGGTAATAGCATGTCAATCCTAAGAATCCTCTAATTTTATTCAATGTTTCGGGATTTGGACATTCCCTCGTATCTTTAATTTTGTGAAGGTCAAATTTTACACCTTCATGAGATATAATATGACACAAATATTCCACTTATTCAACCCCAAAAGACCACTCATAATACTTTTCATAAATTTGTTTCTCTTCCAATAGTTGTAGTACTATGTCAACATGGTGTACATGTTCTTCCCAAGATTTTTTGTAGATTAGTATGCCATCAAAAAATATAAACACAAATTTTCTAAAGATGGGATTGAAAATAGAATTCATCAAGATTTGAAATGTTGAAGGTGAATTAGTAAGTCCAAATGACATAACCAAAAACTCATAATGACCTTCATGTGTTATAAATGTTGTTTTGGGAATGTCTTCATGCACCATTCTTATTTGATGATATCTCAAACGAAGATACACTTTATAAAATAAAATTTCTCCATGCAATTCATCTAATAATTCATCAATGGAAGGAATAAAAAACATATCCTTCATGGTCATTTTGTTGATCTTTATATAATATGGAGACATCCTCCATGAACCATCCTTTTTCATAACCATCACCATAGTGAAGAGAAAGAACTTTGGATAGGTTGAATAATGTATGCCTCCAACATTTCTTGGATAATACACTCAATCTCACTCTTCTCTGCATATCAATAGAATTTTCATGTTGTAAATGAATAGCATGTTCATGATCTTGAGCAGGTGGAAGACCCTTAGGAATTTCTCTAAATACCTTGGAATACTTGATGATAATTATTTGGATATCCAATGGAGCATAGGATATAGATGTTTGAACATATAGTGAGCACAATTGTGCAATTACACAATGGTATCCCTTTTTGAGTAATTTGTTCATTCTCTTAAATCTTTTCACCTTAGAGGGATTCCCTTGGATACATATACGATAAATTTCCTTACCTTCTAATAAAAATGTCATGAAGATATCATGAAATTAAGGGCCATTGTTCCAAATGATTGTAACCATTTGTTCGGCACAACCCCATTTTGAGGAAAACACTAATTTTGGAGAATAAATCACAAAGAAGGAAACGAAAGCTGGCAGGAAAAGCAACACATGCAAGTTAAACACACATGCAGAGGAGGAAAACATGTGAGACACACATGAAATAAGACCTAACCATGATAGGGTTATGGTTTTGGTAAGAGGATGTAATGGTTGATAAGACAAAAATAAGCATAAATAGGTACCTAGGAGGTCTAGGTTGGGGTTGTTGTTGTTTTTGTTCGAAGAGTTTGAATGCAAGAATGAATGAAGACTCTGAGATTTTTTTGTAAGTTGTTGAGCTGGAGAGAGAAAATAAGGTAGATATTGAGGGTTAGATCATAGGATGAGCAACCTTGTATGATCTATTCCTCCTCATTGTAGATATTGACCCAAATGACCGAGGATTGTAAGGCGCTCAACTCTATAATTTTGGAAAAAACATAAGAAAAGAGAAAAGCATCCAAATATTTGTGGACGTATCCCAGGAGGGGGTGAAAAATGGAAGATCATGTGTTATGTGGATTGATTATTTTTTTTTATTTACTGTCAATGGTTATCTAGTAGACGAATGCATTAATGGGTTAGCTAGATCTAATTGTGCTTACATGCATGAATACTAATGACAGAATGTGTAGTATAGATGAATGTTAGAGTAAGTAAATGAAGATCACAAACTGTAATCCTAGAACCCCACTCATTCCCATGTTGCAAGCACTTGAGCATTGCAACCACCCATAAGAACTATCTCAGGTGAGACTGCACAGTGCACCTTGTGTACTGCGTTTCCTTTTGGTTTACTAGGGGGGGTGATAGTTTTAGAGGGTTTTTTTGGAAACCATAGTAGATATTAACCTGGGTCATCCCAAGAATGGTAGTAAGAGAGAAGTAACCAACAAATGGTTCTATTTCTGGTTGGAACATAATGGGATTGAGCGAATGAGATCTACTGAAAAATCGTGAAAAGAATGTTAGATCTGGTGAGGAAACGTTAAAAAAATGAAAACATAGAAGGGGATGTTTATACCATGTAATCCAACTAAGGCAGAGATCGAAAGCTGGTTGAAGACAAAGGAGCTGGAGTTTGCACAAAAATACAACAGAAACCCTAAAATAACATCGTGCAAATATTTGGAAATATACATATTTAGCGACTTGCATGAAGTATTTTTCTGTGATTTCCCACATGTGTTGTAGGAGTAGATATTGATATTGAAAGACAGCTACCCTACAAATAAGATTAGACAACTAGAGTGTAATTTTTTGGACATCGCAAAGTTACAATAAGTTGGTAACAAATTTATGTGCACAATAGATTTTTGGTTAGACAGTATTGTTGTAGGATTTATCACAGAATTTGTAACAGACACTGGGAAGTCTTACAATGCAGCAGAGAAAGAGTTCCTGAAGGGACCTAGAGGTAGGTATATCATATCACTGTATACTTCCATCAATATTTTACTGTATGAAAAAGGTGTAATGACAATGGCATCAGACAACTAAACTTCCCTGTTTTCATGGGGGAGAGGGGGAGCACTAACTAGAGATGGAAGGAGATAGGGAGAGATGGATAAAGGAAAGAAGGAGGAGGCCTTTGACCTAATCATTATGGAGGAATACCAGATCAGGAAAATCATGGAAACAAGTGGAATAATGTGAAGTGAATCACCCTACCAATAAAATATGAATAATAAGAAGAGAGCCATAGCTGTGAGGGAAGGCTTGGAAAGTGATGAAGAAGAGGTAGAGGATCTCTGGGATGTGGAAGAGAATGAGGAAATTTTGCATGCAACATATGAAAGGAGGATAATATGTCCAAGGGTAGGAACAAAAGGAAACAATCCTATCCATATCAGTGTAAGTGTGGAACCCATAAACCCATGTGCGACTAATACACCAATAATAACACCACCATTTAGAAAACTAATTTTTAGTGGAATGAAGACAACAGTAAGTACATCTAGTCAAAACGCAACAAATGGGGGAGCCAATTCAGGAAGCATTAGTCAAGGATCTACACCACGCAGAGGTAGTAGTCCAATGCATTTTTCAATGGAAGGACATGATGCCACCATTAGGTTACCAAAATTCAAGGGAGAGGCATTTGAGGACCCTGAGAAGCACTTGTTTATTTGTGAAAATATCTGGGAAGAAAAACAGATCACATATGAGGATACAAAACTTGTGCAACTAGCTATTACGCTAAGAGACCACGCACTATATTGGTACATGAGGTTGGTTGTAAACATCCCACCAGTAACAACAAGGATGATTGCAGATATCAATAACCTACCGATAAATGAATTTTAGAAGCCTAGTTTAGAGGATCAGTACATGAATGAGATGATAGAGATCATACAAAAACCAAGAGAATATGTCTGGGAGATTGAGCAGAGATTCAAACGATTGAAGGTAAAGTTGAAGTATGTCATGAAATATATATGGAGAATAGACATATATTTGTGAATTCCTTTCTACCACACCTAAAATACCCTTTGAGACAACAGAAGTTTCAAACTTAGGTAGAGGCTCTGCAGGAAGCCTTACAATTGGAAGAGAACTAGTATCAGAAGAAAGATCCAGCAATAGAGGAATTGAAGGAGTATCTGAACAATCTAACATTTAAATTAAATCAAAACAAGGGTAAGGACAAAAGAGAAGTTGGTTGGTGCACCACATGTAGGACAAAAGGACATCACAAGAATGAGTTCCCAACATTCGTGCAGTACATGGAAACAAAAATGCCAAACCCTTTTCCAATGAGAGGACTATGGTGTGAGATCTGTAAGACACAGGGGCATGATCCATATCATTTCACAATGATGCATAAATACCAGAAAGTTCCTAAGAGTTAATATTGAAACTTTTGCATGTCAGTGGGCCATGATGACAAAGATTGCATGACAATGGATATGATGAGGGAAAGTACATCAAACACTTATAGGGTGCAAGAATAAATTATGACAGGACAATTTGCATCTCAATTCAACTAAGTACCACCACCATAAAACACTGTGCAACTGCAGTACAATACCATGCAACTACAATATACTCCAGCACAACATAATCAGGTACCTCAGTACAACGCACTGCGAGGAGATCAAGTTGGCTACAGAGGTGGAAGAATAGGTAGAGGAGGCTTTGGAAGAGTCATAGGAATGGTGGTATGCCATAACTTTCAACTAGGACATAATGCATGAGAATGTCCACTTCCACCCGTGACATGTATGTATTGTCTCGCATCAGATCATGACACAGAAGATTGTCCAACATTATTGGGGAAGATCCATGAGAAGAGGAATCTGAAAAATCAGAATGTTCAGTGGATTTATGTAGAGGAAAGGGATGATGGAATAAATATCAACATAGTTACATGCGGAGGATCTAAGACAAGAGTTGACGTAGTACAGCAGGATAGAGCTCAACACCATTGGGTGAAGAAGAATGTCAAACCATAAAAGCAGTTTGATGTGCAGAATGAAAATGAAACATTCAAGAAAGACAAACAAGAATTCTTGAAGCCAAATGTTGCATCCGCATCAATTGTGCAGCATAATCAGGATGTACCAATGTATGAGATGACTTCATCACTGGATCACACTAATGAAGAACAACCTTTTAGACAAGTAAGTACTATAAAGTATTTTCTACAATCCTGTGTTTGAATACTAAATGATCCATCATATGTTAAAATATTACAAAATATGCTAGAAATATGTAACACGGACATAGAGGGAAAGCTAGAGAAGAAAATAGTCAATCACTTCCATAAAAAAGGAGGAAAAGCAGAGAATTCAAACTGAATGCCAACATTGGATATTTCACCATGGAGGATATTAGAATAGATTTTGTCTCTGAAGTAAATGTGTTACCCAAGAATACATGGAAATGTATGGGAGGGCCCACATTAGGATATTCACCTGTTTAGCTGAAGCTAGAAAACCAACATAGAGTCCTGCCAATTGGGAGGCTTAAAGGAGTCACACTCAACTTATATGGAGTGTGTACTAAGGTAAAATTTGAAGTCATAGAAATATTGGATGGTACAACACCTTATCCAACATTGCTTGGATTGGATTGGGTGTTTGAAAACCAGGAAATAATCAATTTGAAGACAAGAAAGATGACATTCGAGTTAGGAGAATATAGATTTGTTGGGCCACTAGACCTATTAGAAGGAGAAAGGTTTGTAGAACCCACTTACTTAGACTTGGAGGAAATTAACCAGTTATACAGAACCATTGTGCGCAAAGAATATTATGTCACCCGAAATACAGATGGAATACTCAGCTGGAGAAGGATCACATCATGTTCTTCTGACTCGGATCCGGGCTTGGAGTATTGGCAATAGAGATTATAAGAAGTCTCCATAAGAATATGCACAAGAATAGACCGCACAGTAAGATGGGTAGGTACAAAGATAAGAGGACCTCCCAATTTTCATGGGGTGAATGAATTAGAAGAATTATTAACATGATACGAACATGATGTGTTAGAAAACTAGAGGCTCTTATCCCTAGACATAAAAATCAAGGAAACACCTGCAAGATGGTGGGGTGCACACAAAGAGACAGTTAAGGACCGATACCAATGTAAGCGATTACTGCGCATTAGACTCGACGCAAAATAGGGAAGAAATGAGATGTAGAGATATGATGGATAGGGGAAACGAGAAGAACACTTGGAGAAGTGCAGAACACTATGAAGAATGACACCATGAGAGTAATGGCCTCATTAATTCATTCACACATTGGAATGAATTCTAGCAAACTGGTATGTAGACCAAGAACTACGCAAAGGTACTGCAGAATGGACAACCTTACAACAAAATTTTATAGTCACTTTCTTGTTTGAACATGAGAACCCAAACACTGATTCAACACTCAAACAAATTAGAGGGGTCATATTTATTAAGGAACCAGAGGTTGAACGTATAACAGAGTATCAACAAGAGAATAGACAAACGGTTAAAGAACTACTTCTATGTTATCATGCACAGGAATAAGCACCAGATGAAGATGACTTCTGAAATATCCAAGTTACATAAATTGAAGGATAAAGAGAGGTGGAAGGCCCATCCCTAGAATCAAAAGTGTTTTCTGCACCAATCAAGGTGAAGAAAGTAAATATTGGGACAAATGATAACCCCAAAATGGCCATCATTAGAGACTACCTGGATGAACAAATAGTAGAAATAATAACATAGTTATTGCGTGAGTACAATGAAATGTTCCCAACAACCTTTACATATATGCAAGGCATAGCAGGAGAGCTAGGAGGGATGAAGATACCTCTTAAACCTGAGGCTAGATCTGTTAGACATCGACCGTATAGATTGAATCCAATATATAATAAAAAAGTAAAAGCATAAATTGACAGAATGTTGGAAGCTGGTATCATAGAAACAATAGAAAAATCATAATAGATAAGACCTATGGTAGTTCATGAGAAGAAGCAAGGAGGCATAAGGATTTGTTTGGATGTCAGGGAATCGACTGATGCTTTCCTGCATGAACCTTTTCCTACCCCTTTTAATGATCAAGTCCTAGAGAATGTGGGAGGTCAGGAAGCATATTCATTCAAAGATGGATTCTTAGGCTACTACCAAATCAAAATAGCTCCAGAAGAAAGGTATAAGACTACCTTTTCCACGAAATGGGGATCCTATCAATACATAGTCATGCCTTTTGGACTGAAGAATGCACCAACAATATTTTCAATAGTAGTCATTGATGCATTCCAAGAATTCATCCACCAATTTTTAGAACTGTACATGGATGATTGGACAATATACAATCTATTGAAATACCATGTAGAGTGTTTAAGGATAGTGTTAGAAAGATGTAGGAAATTTCATATATCATTAAATATAAAGAAGTGCATATTTTGGACACCCTTTGGAATAATATTGGGACACACATATTGTGCAAACAAGGCTTTCTAGTAGATCCTGCAAAGATTGCAGTCATTGTTAATTTACCACCACCCAAATTAGTTCTCTAATTGAGAGCAACATTGGGACATACGAGCTACTATAAGAAATTAATAAATGGGTATGCATAAACCACTACACCAATGGATAAATTTCTCAAGAAAGACATCAAATTTTAGTGGAATGAGGACTGTCAACGAGGTTTGGAAACTCTAATATAAAAAATGGTCACAACACATGTACTAGTATTCCTAGATTGGGAAAATACATTTCATGTGCATCTAGATGCATCAACCATAGCAGTTGGAGCTATTCTGGCACATCCACGAGCAGGGGACTTGGACCATCCTATAGAATTTGCAAGAATAAAATTGTCAGAGTCAGAGAAGAATTACAATACTACATAAAGATAAGGTTTAACAATGGTACATGCACTTTAGAAGTTCATACACTATTTACTTGGAAAATAATTTAAAATTTTTACAGAACATTCAGCCCTCAAATACCTAGTAAACAATCTAGTGTTGGGGGGGAGGATCTATATATGGTTAATTTTGTTTTAGGAATTTGATTTCAAAGTGATAGTCAAACCAGGGAAGTTGAATGCAAGACTGGATCACTTTTCTAAAGTAATCAATGGAGAAGAACCTACCAACTTGGAGGAAAACATCCATGATGCACAATTATTTTCAGTCCAAGTAGATGATGAATATTGTGTTGACATCAATGAATACTTGAGTACAAGGACTGCGTCACAATATTTTAACACTCCAAAGAAGAAAAATCTAGTATTCAGAGCTACAGACTATCAATTGATTGCAAGACACTTATACAAGATGGGCGCAGACAACATTTTTAGAAGATGTGTACTAGAACATGAGAGGCCTAAGATTTTAGTAGAGTCCCATGAGGGAAAATCTAGAGGATATTATGCAGGAAAAGCTACTGCATAGAAGGTATTGTGCATAGGACTATGGTGGTCGACCATTCACAGAGATGCTAAGGATTATTTGTAGCGATGTGATGCATGTCAGAGGGTTGGAAAACCTAATAGAAGGGATGAGATGTCCCTGATACCACAAGAAACATTGAAAGTATTCGACAAATGGGAAATATACTTTGTGGGACAAATTAACCAACTAGTGAAAAGGTTAGGAGAACGGTATATCATTACTGCGACAGAATACCTAACAAGATGGGAAGAAGAAACACCAATAAAATACTGCAGCGTAGAGACAACAACACATTTCATGTTTGAGCAAGTGATCACTAGATTTGGATGCCCAAGGATCTTGATGAGTGACCAAGATTCTCACTTTATCAACAACACTATCAAGGATATGAATGATGAATTTGAATTCTACCATCAGAAGAGTACACCATATCACCCTCAAGCAAATGTAATAGTGGA
>ML780204.1:425283-442733 GCA_009831015.1 Picea engelmannii
CTCCGTGTTTCAGCATCTGCATGAACCGTGTAACTGCTTCGTGTTTCGGCATATGCATCCTCGGACTGTGTAGCAGTTCCATGTTTCGGCATATGCGTCCTTGGGCTGTGTAGCAGCTTCCGTGTTTCAGCATCAGCTCAACAACGGCTTGGTCAGTTCTGTGTTTCAGCATCGGTCTGAAATACTATTCTGCAAATATGGACACTTCTGCACTTCTAATCAATGGTTAGGTTCAAAAGTAATGTAAAGTGAAATGATTAAGCATAAAATAATGAGAAAGGACGTTGTATACCTTGGAATGATCAGGTGAAATGATAGTATAAGTCAAAATGCAGGTGATGAAGGGTAAAATAATAGCAAAAAGTATGGGCAAAAAGAGTACAATATGTGGTCCTAACAGTACCCAGATTGGCACCACTAAATATTGGTGCGCCAAGCCAAGTTAGGAGGAAAACATTAATTAATCGAGCACCATGGGAGACAATAGAGGCCATACATGAAAACAGAAATCCCAAGGAATTCATCGACATTGACGTAATTCCTTCACCCTTTGAAGCACGCATAGACCCTACACCAGTGGTTGAATAAAGGTAGGGTCCAACTGCATCGTCCATGGAAGTTGACCTGACCAGTAGCATGCATGGAAATACCTCACATAACACAGGAAACCCACCAGAAACTGCGACGGTCGAGGGGGTCCAATAGGAAAAAGGTCAAGCTACTATGCAGAAGGAGGCAGCAGTACCCAAAACCACCAGAGTAGAAATCACACAACAACAAAAGGGTCGGGTAGAAGATATCACTGGATAGCCAAGCCTTGACATATAAATAAGATAGATGGAGGCAAGGACTTCAAGCCAACAAAAAAAATGGAAGGGAAAACATCCTATGACGCAGTCTCTACGCAGGCCACCTAATGCAACGATTGTACTCCCATGCATTCTGGAAGGAGTGAAAACCATGCCAACACTACTAACTTGTGTGGAGAAGCTAAGATACTCGGACCACGATGTGCCCGACATAGGAAAATTACCCGAATTTTCACATCAGGTTTAGTTAGATAGCATAGGGATATGGCCCTTTGGAGATCCCATCCTACAACCAAATCCATGGGAAGTTGGCCAAGCGAACATAGGGATCCTAAACCTATTGGAGCTTCCGCACTTTGGAAGGGGGAAAGAGGTGAACAACTGCATCAAGCAGTTGGTAGCGGTCCTCCATGGAGGATTCCTATGGATGGAATAACCCATCTCCATATACATAGAGATGATAGCAGTAATCATAGGACTGTCATCAATGGGTGAGAACCCCGTGCAGTACCTAGACAAAAAAACTAAAGAGAAGACTCTGGTTGAAGAAATGAAGAGGACATATGGGATAGAGATGGGCTTCCGCAACATTATTATTAAAAGGATAAACAATGTCGTGATAGGGATGGCCACCAAACTCATGGCTTGTAAAATGTTGAGAAAGTGTCATAAGAAGGAAGTCCCTGTCGAGGTCATTACATCTCATTACAGTGCACAAATTGCACGTCACTCAGTTGGGCCCCTTGCCTATTGAACCTATTCCTTCAGGACTGAAAAGACGCATAGGACCTCGACACAAAGTACCACTACTCATGGCTACTCATGTTAATCACCCTGATGGGGTGGAGGAAGCCCCTATATTCATACTTCTGTGACCAGATAGGTCGGTGCCATGCAACACGATACACATTATTGGGGAGCAACTTGGACCCCAAGCATAGAAGCAAAAACATGAGTACCTTTCCCAGTTATTTTTCAAAAATACAGGAAAACATAGCCAACATGTGGCAAATTACCCCAGATGTGGTGGCTCAGTTCAAGGACATAACCAACTTCAAATCATCAAGGCACAACATGTGGATCTAAGCATGTAGGGATCCATGAAAAGAGTGGATTCAATTAAGATACTACATCATGAAGGAAGACGTAGAAATGACCATGAGAGATTGGCATGAAGAATGGAAGATTATAGTCTAAACTAAAGAAGTACCTAAGGATATGAAGGTAGACACAGGGAAAACCAAGACACCTAAGGTAGACAAATTTGTGCCTAAAATGTTAAAAGCAATGCATAAGCTGGTGCACTAAAAGAAGCGGGGTGTGCCAAAGAAATGTGTACAGGCAGGAAAGAAGAACACTGCCCCATAACAAAAGTAACAATGAGCGAGGGCTATGGAAATGCAGGGAACCCCCTCAACATCTACTCCATAGAAACCAGGGCCACCTAAGGGCCAATTTCACAGACAGGAGGATTGAGCAAGAAGGAAAAAGCACATAAAGATCCTCTTGAATACACGATCACATAGGAAAATGTTGACCTCATGGCAGAGACGGTGCAAAACTGCACAGTAGAAGACTTTGAAGAAACCAAGAACCAAAGAGGGAAAATACAAGATGACTTGGCAGGAATAAAGTAGGTCCTTGAGCAAATCAGAACCGCACAAAGGTATAAAAGGGGAACATAATCCTACCCTAAGGGAGAAGCAGTAGCGAAAAAAAGCACTACGCCACATAAGGAATACACATTTCACACAATGGCCAAGGCGATTCAAAAATTCAAAGTAAAAAATGACATGTTGCACATGGATGAAACCACAACACAAACGACACTGAAATATTTGGCACAGGTCGACATGGTATTAGCCATAATACCCATAAAGGAATTATATAGACTTCAATTCAACATTGTGAAAAAGGTGCAGTCATGCATGAGGACAGACGCAGTAGAGCTATAGGAAATGAAAGGTGACAAGGAAGCATTGGAGCTCATTGATCTGATCTCGAGAGCGATAAGTTTCCAATAATTGGTTTTCTATGTCACTCGTTCAAAAGGGTTAGTTATAGATCGTTTTACTTGAGAGATTTGCAATTAAAGGTAAAATTGAAGTCTTACGTGCTTGAATTTGAAGTGAATGAAACCTCGTTAATTTTCCTTATGTGTGATATGTCATTCTTTCTTTTAACATCCTATGTGTGGAAATTCATGGAAAAGAAACATAAGAACATAATACACATAATGAATATGACATTTCCCTTGATAACGAAGTTGACCCGATGTGGGCTACGTCTCTGGGTCATGCTCCAAATCCTGACCGCTTTATTCTCCTTACTGTAATGATGTATCTCCTTTACAAGTTGTAAGGCCAAAGTCCCTTTTCAGTGACGACAACAAGAGATCAGAATGTGATTAGGAATGTATACAACTTCACAATTTCTACTTATGGGGAATCCATGATGTTGTCATGGACATCATCCCCACTTACTCGATACATAAACATATGATGAATAAAGTATGACCCCCATCAACATGGAGCCATCAAAAGCCTTAGATTTGCTGCCCATATCCAAGCATAAATATGCAGCCCATACAAAAGATATTGAAACCATGAGAATCAAAACTGCTTCATTGGCCACTTATCATGCAAGTGCCACAATTTCTCTGTCACATATAACTGATGGATTCGATGTGAAATAATATAAGAAACAAATAGATAGAAGGAATAAGATGATCTTGTTGCCTTGTTGTAGCCTCTCTCTACTCCTTCAGAGCTATAGCACGCATGCTATGCTACAACATTTAATGAAAAAACAACATAATGAAAAGCATGCTTACATTGGCTTCCCCAACACTTATCTTGTTTATCTGAATCTCTACTGCAAAAACAAGCCTCTTCATTGGATTCACATTTCCGAATTACCTAAAAATGACTATCAAATCATCTCCATCAAAGTCAGACTCTTTCAATCCCAAGAGACACCTCTGCCTCGGTTATCGTGTCATTGCCTCTCTAACAAATGACTCATTCTGGAATTAAGATGCTAAATTTGTTCTCTGATCATAAAAATAACACCACCACTATGTTCATGGCGTCATTTTACCTAAAAATGACTGTCTCCATGCCTCGATCTGAATCTGGCACTTTCAGACCCTAGAGGCAACCTTGCCTCGGTTTGCGTGCTAAAAATTTTACCAGGCTGTATAGTCCATATGGATCTGTATGGTATGTACCAGGTCGTATGGGTGAGATGAGCTCCTCTCTCGTTTTCTATACGCGGGTGTGTTCTTTGTGTCCCGAACTCTACCCGAGTTCCCCTTTTTATATGAATTTTGGGCGGTTATGCCATAATAAAGTCGTTAGCCTAATCAGTTGGTGGAGATAAGTTTAGTATGTAGGTTAGCGGAGGTCCTGTTATCACCATAACAATTTTCAAATGGTATCCAAGTGTCGGAATTTTAGCGAAAGGCTATGTCGCTAAGGAGATATGATAATTTGGAGGACGAGGCTATATCTGGTGGTGTATGGACAAATATAGCGAAGGTGTGAAGGGTAAGACTCGAAGAACCATCGATCTTGAAAGTGGACTGGATCAATCGCTAAGGCGCATATTAGGGATTGAAGTAGCACGAAGATTAAGGAGTTGAGGGCAGGCCAGGGAAAACTATCATGGTTTTATCAGCGGACGCGTGGCGGCCTCAGAGGTACATCGGGGAAAAAATAAGTCTAACTGAAACAACCTTCTCCAACCCCTGATGCCAAATTCGTTGGGTAAATGTGGACCATAGATATTAAAGCGGCCCAGATCAATGGATGAAACTCATATCGCTGATTGAAGTAGTGCAAAGACTAATAAATTGAGGGAGGACCGGGGAAAACCGTCATGGTTTAAATTGTGGATGGGTGGCGCCCTCAGAGGCACATCGGGGAGAAAAGAGGTCCACCTAAAACTGTTTTCTCCAACCCTCGATGTCAATAGATACCTATAAAAGGAGGACCCCCCAACATTATTTTATGATAAGTTGAAGCATTCAAACGTTCGGAAATTTGGCGCAAAGCATCCATTTGAAACTCAATCTCAGAACTGAACCAGATTCGGGCTTCTTGCGCCGCTTAACAGGTATTTTTCAGCATGGTCGTTAATCCTATTGTCTTATCCATAAATGGGCAAGACATATCCTCCATAGAAGAAGCCATAATTGATAGAGACTCCGACGTTTTCGACACAGAGATAATAGTCTCGCCCATTTCTATGTCCAGATCAAATTTGTTAGACAATGTTGGAACATGCATTCCTTTCCTCGAAGCGGCTCAAGGCTCCATCACCCCTTATGTCATAGAAGTAGTCTTTCCTTTCCCTGGATTTGTAAGATGGCATGCAGAGTGATATTCTTAGGAAGAAGGAGTCATTTTGAATAAATTAGGTTCAGAGGTTTTATGTGAAATAGATAGTCCATGGATCTGGCACACCCTCAGTATACCAGATTCCTCCTCCACAGTGTCAAATCCCTTTGACCAACAAAAGATGATCACAATTTATAGAGAATTCCCACCAGAAGTAAAAACTCAGTTTTTGCAAACCATTTCCAAACCTTAACACCATTCAGAGAGTCTGTCATTACCTACCAGTGTAAGTGTCATGGTCATCGATAACAATAGCTTGATAACAGAGTTCGTCCAATGGACTACGTCTTCGAGCCCTACTTCAAAGTAGAGAGGCTTTATATTATTCTCAGCAATAAAATTGGCATAAATACATCATTATACATCAAAAACTGAAAATGGCCTTGATATATGTTTCCCAGATGAAACAAAAAACATCATAGATGGACTCGTGGCAATGTGTAGTGAAACATCGACTCCAAATTCATCTCAAATGAACAAAGTCACCTACAGACCTTTGTTGGGCTCTCTACCTCGTAAAGCATGTATGTATTCTATACAACCCTACATTAATTACTCTTGCATAAGAAAACATGCCAACCGTTTAGACTCCTGGTGCACAGACCCCCCCAAACACTGGTAGAAATGGAATTTAAGTAATGTTTTGGGGGCGGAGTTTACAAAAAACACTTGTTTGGCATATTAGTTGGGATTCTTGGATATATTTGGGGAGATTCCATGGGCTCAAATTTTAAATAGGCAGACAAGTATTGTATTCATACCCTATATAATATATAGTATATATATTTACCATATATAACAATATATGGTTAATATACTTTCTATTTAATTAAACTTTTCTTAAACCAGTAACCATTTTTAATATGTCATTAACCATTTGATCCATCGTCGAACTACTTTACCCAATTAATCTGCCATTAACCTATCACTAATCCTGGATTAGTCCATAAATAGGGATTATCCCAAAACTCTATAATCGTACTTGTCAACCCGTGATAGGGGACACGTTGATCCAAAAAGGATCCAGAGAAGGCTAAGAACAACTCACAATGCACAGAAGCAACTTAGAATGCTCAAAATGGCTTCAACAGATAGAAAAAGGGAGAAAATTCATAGTTACCAAAACTCAATTAAAATGGTGTGATCATGAAGAGCGTATCGCAATATTTCTAACGATGCAAACGACTCGTCAAACGGAGTTACAAAATGAAAGATATAAGAGATCAAAGTTTTGGTCAATGTAGCCCAGTCAACAGGGATGAGTTAGCATCTGTACCACTGACGTTAGCATCAGTATGGATGACGTCAACGTTTGTACATCCTATGTGGCAAGAAAAGAGGGTCACATGTGTCATGATGACTTCAGCATGCCATGTGGCAATACTAGAGGCTACCACGTGTCACTCAAATTCAGACTTTTTAGGGTGCCATGTGGATCAGCAAAAATGTTCGACGTGGCACCCCCAGTGGATGCCATGTGGCACCACCCGGAAGGTGCCACATGTCATGAGATGAAGTCGGCATTGAGGTGGAAAAATCAGTGGATGCCACGTGGACCAATAGGGAGGTGCCACATGGCACCCTTGAAATTCACAATGACACCCCGTGACCAAAAATTAAAAATATATATATAATACATATGTCGCCAAATCTGGCGGCAGTTCCACCAAATTTGGTGGCATATTCCTCCAGCCTCCAAACTAACCATCACCAGAATCTACACTAGAATATTCTCCAGAAATAAGTAAAGTTCCGCCAAAATTTTAGTTGTAAAGACATGTGTTAAAGAGGAGTCCACGGGATTCGATCCTAAGACCTCCGCCAAACTAATGACTTAAAATAGCTCTGTTAACCACTCCACCAACAACTTCACTTATTCCTTAACTGCTCGGAAATATCATATATGGAGGCCTTCACCAAAGTTCGCGGGAGAAGGGGCAGACCAAACGCGTCCGTATGGTATGGACTTAGGCATGATTTTCAATATTTTGACATGGAATTCAAGACAGTCCAGTCATTTATTGTAGGAGCAATGGCACACAAACCGAGGAAAGGTGTCCCTTAGGACAAAAAGTGTCTGACTTGGATTGAGGCATGGAGACAACCATTTTTAGGTAAAACGATGTGACGAACGTAGTGGTGGTGTTAGTTTTCTTATCGGAGCAAATATTTTGTGGATTAACTTCAGAATGAGGTATATTTATGTATTTTGCGCAATTCTTTTGTGGAGTTAATAAAAATACCTACCAATTTGAGAGAAAGACCCAGAGACATAGTCCACCAGGGATGAACTCTTTTATCAAGTTCTTTGTGCTCATATTGCATCATTATCTCTCTTTCCTTTTGAGATTTTCTTTCTTTATGGTGTACTTTAGTTTATGCTCATTTAATACAGTTCTTTAATAAGTCACCTGATGAAAAGATCCTGGATAATGTTGGTATCAGAGAAGTCATCTTTGACTTGAATTGTTGAGTATGAATGGTTACTAGGGCCAAGCATAAACAGGGTGAAGGAACTCTTGAGAGTTTCAATCCCGAAGTTGGTCATGCACCCCAAAGGAAGAAGATGGCAGAAGAGGACACGCGTGATGAACAGGTGAAAAAATTTCACATGGTCTTTTATCGCATCTCAGAAATGGTCGAGGGAATGTATGGAGATTATGAGAAGAGGATGAAGAAGAAAGGGAAGAAAAAGGAATCACATGCAGATGATGATGCTTTGGTAAATCAAGAGAGTGGAGGAGATCCTCCTGAGCCTCCACCTTTGCCTTCAAGTTCTAGTTATTCTTCCTCTAAGCATTCTCATCACTCTCAGCATTCTAACCATAAAGCCTCTTTTAAGAAACCATTATTAAATATTGATGTAAAGTTTTCTTTACCTATGTTTAATGGAGATGCTAATCCTGAAAATTTAGACAATTGGATCTGTCGGGCTGAACTGTATTTCCGTGTTCAACATATTGATGAAGAGGAAGTTAAAGTGCAACTGAATTCTCTTTGGTTGGAAGGCACCACTCTCGTATGGTGGGAGAGAAAGCTACAGGACAAAAGTAAGTGTGGTAATCTTATTTCCTCATGGTCGGATTTTAAAACAGAGATAAAGAAGAAGCTCTATCCATTAGGGTATTTACATAAAGCAATGATGGAATTGAAATCGTTGAGATAGAGTAAAGGTCAGACTACAGAAAGTTTCACAGAAGAATTTAGGAAGAAATCTCCTGCATTGAATATTCCTTTGGATTCTTATGAAACATTAATGAAGTATATTGGCGCAGTTCATAGTTATATTGTCCATACTTTTCTCTTGTTTAACCCCACTAGTCTTGATGAAGTTTGTTTGCAAGCCACTCACCTTGAGAACAAGGGGAAACATGTTCAAGAAGATCCCACAAAGAAACCTTCCAATTTCCCACAAAATACTTTCAATAAGTTTAAAAGGAAGGAAAATAAGACCACTACAATAATGAGAGAAGGAGGAAAGCCATCTTGCACTCATTGCAAGAGGAGCGGTAACAATGAAGAACATTGTTGGAAACTACATCCATAAAAGAAACCAAAACATTTCGGTGGAAAGGGGAAGACAAAGGTTGTTTCTACAGTGCAACAAGATCTTGGTTCTAAATCAGAAGATGAGGGAAATATCACAGTGGCTGGAGTACAAGGTAAAGATTCTCTTCATACTAGTTCAAGTTCCAATGATAAATCTCATATTGATGAACAAAAGAGGAATGAGTTATTTCATATACAATTTGTATCTAAACATACTAAGATATATACATTATTTGATCCAGGTTCCCAAGTAAACTTAATATCTGAAGCACTTGTCAAGAAGATGGGTCTTATAACGAAACCACATCCAAATCATTACCATCTTGGTTGGGTATGTGATAAAGCAAATCTTAATGTCACCAAACAATGTAGGATCAGATTTCATATTGCTTCAAAGTTGATTGATGAAGTATATTTGGATGTTGTACCACTTGATATATGTGGCATAGTGTTGGGAAGTACTTATATTTATGATAGAAAAACATTCTTCTTTCATCATGAGAACAAATACCACCTTACTAAAGGGGGAGTGGAATATATTGTCAGATATCACAACATGAGGGTAAATACAACACTTGTTAGTGCAAAGAAAATGGAAAGACTCATAACCACTAATAAGAGATATGCACTCATGGTCGTCAAAGAGAAAGATGTCGGGACATTCGACGATTTCCAAGGGTGTGATCTATCTCATAAATAGGAATTAATTGATATTTTTTCCAAGTATGATGATATTTTTCAGGAACCGGATGGATTACCTCCTAAGAGGGAAATCCAACATGAGATACATCTTCAACAAGATTCTCCTTTGCCTAATAAGGGCATGTATAGGATGTCAATTGTGGAGATGAAGAAGATCAAGAAGAAAGTATAGGGCTTATTGGAGCAAGGGGTTATCAAGCCCATTTCATCTCCTCGTGGTTCTCCGATTGTGATGGTTCCAAAGAAAGATGGCACATGGCGAATGTGTGTCAATTACCGAGCCTTGAATAAAATCACAGTGAAAAATCGATACCCTCTTCCTCGCATAGATGATTTATTTATTCAGTTGAAGAATGTTGTTTATTTCACTAAGTTGGATTTGCATAGTGGATATCATCAAATCAAGGTCGCCAAACAAGATGCATGGAAGACTGCCTTTAAAACCAAACAGGGATTGTTTGAGTGGTTAGTTATGTCATTTGGGCTTTGCAATGCTCTGACACCTTTTATGCGTTTGATGAATGATGTAATCAATCCTTTCTTGGATGACTTTGTGATTGTATATTTAGACGACATTCTTGTTTTCAGTGGAACTTGGGATGAACATGTCAGGCATGTAAAGAAGGTATTGGATACTTTGCAAAGGTAAAAGTTGTATGTGAAAATGTCTAAATGTGAATTTGGCAAGACTGCACTTGTATACTTAGGTCATATCATGCGAGGAGGACAATTGAAGATTGATCCTTCCAAAATTGAAGTAATCGTGAAATGGCCCGAGCCAAAAAGTGTAACCAAGATCCAGAGCTTATTGGGTGCAGTCTAGTATTGGAGGAGATTCATTCCCAACTTCTCCTTTATAGCAGCTCCTTTCCATGCCTTAACTAGTGCAAAGAACACTTTTCAGTGGGAAGGAAAGCAACAAAAATCTTTCAACATTTTGAAGGAGAAGATCAGTATCGCACCAATATTAGCACTGTTGAATCTTCAATAGCTGTTCGAGATCAAGACAGATTCCAGCGGATATGCCATGGGTGCAGCATTGATGCAATATCATAAGCCCACATGTTACCACTATGAGACTTTTAACCAAGTTGTTGTTAACTATCCTACATATGATAAAGAGTTGTATGCATTAGTTCAAAGCGTAAATAAATGGAAGCACTACTTGTTAGGGAAGGAAACAATTATACATACACATCACTAGCCCTTACAATATCTTCAAGCACAAACCAAACTGCAACAATCTCGACACTATAGGTGGATGGGTTTTCTACAACAATTTCATTTGGTAATCAAGTACAAGAAGGGTACAAGTAACATGGTAGCCGATATGCTTTCTAGACCTCCTATTGTTGCTTCTATTATTTTGAAGAATACTTCTTTATCTCATGATAGCTATGTAGAGCAATATGCCATCAATGGAGATTTTAAAGAAGTATATGAGAAGCTAACCCATGGTGCATAGGTAGAGAACTATTGTCTAGAGGGAAAATTACTCTATCATCTTGGGAAGCTATGTATTCCTACAAGTGAACGAGTCCATGTGATACGAGAAGCTCACATTTCTCTTGTGTCTGGGCATTTTGGGGTAGGAAAAACTACGACTCATTTGCAGAGGTTTTGTTATTGGCCTCAAATGGAAGAAATTGTAACTAAATATGTAAAGAGGTGTGTGATGTGTTCTACCTGTAATCCCACTAATAGAAAATTGGGGCTATACTCACCACTTCCTATTCCATCCCATCCATGAGAAAGTATTTCCATGGATTTTGTAGGGGTTTACCAATGACCAGAGGGGGTCATGATTATTTGTATGTCATAGTGGATAGGTTCAGTAAGATGTGTATCTTGATGCCATGTAAAAAGAAGATCATTGCTGAGAATACTGCTAATCTCTTATTTCGGTATGTTTGGGTTCACTTTGGATTACCCATGTTCATTTTCTCAGATCATGATACTCCATTCCTTAGGGATTTTTTGACTAGCTTGTGGAGAATGATCAACACCAAATTGAAGAGGAGCATTGCTTTTCATCCACAGACCGATGGATAGACAAAGGTGGTAAACATAATAATGGTACTTTTTCTTCGAGGATACTGCAACAAGCATCCTAAGTTATGGGATGAACATATACCTTATGTACAACATGCTTATAATCGAGATTTACATGCATCCACTCAGAGTTCACCTTTTGAGACATGTTTTGGGTACCTACTAAAGTTTCCTTTGGACTTGATGTATGGGAGAGATGTCAATGTGAATGAAGAACGAACATAGGACTGAGACCACAATTTCATTCAAAGGATTCAATAGATACACCAGGTAGTCAGGGAACAGTTGGAGAAGAGTAAAGCACAATATAAAGCTTGGCATGAAAAAAATAAGGTTGATCATCAGTTCCAGGTTGGAGACCAGGTATGGCTTCACATCAACAAGGAACGATTGAAGGGTGAAGGCAAGAAACTCAAGCCCATCCGATATGGACCCTTCACTATTTTGGATAAAAGCGACACTAATTCTTTTTGTTTAGATCTTCCACCTTATATGCAGATATATTCAGTTGTGAACATAGAGAATTTGAAACTTTTTTAGCCTCCCATTATCATGGATCAGGATGAGGAAGTTTCAATACCTTCCATTGATGAGTTTGAATCTGAATACTTGGATGAGATATAGGAAGATATCATCCTGGAAAGAAGGACAAGGACTTCACGTGGGGATGATATTGATTATCTTTGAATATGCTTAAAGGGCACACATCCAAGAAAGGCAAAGTGGATTGAAAAGGATAAGGTGAGGGAACTCTTCCCTCACTTACCAGTTGATTAATGAAAGCTTTTGGTGGTCCAAAAAGATCTCAGTGGGAAGGCGTGATCCAAAAAGGATCCAGAGAAGGATAAGAACAACTCAGAATGCACAAAAGTGACTTAGAATGCTCAAAATGGCTCTAGTAGACAGCAAAAGGGAAAACATACCAAGTTCCCAAACCTCAATTAAAATGGCATGATAACGAAGAACGCATCGCAAGATTTCTAATGACGCAAACGACTCGTCAAACGGAGTTATGAAACGAAAGATATAAGCGGTCAAAGTTTTGGTCAACCTAGCTCAGTCAGCAGGGATGAGTCAACATCCATACTGCTGACGTCGGCATTAGTAAAGATGACATCAACATCCGTACAGCCTATGTGGCAAGCACATAGGGTGATATGTGTCATGATGACATCAACATTCCACGTGGTAGCACCAAAGGATTCCACATCACTCAAATTAAGACTTTTTAGGGCACCACATGGACCAGAAAAAAGGTGACATGTGGCACCCCAGGTGACGCCACATGGCACCACGTGTGACAAGGTGACATTAGCACATGGGTGGAAAAATTAGTGGATGCCATGTGGACTAATAGGGAGGCACCACGTGGCACCCCCAAAATGCACAATGACACCCCGTGACCAAAAATTAAAAGAATATATATAATACATATGCCGCCAAATCTGGCGACAGTTCCACAAGATTTGGTGGCATATTCCTCCAGCCGCCAAACTAACCGTCGCCAAAATCTTCGCCAGAAATAGGTAACGTTCCGCCCTTTTTAGCAGTATTCCTCCATTCTAGTGGCCGCCCGCCAACTTTAGCTGAGCGTGCCAAAATTTTAGTTGTAAAAACATATGTTAAAGTGGAGTCCACTGGATTCGATCTCGGGACCTTCACCAAACTAATGAATTAAAATAGATCTGATAACCACTCCACCAATGACTTCACTTATTGCTTAACTGCCCAGAAATAGTATATAAGGAGGCCTTCGCTAGAGTTCGGGGGGAAGGGGCAAATGAAGCGTGTCCATACGATACTGATTTGGGCATGATTTTTGAGATTTTGGCACAGAATTCGAGACAATCCAGTCATTTATTGCAAGAGAACTGGCTTGCAAATCGAGGCAAGGGTGCCTCTTGGGCCAAAAAGTGTCTGACTCATATTGAGGTGTGGAGACAATCATTTCTAGGTAAAACGACGCTACGAACGTAGTGGTAGTGTTAGTTTTCTGATCTGAGAAAAGCTTATGTAGCTTAACTATAGAATGAGGTATACTTATGTATTTTTCCCAATTCTTTTGTGCAGTTAATAAAAAGACCTACCCATTTGAGAGCAGGACCAGGAGACGTATTCCACCAGGGACGAACTCTGTTATCAAGTTATTTTTGTTCATATTGCATGATTATGTCTCTTTCCTTTTGAGCTTTTCCTTCTTTATTGTGTACTTTAGTTTATGCTCTTTTAATATAGTTCTTTAATAAGTCACTCGACAAAAAGATCTCGGATCACACATGGAGAGTTATGTTGATGCCACATGACATCCTCTGAGGGTGCCACGCGGCACCCAATAATTGGTTCACATACCCGTCTAGTCATCCTCCTCCCACAGGTCGAGCTATATGCGGGCCACGTGGTGGCCCTAGATGGTGTCATGTGGCACCAAATAATTGGTTCACATACACGTCCAATCATCCTCTTTCCACGTCATCGGTTGCCACATGTCGAGCTATATGTGGGCCACGTGGTGGTCCAAGGTGGTTCCATGTGGTATTTTTTTACTGGTCCAATTGGCAACCAAAAATGCAAAAATAAGTGACACATGGCAGGTCCTCGTGCTGCCACATCATCTTGTTGATGTCACCCTGGTACATACCACTGACGTCACCTATACAGATGATGACATAATCATTGACTCTGACTAGGGTTGACTTCCAACTTTGATCGGCCATAACTTCTTCGTTCAAACTCTGTTTGAGGTGTCGTTTGTGCCATTGGAAATCTTGTGACGAACACTTCTACTTGAAATTTATTTTGCTGAGATTTGAGGACTTTAAGTTTTACCATTTTGGGTCATCCTAGATCAGAAGATCCTAAAAACCTACCGGACCTTTGAATCTCAGGTGATAGGGGTTTCCACCCGAGAGACCAAGATAAGAGGAGACTAAAAATTTGAAGGGGAGGAGTCGTTCTCCCCAAGAAGAGATGGATATTTGCATGAGAAAGAGGGTGTTATGTTTATCCTAAAGGGTTGCATGATAGGAATCTCACTGGACACCAAAAGATTGTCATTCCCCTCGATCTCATGAACCAAAACAGCCCCAAAAATAAACTGCCAACTTTGCAATAGGAAGTAGAAGGAAGTGTGGTGCTTGGAACAAACTTTCCCAATATAGAATTATGTGGATATTTCATCTCCGCTAATCTAGGTATTGGTCGATCAACAACCTACGTGTCTTTACCAAGTGCCTCTTGTACAGAAACACGTTTCTAACGAGAAGACTCAAGAGCTAGCTCCTCATTTCTGGCTGAATTATTACCATAAACTATCCCTGAGGGTTCAGATGAAACCATTATGGGAAACTGAACTATGGGTCGAGAATTCTCCAATACCAAAGTGCTCTTGTGATGTTGGGGAAAATTAGGTCTAGAACAAAGATAAATCACATTCAAAGAAATGTGGGGAGGGTTTGAAGCAACTCCTGCCGGAGGGAGGGGCTCCCAATCGCACAATATCAGCTCCAGTGGAATCACGCTCAAGTGAAATCTTTGAAGATCCCCTAGGCCTTAGAGTCAACTTTCCCCCGGACTCTAGAGGTTGTTTTCTTGTCAAAAGGTCCCACAAACCCACCTTGAGGGTAAAGCTAGCCCCATCCTTACACTGTTAGACCTCTCGAATGAAGAGCTTTGAGCGGTCCTCTACAACATGGCCCACTCCATGGTATCTAACACATTTGAATGAGATGTTGACATAGTCCAGTGGTTGAGAATATCTTTTTCTTTTACCTCAAGTCCTAGCTCTAGAGGAACATAACCACTAAACTCTCAAAGGTGAATAAAGTTCCCAATAAACCCTGAAGACTTCTTGACAATACCCTTGTTAGAAGAAGACCCTCAGTTCTGAGTTTCCGCCTAGAATGTATCTGGACGAATATTCAAAATGCCAAATAATCGAGTGCCAGGCTTCGACGGATAAAGATGCCACTAGAAAATGAACAAGGTGTGAGTCACCGAGAGAGACATAATTCTTTGGGGAGAGAACCACTGTTCTGGAAAACTGGGAGCCTGGAAGATCTTTCCCCTTTGTTTGATCCACATTAACAGCACTAACACCAGACTTAATCCCGCCAAACGTTTCTGGTAGATCCAAGAGCACCAGAGAGAGGGATTATGTCAGCGAATTGTCATGGCCCGCACCCCTGCCTCATCCTCGACGAATGAGCGTTCCTTTGTCGCCACATTAACAAAGGAGTCAATCAGATTCAATGGATCAGAACCAAAATCAACCAACTCGCCAACTACCATGAAGGAATCTAATGTGTTTTCGAAGCCTAGGGTTTCCTCAGAGTTCCGCTCCATTGCATCCCCAGATCCAAATTTATATACAAATAAAAATACAATAAACATAAATAAAGATGATATTTATATATAAAAATATTATTTCTTTTATTTGTATTTAAATCTATTTTAAATAAATTTAAATGGTAAGAAAATTATATTTCAAAAAATTATTAAATAAATTTAAATGATAAAAAATTTACATTCCAAAAAATTATCTTTTTAATATTTAATAAATCTATAATAATAATCTAATTTTAAAATTACATAAACTACATAACAATTTAATAAATAAAATCAAATTAATATATAAAACAATAATATTAAAAAATTAATATATATTAACTCAAAAAATTAAATTCATAAACATATACACAAATAACATGACCAAATGTGAAGTTGAATTTTGATAATTAATAAAATGACAAAGTATTAAACAAATAGTCACTATTACTCAATCTCAATATCCCTTAAGGTCATATTGCTTTACTATTACTCAATCGCCATTAAAGTCATTAAAGTCGTATGGAATAAAGATTATTCTATTCAGCATCGTAATTAGAAGATTTTTCATATTTAATCACATACCCTTTAATATTCATCTTTAGTATGATTTGTTCCCTAAAATATCATTAAAGTCGTATGGAATAAAGATTATTCTACTTAGCATCGTAATTAGAAGATTTTTCATTTTTAATCACATTCCCTTTACTATTCATCTTTAGTATGATTTGTTCCCTAAAATATCAGTAAAATACTTTTCATTCTTAATCACATTCTTTTCTTGTGAAGGGTGGTATTCCTCTTCAGAATTAGGAAAAATTGTTTATCATCATCGTTAAATTGAGCCAAGCATAAGATTTTCCATGTACTCTTCATATGGAGTCCACACTAATACTAACACAAAAATATATCATTAATACTAACATTCAAAATAATGATTTTAATTACAAGAAAATTTTAGTTAAAATTAATTACATAGTAATGGAACCATGCACGATATTTTCCATATACTCTTTGTATGGAGTACACATGAATATTAATTAAATAAAGTACATAATACTAACTCTAAAAATGAAATGAATGTAATTACAATGTTTTTTTTTTTTTTCATTTTTATATATATTTTTATATCTAGAATACATTAATACAAATCTCAAAAAATATTTTATTAATATTGAAATAAAAATAAGATGAATGTGATTATAGTTTTTTTTTTATATATATAATACATTAATACAAATCTCAAAAAATATTTTATTTTATTTCATTTAAATTATGTAATATTCCTTGTGTAAAGAAGTTTCAATTGAATTTAATAATTTTATTCTAATTAAATATAAAAAATATAAAATAAACACTGTTCAAATTGACAAGTTGAATATAAAAAATGATAAAGTAAATGAAAGATCATAATAATATACAAAATTTATAATATTGTTCACATTGTTAATTACTTGTTTTCATATAAAATTAGTCACATCAAAATCAAAACATTACTTGAAAGTTGAAAATGATAATAATATTTTTTTCAAATTTTTAGTAAATAAAAGTAAACAATTTCATGTAAAAGTGGCTACATGTCATTTAAAAAAAATCCATATTAAATGTTTTTTTT